>JAJJXM010000010.1:600000-1072389 GCA_024516155.1 Pyronema omphalodes
CAAGTCGAACCTCAAGTACAAGTGAGATACGCACCTAAATTTGTGGAGTATCAAGGGATCTCACCAAGAGCCTGCTAACTTTGAGAGAGATATACCACTAGAGTGTCGATCAAATAAAAAATCTCTAGAGCATCCTCTTTTACGAGTGTCAAACGAAATCTACATATTTTAACACTCATTGAATCTAGGTAACGACTCTATCAACGATCGATTGAAGCGAGCACTGTCCTCCAAGTACAGGATTCGGGTTTCGGATCTCAAGCTTCGTTTTGGACTAGATGAAAGCAATCCCTTCACGTGGCTTTATGTGCGTGGCAAATCAGTTTGTGGAACTTATGCCACGAGGGACAGTCCAGTTCCCAGCTTGATGAAATTCCGTGCGTATGTAGAGGTACGTATGTTGTGCTCGGTATCGGAAACTAAAAAAGCATTGTTTGTCTACGACGTATGTACGCGCTTGAGCTTAAAGTTAAGCTTGGGGTTGTGTTGCTAAACTTATCAGAAAATTCCCATGTGAAGGTGAGACGAAGCTACATACTGTATTGAGATTTACCAGGTAAGCAGTTGCATTGCGTCGCGTTGCGTTGCTATTTTAAAATGCCCTATGCTACCCGGTGTCGGCGATCTTTGTTAAGATGGGTGAAGAATGACGACTGACTTCCCCACACGGCCCGAGACGGAGACGGAGGAAGGACGTGTATGGCTAACCATAAGCACTTGGGTCGGAGTTTGAAGATGCCGGGGAACCTGGGTTGCAGGGTCGGAGGTTGCGACGTGATTTGAAGATCACCATCCCTTCAATTTATTTATCGTATCAACGAAGACGAAGTGAAGTCAAGGCAAAAGGCAAACTAAAACAAGTCAACGAAGATAAATCAAGAGGGTTCGGAAGAGACGATAAAAGATCAAAATCAGTTTTGTTTTATCCCGTTATGTGTATTTGAATCCTGCTGATTTTGCTGATTCTGTTGCAGGAAGGTCATCGGAACAATAGATCACAGGCATACATCACATCCACATCGTCTCATGACGGTTGCCGGACAATGGCACCGGATAGAGACATGATGAAAGAAAGCTGGGAAGGAAGCCCTTAAAGGAATTGCGGTTGCACAGTTCGCTTTATATGAAAGAGACGAGACATAGATACACCAGTTACTTGTTTTCAGGTGTTACATACGTTCCTGTAGGTAATGAGCCTGTGACTATTCCTGTGTTTGCCTCCTGAGTGCATTGTGTTCGTCTCTACTCCGGAAGTTTCAATGAATTTCCCTCTTAGCCACATTGGTGCCACAAGGCCCGTACGTAACGTTTTAGGATCAATTCTGCTTTGTTATTCGTGATTTTTGTTTTTATTCTCAGTTTGTTTTTGCTTCTTTACTTGCTTGCTTACGTTGCTTAGCTGGACCGAAACATACCAAACTGTTCTAGATGATCTATGTATCTGATCGCGCAATCTGTCGCAGATGGATAGTCGACACTTCCGTTCTCCCCCTGATGAGCATCCAGGGGAGGAGAGGAGAAGAGAGGAGAGGAGCGGCGGGGAGAGGTGGGGGAGCCCAGCCTACATAGCCCAGCCTTCTGCCGCCTTCCGGCCGGATGGGTTTTTCCTGTGCGCGATCCCGGGGAGAAAGAAGCCTGGGGAATTCGGTGCCGCTACATAAGCTAGAGTACCGCCCGTACATGGACTGGTTCATCGTTCATGAGAACTAACCCAGCCCAATCCGAATTAAGTTGGTATCAAAACGCTAATCGCTCTTGAACTGACTCTGTCGTCATCGATTTACAGGGATTATGGCTCTTGGAGATACATCGTCCCTATGGTGCTAGTCCTGTCACTTTTTGCTTTTCCCTTTGGCACCGGTGGTAGATTTATGGAGATGTAGATGTATGGCGGGGTAAAGAGTAGAGTATGGCGCATTCATATAGATATGGCCATATATATGTGGATCCAGGAAACACAAAATATTGTAAACCGTGAATAATGAGGTATCTAGGAGCGAGAAACAAAAAGTGAAAGTGTATACTCGGACTGTAGGGATAGGGATCGGGAGGGGTAGGATGAGTGTAGAATGGGATCTGATCTGTCAGGAGACGATGTGCTGGTGTTCTAGCGGTATGCTGCTAGGTTACACAGGGAACGGAGAGGTTCGGAAGAGAGGGAGGTTAGCTGTGATTTGAGGGTGATGCGGAAGGAGGCGAGGAAACTTGAGGGATGAAAGTGAGGTGAGGAATGAGGAGGAAACACTGGGGATTGGATGGGATGGAATGGGTTTGTTTGGGTTCTCCTGGGATTCCCCTGGGGGGTTCCCCTGTGGTTCCCATGCAGTTCTAAGGTTCTTCGAGTTCAGATGTCAAATCCCCCATGTTGCTCACTGTGTTTATTATACAGACTGAGCAGAGTTTCGTTGATCTCGAGGGGGTGGATACTTTTACTCCACTCTCCTCTGCTTTTGACACTTTGACACTGTTGACTCTCGTTGATCGTTTCCTTCATTGGTTTGTCAGACATACGATTATTCCGTTTTGCTGTCTGCACTCACTGCACTCACTGCACTCTTTGCACTTATTGCGTATCGATCACCTCATATCACCTTCAATGCGGTATGTAGATGCTCGTGGATGCTCATGGATGCATGCACACATGCTGTCCGCACTATGGCCGCCCGCCCCGTCGTAGATGTTTCGGCTCGAAACGGTACTGAAAGTCAGGAGAAGCTATGCTATCTTATGCTGTGCTATTCTATTCTATGCTATGCCATGCCATGCTATGTATGCTTATGTTATGTTATGATATACCATGCTATGGTGGCCGGAAGAAGGGTAACGGAGTTTGATGCAGTTTTTCTTAATGCTGACTGATTATTTATTTACGCATGGGGCAATATGTGCTATTTACCCTACTCCTCGATACTCCTCGATAATCTTCGGCTCTCTTCGATGTTCTAAGCTCTCTAAGCTCCATGTTTCCTCGAGGATGAAAAACTGCCACTGCCACAGGGCATACATGCACACACTAAACTATACACGTCGAGGGAGGGCGCCGTTGTGCTATTGTTAGAAAAAAAGTCTAAAGTCTCAGACATCCCAGACATACAGATAGCTCCATGTACAGATGTGCGCCGCCCAACACCCGAAAAACAATCCCATGTCCCATGCCCCCCCCCCCCTCCACCCCCCCCTCCCCTCCCTCCCACCCCCTCCACCACCTCCAAAAACGACGCCGCTTCTGATGCAGGACCAATAGAAGTAAGGATAACCAGGTTGTGTGGTTACTGTCAAAAGGTGCCCTGTTATGTATTATTATCGATTAACTCTCCCGCCTTTTTTTTCCTTTCTTTCTCTTTAACTCAACCTTCAACTGTGACGTGCCGACGACCAAACTACGGACAAAACAGACGTTCACATATCACAAAAGAATTCGAAACAGCTGGGCCACTTGGCTTCCACCTTTCGATCGAAACATCCCACCACCACCACTACCATCATCACCACTACCGCCGCTCGCTGCCGTAGACAACAACTTCCAAAGAACGGATTATCACATCACTCATCCTTCATAGCAGTTGATAAAGTGTTGTAAACCGATACCGATACCTCCAATCAGATCACAGATCTACGTCCACGGTCTATATCCATTCCACAACCCGTCGCCAACAAAATGGTGTACACTCCCCACAGCAGCGGGCAGTCTCCACAGCAGCGTGCACAACAGCGTCCTGGTACAGAGCCAGAAGATATCGACCTAACCCAGTATCCACCAGCAGGACAAATATATCACGACCTTCCCGCAGGGTCATCAATGCAACCTGAACAAGTTCCTCTAACCACGGGATATGAGCTTCAAGATGTACCCGCATCTCCGTTCACAGGGCCATTCGACGAGAGGGCTCAAACACCTACTTCACCCGGGCAAGCGTTTACCACAAATTACCCCAACGATTCCGCTTCACATCTGAACGTTAATTTTGGCTCCGCGAGTCCGCTGCCACAATATGTTGGTCCAAACGGTCCATATCCTCCAGGAGTCCCGAGTTCAAGGAATTCCGTGGCTACTTTATCAGGATGGGCAGATCGACAGCAGGCACCAGCTGGAGCGCGGACAGGTGGAGGTCTGGGAAGGAAACCTACGAGAAAGATTCGAATGGCTCCGGGTCAATCGTTTTCGTTGGAACATTTGGTGCCTTCTGCTGTTAAAAATGCGATTCAGAAAAAACATATTTCGGGTGACGTAGAGATCGGGAATAATGAATTTACCCATATGCGGTGTAAGTTGGTTGCACAAGCCTACCCACTCCCCCTCCTCCTTCTCCTTCTCCTCCCCACCCCCACCAGCACCAGCACCAGGTCCCTATACAGATGGTGGCATGTAGCGCGGTTTTAGAAATCCTGCTGCTGCTTTGGTTGGCTTTTCCTTGCTGTCAAGGCAAGGAAGCCGTCGGGTTACGTTACGTCGCGTCGCGTCTAGATCTTCTAGATTGAGCTTGGCTAACTTGGGTTTGAAACGGTAGATACCGCCGCTACTTGCGATCCCGATGACTTCACCATTAAGAATGGCTACAATTTACGTGCATCGCAATATGGTAGACATACAGAATTGTTGATTGCGATTACTTACTACAATGAGGATAAAGTTTTGACGGCAAGAACCCTCGATGGTGTAATGAAAAATATTCGCTATATCACCCAGCAGGAGGGAAAGTCGAGTTTCTGGGGTAGGGGTGGTCCTGCTTGGCAAAAGATTGTCGTGGCTTTGGTTTTCGACGGAATCACACCTTGCGACAAGAGCACGTTGGATTTACTGGCGACTATTGGAGTTTACCAAGATGGTGTAATGAAGAAGGATGTCGATGGAAATGAGACCACTGCACATATCTTCGAATATACAACACAGATCTCGGTAACGGCGGACCAGAAGCTTATGCGACCAAAGGGAGAGGATGATAATATGGCTATGCCTCCAACACAGATTGTTTTCTGTTTGAAACAAAAGAATAGCAAGAAAATCAACTCTCATCGTTGGTTGTTTAATGCTTTTGGAAGGCTGCTTCAACCGGAGGTTTGCATTTTACTCGATGCTGGTACTAGACCTGGTTCTACAAGTTTGCATGATCTTTGGAAGGCTTTCTATAACGACAGGAATTTGGGAGGTGCTTGTGGAGAAATTCATGCTATGTTGGGTAAGAACGGCAAAGACTTGTTGAACCCGCTAGTAGCGGCGCAGAACTTTGAGTACAAAATCAGTGAGTAATTTCGGTTTGTTTTGACAAAATCTATACTAATAAAGTGTCAGGTAACATCCTCGATAAGCCTCTGGAATCCTCCTTCGGTTACGTCTCCGTTTTACCGGGTGCTTTCTCTGCTTACAGATACCGAGCTATCTGTGGTAGACCGCTGGATCAGTACTTCCATGGAGATCACACTTTGTCAGACCGATTTGGAAAGAAGGGAATCGACGGCATGAACATTTTCAAAAAGAATATGTTTTTGGCCGAAGATCGAATTCTCTGTTTTGAAGTAGTTGCCAAGGCCGGTAGTAAATGGCATTTGGCCTACGTAAAATCAGCCAAAGCGGAAACAGATGTTCCTGATGGTGCACCGGAATTCATCTCCCAACGAAGAAGATGGTTGAATGGTTCTTTTGCGGCTACTATTTACGCCCTGATGCATTTTGGAAAAATGTATCAGTCTGGTCATAGCATCATTAGAATGATCTTCTTTCATGTTCAACTGATTTATAATATCTTTTCGACTATTATGAGTTGGTTCATGATTTCTTCGTTTTGGCTTACTACTTCGGTTATTATGAACTTGGTTGGAGATCCTTCATCAACGGAACGTGGGAGGGGAAAGAAACCTTGGCCGTTTGGAGAGGCGACTCCTCTATTCAATGCTCTGGTCAAATATGTCTACCTCGCTTTTGTACTATTGCAGTTTATCCTCGCTCTTGGAAACCGTCCAAAAGGGTTAGTATCCCCTATACTCTCTGGCGTCAGCCTTTTGAACACCCCCCGCTAACATTCCCAGATCTCGCAATACCTACATAGCTTCAATCGTCGTCTTTGGAATGATCCAAATCTACGCCGTGATCCTCGCCTTCTACCTCGTCGTCCAAGCTTTCTCCGGTACCAGCGGCTGGAACGAATTAGCCGCCAGCACTGTGCTCGAATTCCTCAAAAAGTTCTTCACCTCAAACACAGGATTAATCTTGCTAGCCTTAGCATCTACCTGGGGTCTCTACTTTGTTTCTTCAATCATGTACCTTGATCCTTGGCACATGATCCATTCCTTTATTCCCTACGTCTTGATGGCCTCCAGTTACACCAATGTACTGAACGTCTACGCATTCTGCAACTGGCACGATGTATCCTGGGGAACCAAAGGATCCGACCAAGCCTCCGCATTACCATCCGCCAAGACCACAACCACCATCAAAGGCGAGCGGGTGGTCGAGCAAGAAGTAACCACACAACAAGACATTGACAGCGCCTTTGAAAAAGTAGTCAAGCGCTGTCTAAAACCTCTTGAAGTAGAACCAGAGAAAGAAGAAAAGAGCTTAGACGATTCTTACAAGTCATTCAGGACTAGATTGATTGTTGCTTGGATATTGTCTAATGCTGGATTGATTATTGTTATCACTAGTGATAGGTTTGATTTTTTGGGAATGAGTTCTACGGATAGAACGGCGGGCTATTTTAGGTTTATTTTGTTGAGTACGGCTTGTTTGGCGTTTTTTAGGTTTGTGGGCTGCTGTTGGTTCCTGGGAAGGACTTTCTTTTGTGCTTGTTGTATGCGGAGATAGGTTAACTGTGGGGGTGCTGGGGGCTGGGAGGAGGTGGAAAAGAAGCTGGGGCGTGGGAAACGACGCTGGCAAAGGTCAGCGGATGAAGCAATCACCACCATTAAGAAGCTGGAAGAAGGTATATGTACTCATGAAGACAAATCTGTTGGCGTAAATCTTGTTTTTTTTATTTCTTATTTTTCTGGTTTTGTTTCTGTTTCTTGGCTTTATTCTTCTAGTTTTTTTTTTTTGCCTTTTATGATTTTTTTTTTCATGTCATGCTTTTTTGATTGCTAGAATTCTTTTTTTTATGGTTTATTTTTTATGGTTTATGGTTGAAATTTTATATATACCTTCTGGTGCTTTGAAGCGTCTTTTACTTGTTTTTTGTTTTTTCGTTCTTTGTAATGGCATATCATATCATATCATGGTTTTCTTTTCGTTTCTTTTTTATACTTTTTTTTTTTTTTTTTTTTTTTGAAATGGGATTAGGAGAAATGGGATTAGGATAATTTATGGCATGATTTATATTTATTTATATTATTGATATTTATTTATATGATTTATATTATCTATATTATTTATTGATATTATTTTATCTATTATTATTTTATTGATATTATTTATATTATCTATATTATTTTGATGTGAGGTTTGCTATGAATACTGTATAATGTAACTGTAACTGTGACTGACTGTGATGATGCTATGCTATGCTATAAGGTATCATGATTCATGACGCGATACTGTTGTGGATGTTTCCTTATACATAGTGTTTTTATAAAAATATTATGGGGTTATCGTAATAGCATTACAGCATTACAGTATTACAGCAGTATTACAGCAGAATTGCAGAATTACAATAGCGGCATTACAGCATTACAGCATTACAGCATTACAGCATTACAGCATTACAGCATTACAGCATTACAGCATTACAGCATTACAGCATTACAGCATTACAGCATTACAGCATTACAGCATTACAGCATTACAGCATTACAGCATTACAGCATTACAGCATTACAGCGGAATTACAATAGCGGCATTGCAGCGGCATTGCAGCGGCATTACAGCGGCATTACAGCAGAATCGAAGCAGCATTACAATAGCGGCATTACAATATAACCGAAACTAAAACTGTATGTATTCCTATTTATTTTCCGCACATAACGTATTCACGGTTCATCTTCATGAGGTATCACTAACTTCCGGCTTGATTGGGGATTTTGGGGAGTTTTCTTTTCGGAAGATGGGATGTAGATTTGGTGGGTGTAGGATGTATAAACAGAGTTGAGAGAGGGGGAGAGAGAGAGAGAGAGAGAGAGAGAGAGAGAGAGAGAGAGAGAGAGAGAGAGAGAGAGAGAGAGAGAGAGAGAGAGAGAGAGAGAGAGAGAGAGAGATAGATGAATAAATAAACAACATATCCTCCAAAAAAAAGAAGGCTAACTGACTGCAGTCATAGAAAGTAAAAAAAAACTACCGCTATATATCCTTAGCAAGATGTAATTGAAGTTGTATTTTTGGGGGGATTGTGTTCTTGAATGATATGGAATGAAACTTTTGTCTACTGATATACTGAATGATCCTAATACGTAACTCCAACCAAAAACAAAAGCTGACACCGAAAATTCCTAAACCCCAGTCTGGCAATGTCTATGATGTACAATATCTAACCCCATTTCGAAAAAAAACAAAAAAATAAAAACAAAAAGACTTTTCCCCAACCCCCAGTACTTTACACCCCCCCTCAAAGAAAGCCCCCAAACCCCAAACACCATCCTACTTCTTCCTCATAACATAAACCCCCACGCCCTCCTCCAAATCCGTCTCCTCCTCTCCAATCATAACCTTCGTTCTCCCCACCCATCCCAATCCCCTTTCTTCCAACAACCTCAAAAACATCTCCTCACTCTCATGTCTCTTCTTATGCGTAATCACCAGCAACGTTTCCTTCTTCACCACCTTTTCCACAACCGAAACCAGAGCCTCCGCAGCATCTGAGTTGTACATACAATCTGCTATTACCACTAGATCGTAGATGGTGGAGGAAATATCCAAGGGGGAGTCCCAGTCGAGGACACGGAATGTGGCGCGGGAGGAAGGGGGGAGGAACTGCAGGTTGTGGGTGCAGATTTCGTGGGCGGTGGGGAGGTCGGTTAGGGTTATTTCACTGGTGGGAAGGAAACGGGAGAGGGTGAGGCCGACGATGCCGCAGCTGGTTGGGGAGGGGGGTTAGCTTTTGACTTTTTTGAGAGGGGGGGGGGGGGTGGGGGATATATTATAAGAGATTATATAAAAAAGGGAAATAAGAAATATAACATACCCAGCCCCTAATTCCAAAACCTTCAAGTCCTTCTTTTCCCTCAGCAGTGTATCAAATTCCTTTACCCACTCCTGTCCCTCATTCTCCTGCTCCTCTTCCTCCCCCTTCCCATCCCCAACCTCCGCAAACACCCTCGTAAGATACGCTGTAAACGCAATCCCCCCATCCCAAATATGTTTCGCAATACTATCCCTAGTTTCCTCAAATACACACAACGGGGTTTCTTGTCCAATATCAATTCTTCTCTGTACCCTTTCCTGTTTTTGCTCCATCTCTTCCGATGATGAAGATATGGATAATGGACTACTCCACAGACTCATAACCGCAACTTTATCTTCTCCGACAAGTTGATCCGATAATGTAAAATCCTTTTCCGAGATTTGCAATATCACACTAACATCTTCCTCTTTTCCATTTTTTCCTGTGGCAGAGTGCTTGCTTTTACTCTTATTCCTAACTGGCACCTCAATCTTCAAACTCCTCATACCAGCCTTCCACAAAAAAGCCTTATGAGCAATAGCCTCCTCACCATTATCGATATCTCGAACGATGGCGATTAGTGTTATGTCCCGGTATAGGAATGATTCGCCGAGGTCGGTACAGATCGTTATTAAGGCGGAGATTACCCCGTCGCGCTTTGTGAGGGGTTTGTAGCGGGGGGTTTTGAGGAAGCGGATGTATTGCATTTTTGATTGGTGGGAGGGAGGAGGGGCGGAGGAGATTGGTGAAGATTGCTGGGCTGGGTACTGTGCTCGGGAATAGTATGGAATATCGAGTATGGAATATTTCTGGTGCCCAGCTGCTCTGTGGATAAAGGTATTCTGGGGTTCTGTTTCTGTTTCTGTGCCTATTTCCGTTTCTGCTTGTTGGAGCTTTTCGGGGTTGGAGCTTGTCTTGTCTTCTCAAGCATTGAGGTAAAGTCTCAGGACCTAGAGACTCTAAGATATCGGGACCTGAAGACTCGAAAGCTTTGCTTATATCTTCCGGCTTCTGGTTTATGTTCTCCGGCTTCAGGTTCCGGGCTTCAGACTTGTACTTCGAACTTGGGTTTCCGGCGTCGTCGTACTTCGCGACGCGATTCCAAAAATCACGTCCCGAAATTACAAGCTCCAAAAACCTCTAAAAAAAAAGCGCACGAGCTGTAATTGGTATAGTACCACGAAAGAAATTCCAACGATCCACGATCAAGGTTGTTAACGCGTTACTGCGCGCGTTACGGGGGTCACCGGCCTTGGCGTCGCTGCCAGTCTTCAGAACCCTAAATGCCAAATGGTACCCGACTGCAACGTGAAATTTGGTTTAACGAAATGTAACGCAACATGGAAATTTTATGGATATTATGAGATTGTTTGTTTTAAGAATTTTTTAGTAAATATTACGTTATCTCTGTAACATATTTAGTTGAGGGGAATATAGCGCTGAATGAAGGGAAGCTGAAGATGTACTCGCACATATTCTGGGGTTGAAAAGGCTGCTGATATTTTAGGATGGGGTGTTGAGCTGTTATGGAAGTACCCTGCTGATGAGTGTGGGAATAGACTTCATGATGGCAACTCCGGTCACCACCTTATCTCCATAACCACATCTTCAAGTATCATATTGCAGCCGGGTAGGGTTACTTTCATGTTATCAAGCACAATTTGTACCGCCATATGTCTGTTCTATGTGAATAACTAGGGAAGCAGATCAGGGTGGGCATTTTGAATCATCCGATGTAAGATCTCCGCTTGTTCTTCCGCCTCTTTCAATTGTTCGAAGCTTCTGTGTGCCTTCTCTTCTACCTTTTCGGACTTTGTCTTTTCCCTCCAATACCTTCCAACTGCCATACAGATAATCTTTCGAGTCTCCTACTGCATCTTCTACACCAGTTCCTCTACATCCTCATTCTCGAGCTCTCTATAATATAAGCAGCCTTCAACCTCCCCACTACTTCTGTACCCATCTGCGCTTGCGCAAGGCATCCTTTAAGAGTTTTTGAGGCAGATGAAGTTTATGAGCCCGAGAAGGAGTAGCCGGAAACCCAGCGTTCTCAATTTCCATTCTCGCTAGTGGAACGAACATCTTAATGATTGTACAGTTAAGATAGTTGTGGTTTTTGTTTCCCGAGCTTCTTCCAACGAGACCTTTTTCTGTAAACAATATTCTGTGTGAGGATAAAGGAAGAGGCGTGCTCATTTATTGCTCACTGACAATGGAAGGACTGGAGATGTTTCCAAACTCGCCTGTAGTCGACAGATGACATGAGCACGTTCAAGAATTCTATATATTTGCGTAGTCGATTACAGTGTACCGTATGAAGTGTAACAGGAAGTCCCATCTCATTTGAGCAAAAGTTTCAATGACCGCAAACTGCCAGCTATTTTTTTTTTTTTTCAGACACGCATCTAACCGTAAGGTTATGGCGGAAGCTATCTAATTACTGTACATTTCTAACTGTCAAGTGTTACCTCAACAGTCACCGGGAACGCCCCGGAGCGGTCATTCTTTCTTCGGGTTGTAGCCCCCCTCTCGTCCTTCATTCTCCGTTTCTGTCCTTCTCGTCGCTATGTCCTTAAGCCCTGTTCGCTCCGCACTTCCAGCTATTGATTGTCTGATAGGCTTCGGTTGTGTACAACATTACCACGGCGATTACTACAGCATGCCATCTTCCGCGCAGTCAGTGTAGAGGAACATCAAATGTGCGAACCGGTCCATAGCGGAAACATTAATCTTTTCACTATCAAGAGTTGACATATGTTTAAAAGTCAACAACACCATAGCTCTTGTCATCCGAGAGTTTTCTACCTTGTGCATCGTGAAATGAGCCTTCACCCCGTAATGCCAAGGGATTTGTGGGTTGTGTCGTGTCGGATCTTGCGTCTAGCTGGCACTCATGAGAACAAACTCGGCGCCAAGCGGAATCCAAGGTGAGCACGAGTAAACTGTATTGGGTATGGTTAGATACACGACACACGACATGGCGGGGTTATGCTCCATGCGCAACGCGCAACGCACAACGCCTCTGCCCAGGCTCCCTGAACTCCCTGGAGCTAATGGTGTCCTTGAAATTGACGGACTGTATATATTTAATTCAAAAATTCATGAAATAAAACTAAATTTTCATATTATAAACTGTATTTGTCTATTAATTTGCCCTTAGAGTACTGTGATATCTCTGCAACCATGAATGGGAATAAAATCAGGTACTTGACTACGCTGCAGCCTGAATTCCTTGGGCTAGATATTTCACAAGCTATTCCCAAGCAATCATTCGAAATATAAGGTTTATCTAGAAAGCATCATCATCATCTCTCTACATAAGCGCCTACAGTCCAACCCCATCAATGGTATAGCGTCACACGCACGTACGACAGATCCCTAATGCGGGGTACAGCTGTCAGTGCTCTACTGTACATATCTCCTCCATATATACAGAGCTACATAAACACCTTCCCAGTTTCCCTGCAATATATAAGCATCGATGCCTTGAAGCCCATCATACATCATCTCATCTCATTATCATCATCACCATCACCATCCCTCATAATATAAAATCCTCCCCATCTCCAATTCCACTTCAACCACATAAACACCATGGCCGCCGTCCTCACCACGCCCACCATCCTCCTCTTCGGAACCTTCGACACCAAGCTCACCCCACTTCTCCGACTACACCAATTCCTTCTCTCTCAGCACCCCCAACCCAAAATCCTCGTCGCAGACGTCAGCTGCCGCAGCGCTGTTTCCCACCCCATAATCACCCTCCCCTACCTCCCCGATTTCCCGCCTCCTTCTTCCTCCTCCGATGACCCCCAACCCCAACAACCCCTCGACATCACCACCATCGCCCTTTACTTCACCCGCCAACTCGAATCTCTGTACAAATCCCGCCAAATCCACGCCTGTATATCCCTCGGCGGCAGCTGCGGAACATCACTAGCCAGCCAAGCGATGCGGAACGCATTACCACTGGGGGTACCAAAAGTTATCGTATCCACCATGGCGGGTGGTGATGTGACGGCCTATATTCAGGATTCGGATATTGTTTTGATTCCTAGTATCGTTGATGTGGCGGGGGAGAATTTTGTTTTGGATATGGTTTTGAGGAATGCTGCCGGGGCTGTGAATGGTATGGCTTGGGCTGCTATGGGTGGTAATGCTTTGAATCCTTTAAGCTCTCAAAGTCCCCAGAGTCTCCAGAGTCTCCAAGATCCCCAGGGTTTCCAGGGCTCCCAGGGCTCCCAGGGTCCAACCCCAGACCCATCAAAACAAAAACGCAAAATAGCAATAAGCATGTTCGGCATAACCACGCCCGCAGTCGAAGAAGCACGACAACATTTCACCACGCAAAATTTCGAAGTCCTAATCTTCCACGCCAACGGGTCAGGGGGCCGCAGTATGGAGCGCCTAATCCAACAAGGTCTAATAAGTGGAGTCCTAGATCTAACCACCACCGAACTTGCCGATGAGTTATTCGGTGGAGTCTTATCCGCCGGTCCTGATAGATTATTAGGAGCCAAAAAAATGGGAATTCCTCAGGTTGTTAGTATTGGTGCTACGGATTGCATAAATTTTGGTCATATTGATACGCTGCCGGAAAAGTATAGGAGGGAGAATGGTAGGATAAACTGGATACATAATGAGGCGGTGACGTTGGTTAGGACTAGTAGTGAGGAGTGTTTGAAGTTGGGAAGGGTTATGGCGGAGAGGTTGAAGGGTGCGGAGGAGGGGAAATTGGCGGTGGTTGTGCCAACGAGGGGTGTGAGTAAGATTGGGGAGGAGAAGGGGGTGTTTTATGATCCGGAGGCGGATATGGAGGTGGTTGGAGGAATGAGAGAAGGAGGATTGAAGGTTGAAACGAGGGATATGGCGATTAATGATGAGGGCTTTGGGAGGGAATGTGCGGAGAGGTTGATTAGCATGATGGATGCTTGTGAGGCAAGTGAAGCCGGTGGAGCTTAAAAAAGCCGAGAAGCCTGAAAGTCTGAAAAGAATGATAGTGCAATAGCAAATACCCATTTGTTTTACTGCAGCTGTTTTCATAAATGGCTCAAATCACACACGGTGATGTGAAGACTAAGTTGTGTCATCATAGTTCAAAGGACAAGAACGCAGCGTATGGGAATTTAACTCTATAAGCGGTCTATATACGGAACGCCAGAATAAGAAAATCACAGAGAAGAGTCATAGTATGCCAAAATGTGTTAGAAACAAGACAATGTATCTTAATTCCATTCACTTCATTAACCAAGAGGACTAAAAGACTCGTGATCCCAAACATCGTAAAAACATAAACGCCAAAAATAGAAAAGAAAACACAGAAACATTAATCCCACTTTTGTAAATCCAGACATATGCACAACTCCTATCCTTGGGTTCAACTCTTTTAACGACTGCGGTGGGTACCCATATCTCTCTTTCCGGCAACCTATATATTTCATTAGCATCAAATTCCCTTAACTCATTATGGGTATAGTTAGAACATACCAAGTGCTTTGCGATACTTGCAGACTGGTGACGGTCTGCCTCTCCCTGTCTTGCCATGCGGTTCATACGCTTCTGGTTCAACTTCTGGATCTTCTCTGCCTGTGATCTGGTTCCCTCGACAGACTTGGGCATTCCAGCCTCCATTCTGTTCTTGCTTCTGGCACGGATCTTTGCCTTGTCGATAGCCTTCTGCTTGTTCTGCTGGTGAACTGACAAGCTGCGAGCACCAGGGGTTCCGTCGACATCCATCATATCCACATCACCCTCATCACGACGGCCACGGCCTCTAGACTTGCTTCTCGCACGCTCAGCAATCTTAGTAGAGTCGAGACCAAGTTTGTCAAGGTGTGCCTCCATCTCGGAGAGCTTCTTGGGGGGTGCAGTGGAGCGGGGCATGATCGCACGGTTCTTAAGAGCCTTCTTGGAACGAGCGGCGTTGCGGATAAGCTGCTGCTGCTCACGAATGTACTCGGCCTTCTCACGGATGTCGGCCTCCTCCTCATCCTCAATATCTTCCTCCTCCTGGTAGAATCCGGAAGCCTCAAGCTGCTCTTCCTCCTCCTCCAAAGCCGCAAGCTTGGCCTCGATCTCGGGGTCGATAAAGTCGGCAACGTTCTTTCCGTTGAACATCTCGGGAATAATGTCGTTCTTCCAGTCGTCGTTCTCGAGAAGGTAAAAGTCCTTGAGGTTGACGTTGAAGACACCAGCACCTCCGTTCTCGGCTTCGATATCGCGGAGAAGACGGGGACGGTTGGGGTCGTTGACGTCGTACTTGGGCTTGTTGAGGACAGCTTCGGGAATGTAGGGCTTGGGCTCGGCACCGGACATGGGGCGAGATACGTGAATACGGTTGAGGATGTTGGTGGCCTCCTTGGAAGCGGCGGATCCCATAGCGTTCTTGAGCTTCTGCTCGACACGGACGGCGAGAAGACGGTCACAGGCGGTGTTACGGACCTCCATAACTCCCTCCTCGGTGTGGCAAGAGAGCTTCAACATCTCAACCTCTCCAGACTTGGTGATGGTCTCCAACATAGCCTTCTTCTCGTCGTCAAGGTCCTCCGGTCTCATGGCGTCAATCTTGTTGACGACGAGGAAGACAATCTTGTTGGCAAAGAGAGGCTTGATGGAGTGGAAAAGCTTAACCTGGGCCTCCACGGAGTATCCACACTGCTCAGACAAATCGACAAAGTACATGACCGCAGAGCGCAAGTGGGCAATAGCGGTAATAGACTGCATCTCAATAGTGTTCATCTCCTCCAAGGGGTGGTCGAGAATTCCAGGAGTGTCGATAGCCTGGAATCTAAGGTACTTGTAGTCGAAATGTCCAACGTACAAGGACTTGGTGGTGAAAGCGTAAGGCTGAACGTCGACATCGGCGCGAGTGACGCTCTTGAGGAAACTGGACTTTCCAACGTTGGGGTATCCACAGATCAAGAGGGTACGGGTGTTGGGGTCAATGGAAGGAAGACGTCCCAAGTGCTGACGGACCTGCTCGAGGTACTCAAGGGAACCCTTAAGACGCTTGGTGATGGTGGCCATACGTCCCAAACCAGCACGCTTAAGCTGCTTGCACTGGAAAAGAGACTGCGCGTACTTGATAAGACGGACGTAGTCACGAGCAACCTGCTCGACAAGGTGCTTCGCGGTCGAAAGCTGTCCCAAAGCAATGCGGAAATGGTCGGCATCGTAGAGGGTGTTCATCAAGGCGCTGTGGAAAGGGTGGATATCCTGCAAGCGAGGGAAGGTCTCGAGGATTGCTGAAAGCTTCTCATTGAAGGTTTCGGCGGTGAATTTGACCTTACGGGTGTAGAAGGCACGGATACGAGAGATCTTGAAACCTGCACGGATCTGAGTAGGAAGGCGACGCTGAGTTCTCGACAAGACAATGTCGAGGAACTCCTGCGACGTGGGAACGGGAGCAATATTTTTCCAGGTCTGTAAAAAGCGCAAATTATCAGTAATTGCAATTGAATGCGCGTAAAATTAGGGAGCTATGGTACTCACAAGCTGCATCTTTACTGTTGTTCAAGATGTTCCTGGAGAGTAAAAGGTTGGTTGCGAGGTCGAGGTTTTGAAAGTTTCGAGCCGCAGAAAAAAGTTGTGCGAGGGGAGGAAAAGATCGCGCTAGTGTGATAGCAGTTAGTAAGTCAGTCACCCTTGCTAGCTTAGAGGTATGAGTGATGTGAGGTGATTCCAGCTCGCGGGGCTGCAGGGGGGCAGCTGTGGGCGCGACCGGTCCATGGCTGAGAAGCAGCGATTCCACGGCGCTCGTGTGACTAAACGAATATCTTGAGATGAAAAAATAAAATGTACTGATTAAATGCATAGCTATCATGAATAAAATATCACAAGAAAATCGTTGAATTAAAATACGTATTAAAACCAATTTGAGCCATAAATCCAACATTAAATATATAAGAAACACATTCTTCCACTACTGTGCCTTCGGCTTGTCTCCAAAACGATACTGTGCCCAACTCAAGCTCATCTCAGTCATAGTAAACAACTGCTCAGCCTTATCATCACCCGCCGCACCAGCAGCAATATGAACTGGCAACAAATGCTCAAAAGTAGGATGCGCCTGTCTCGCGCTCTTGTGTTGCAAAAGTGTGTTTAAGGACTTCTTCCTATCCTCTCCGTTTGCCGGATTGATAACAGCCTTCTTAAGCTCGGCATCGAAGACCTTAGCATAAGGAAGCTCTGATCCCTCTCTCATTGCAAAGAATAAATCACTATCAAATCAGTTCAGCTCGAACGAAGCTAAACAAACGAGGATTCAAGAGAGCCTACCGGAGGTTGTGTACCGCCATTCCAGATCCGATAATCAAGATATTCTCCTCTCGAAGCTTGCGGAGCGCTGCACCTAACTCATAGTGCTTGTCGGGGTCCTCATTATTAAACAAACTGACCTGAACAAGAGGAACACCGAGGGGATTTTCGTCGGGGTTGAACACTGCAATTCATCAGGATGCCAAATCTTGCCAGAAGATGATATGAAGTTACTCACTGCATGTAAATGGAGCAAATACCTGGCAAGAATCAATTAGTACAGGACTGAATCGAAATTTTTGGACGAGCTTACTCCATGATCCAACCCTCTCTTTGTTCCCTCGGCCTCAATGCCTGCCTCCTTAAACAGGGTCAAGATCTTGTTTGCCAAATCCTTCGAACCAACATTAGGATATTGAATTTTGTAGTAATTATCCGGAAAACCATAGTAGCTGTAGAACAGAAATCAACCAATATTCATGCTATGATTAGCCTATGTATACCCTTGATATCTAGGGTTCATAAAAGCGGCATCCGACGTACTCATAAATCAATTTTGTGACTTCTGCCTCATTAACCTCAACCTTAGTTTTTCCCGCTTGCCAGTGAGCAGAAAAGACTACTACTGCTTTAGGCTTAACTTTCTGGGTGATTTCCTTTCCGATGTTTTGGAGGGCTTTATAGGCGGGGTGTTCAGTTTCGAACATAACATTAGGACCGCCGTGGGAGACGAAGTAAACTGGAGTTTTTGTTGCTGAGGTCGACATATTTGCGGTTTGAGAAATAATTGCAGATTTTGGGTTACGAATAACGCTTTTCGCTCCCGGGATGAAACGGCTTAAAATTGGCGAAAACACGATTGCGAGGATTCCGATGACGATCGCTGAAAACAGTGTTATGAACACGTTCTTTGAGGAGTATGATTCGGAATCACCAGCACCGCCTGTTGCGCCGGAGCGCGATGCTACCTGCTCCTGAGACGAAATTTTGGCGGTGGTGGTGAAACGCGAGAAGCAGAGGAGTATGGAGAAAAGGGAATTCCTACCGGAACTTTGGTATATCCGAAGGACTCAGTGGTAAGTAGTTATGGGGTTCGTGCAAAGTAAGTTGTACAAAGGTTCTACAACATCACGAGGAAGTCTCTCGGGCTTTATACAGTCGAATCTCCATCACTTTAAGGCTCCAGACTCTCCATAGATCCTTGTCTAGAAGGTTATTTAGTAGCTTCTCAGCGCGTCTCGGATATTCCAAAAATGACGAATGAAGATGGTTCGTCAGTTTTATTTTCGCCTCCGTGCGCGGTGGGGAGGGGTATGGCTGGTGGAAAGATCGTGTTTGTAATGCTTAGGAATTCGGAAGAGCGCCCTCGGACGTCGGATGTTAACCAGGGCTGCCTAAAGACCGACAATTGATGCGACCAAAGGCAGTTGAAATGCGTCCAATCAAGACGTCGAAACATATGTAAGTGAGATAAATAAAGGCGCAGAATAAATATTGTGGTACTTCGGATTTATTGATTTTCTATGTTGTCATAGGTTTCAACTTACCACAATAATAAAATTAATCATAATCATGATCTTCAAACTTACAAAAACTTTCACGAAAGACATTGCCACGTTTTTACCGTGGATCACCCGCGTCGCCGGAGAGAAGCGCCAAAGAAGCAAAAGGAGTAGGATTCTATTTTCGACAGGGCGTTCCTCGGGTATTCTCTTCCGTACCGAAGTTCAAGCATGCCGAGCGGAATTTGAACATTTCGGCATACCGGCTTAGTAAGCCCAGTGTGGAGAAGTAGCCATGCCCAGAATTCCGGAAATACCAACTTCCACGTGATCCGAATCTATATCCGAACATTACTGTGCATGCGACATACGAGCTCTGATCATATGAGGATTGTCTGAAATATTTACTAGGGACAACACACAGCAACTATAATTAATTTGTGGATTGTCATTACTACGTCAACGAGGAAAGTAACCCCTTCCTCTCTAATACAATGCGAGTTTTTTTCGAACTTGGTGGATCTATAGGGATGTGGGAGGTGGACATAACCTTGAGAACAAGCTCTACAAAAGGTACCATGGAACCGGGTCGGGTGTAACTGCTGGGATATTAGTTATTCCGCTGCGCACCTAAGGGGCGAGAGCTGATGGAGTGGGTACATATCTAGATCTCGGACATCGGAAGGATTCCCCAGACCATGGGTGTTGGTTCCCATCCCAAGCTGTACCCCACCAGTTTCCAAATACATCCTACAAAAGCAGGTACAAGGCACTGCGCACTCGGTACAGAGTACCCTACCAAGTACACAAAAAGACGCATTGACAAGCATTGGCATTGAGTTTATGAGTAACAAGACGAATAGGTGAAGGTTTAGCCGCCGAGTAGGCATGGCCCAAAGCTTACTTTGATGGTGGATGGTGAAACATCATCGGCAGAGCGTTCTTAAAAATAGGCGCGGCCAGGAAAACCCATTTCAATTTCAAGGCGAACTACGCGGCGTATGTAGTGTTCTTCATGAAGCCCTGGAGACGAGGCAGAAGCTACATGAAGAACCTAATACAGTCGAACTGTAGCTATTCTCGACGCATGAAGTACACGCGCATTACCCCATGTGGAACAGAAGTGCAAGGCCGAACTCACTTCTACAGGGTCTATAAAGCTTGTAAGGCTTGTTAAAAGGCTTGAATTAGCTACTTACTACACAGCCCGATTACCTTTCAGACATGGTGCCGATGAAGATACGGGAGTAACATCATAATTCAACATAGCCATGAAAAGAATAGCATCACTATTCCTTGCCATCTATCATCAATCATGGTAATCAACATAATCTATTCTATATTCTCAAAGCACTTGTACGATGAAAAATGAAATCAAGAAAAAAAAAAGTCAGAAATCAAAGAGATCGAAAAAAAAAAAAAAAAAAAAAAAAAGGAAAAAACGGAAAAAAAATCATCTACATCGCAAACCATAACGCACTTGAAAATGCACAAACCAAGCAACAAAACATCAAACCATCAAACCATCAAAAACCTCGCTACCGAAAGCAACGAAGTCAAAATAGACATCTTCCATGGGCCGGGGTACCACGTTTACACCGCCTCCAACGCCGGGGTTTCTATCTTACTCCCAAGGCAATTTATTCCAATCTGACAGTTGACCTGACAGATAGAATCTTAGACATAACGTTCATAGTCACGTTTCCATCTATGCAAGCAAACAATCAATCAATCAGCCTCGATATTTTTGCCACTAAACCGCTGTGTACCACATGTAGTTGTACAAACCGGAAAAAGATCTCCAGTTTCACAAAATTGATACCAACTCGAGGGGAGAGGAAGAAACTTACTGTTGTAAATGTTTTGGTAGCATGTGTCCAATATCAACAGCTTCTTGAAGGGTTCGTACAGCTTCGGTAAAATATTTTCGTCCGGATTTCATTGGTGAAATGTTGCCTAGTGATATTGAAGATTCTGCTTTCTGTATTGTAATGAGAGTTGTCAGTTATGCATCTCATATCAATTCCATTGACCTAGGGAACTAAGGATACGAAATATTTTCATATCGGTTCCAGGGATTGATGAGGGGAAATTGGAATAACATACACGCTCCAGCAACGCTCCAGTTAAACTTCCTTGTCGTCGTGCATTGTCAATTGCCTTGGTGAAGAAATCAGATGCTGCCTATTTGGTAGAATGTTTTTATAAGTTATCCTTCATATGAAATAGAAAGCGCAAATGGTATGAAGGGATTTATGGCGGGGATATACCTGCATGAGACCACGAACTTCGACATAGTCTGGATTTTGTAGTCTTCTTTCTGCTGAGGCATCGTCGATATATCCATGAGCACCTTCTTCTCTATGAATTTTCGCCAACAGGAATTGAGATTTCGCAAGCCAAGCATTTCCCAGTCCTATCACCAAGTCAGTAATTCCATCTCTTTATCCACCCATAAACCAATACAACAATTCATCAGATGTAGCCAACATACCAGTCATAGCCGTAACATTCCTTGGATCATCAACAAGTATTCTATTCCACTCATACTCGCACCATTCTGTAATCTCCCGAATTCCACCACTGTCGGGATCCATATAGGCAAATAGATGAACTTCGTTAAGGAACCAGATTCTTTCTTCAACTCGTCGTGGATCATACATGATCTGTGATCGGTCGATGTAATTGATGGATGTTTGGACGGCTTCGGTGCAGGCACGCCAGTGGGATGGTGCTGATCGGAGGGATTTGTGCACTCGGGTTAGGCCTTCTTGTGCTGCGGATATGTAGGCGGAGGAGGTTTTGTAGTCCATTGTGTAAGTTTGAGGGTGGGGTAGGTGGGGGAGAGATTTCGAGAATTTCAAAGATTTAGAGGGCTTTGAGTAAAGAGGCGGAGCTTCAGTGTGTGATGGAAATAAAGATTTGATGAAGATTGTGATGAGTATTTCAATAAAGATATGAGGTAAGATGAGATTGTACTTCTTCTTCTCAAGGTTCTTCTTGAAGGCCCTTGTGAAGATTGTTTGTTGATGAAAGTTTCCGAGCGGAACTGACTGTGCTCTTTAAACAATCTCATCTTCAAGTTCGTCACAGTCAAGTACCGAAAATGTCGTAAGGGTTTGTAGGGCTTTAGCCAGTCATCACAGGTATCTACAATCGCGCTCGTAGCAGCCGATATCTGATGTCTATTGTCTGATGTCTTAGAAACCCGAGAGCACTGCCTCACTCACTGACTACCCAGTGTAATAATTCTCTAATAGTAAATGGCTAATCATAGTCCTCAGCCTGTAGATCTGTAGGCGAGAAGCTATGATGACATCGGCCCGCTCTGACAATACATACAGCCAAGCTCCTACCGTGGATTCAATAATCAGCCCTACTAGGCATCAATATACTTTGTCGGTGTTGTTTTGAATGTGGCGGTGGGTAAACTACTGGGTTAGTGGGTATCGAATTGGGTATCGAATTTTCTGGAAGCTATATTTCACTAGGATAAGTATGTCCATCCAGGGTAAAGAGACGATGGGAAGAACGGGTTGTGAGATAATACACAGTGGTTCGGGTGTAATATGGGTATGTAGGTAATACGTAAGTTGTAACCTAAAGATCACGCACTCAGGTAAAATCTCGATAATCTTCCAGATATTGACGTCTTCCGTATAATTCTACGAAATTTTCCTTGGGATTTCATTAGCAGCCACCAATCAGATTTCCAAGAACTGCATAATAATATTGGAGCCTCAGGAGACTTCGGAAATATGGGTGCAATATTGGCATCATTTCGACAAATAAGGCAGGCCTGAATGTATTACTTGGCAGTTTTTTATGTGCCCTAAACAATGTCATCACCTATCCAATAGCTAGAAGAAAATTACGAGACACTTGAAAGCTGAGCACAATAGAGAGGAGTAAGAATAATCAACCATATCCAGATACAGGTACCAGTCATCAATCACCGGAAGTACCATGTCTCTTTGGTTTCCTTATGGAGCATATAGAGCTGTGAACTTAAGGCCTTCACGAAAACAGTCATCATATCATACTCGGTATAGATTGATTCCGAGGCTGGGCTGCAAGGCACATGATCCGATAAAAACGGTCGATACAAACACCCGAGACAATCCGGCGAGAACACAAAGACAAGGCGATTTCTTGAGGTACCACTCGAGGCATTATGAGAAATATCTAGCCAGCTACTTGGCATTTTTCCAAGCAGTGTCACTTTCGGTTGTCGTTCGGCGAAATTGATTATTCGACTCGGCGTTAGCGCGGGTCCGGGAATGGTTATTTGGAAAGCGTTCAATTACTGTGTATGACAGCTTTACTAGGATTACAAAAAACACGTTTTGTGTAAGCGAATACATAACTAGGCTGCCTATGTGCGTATCTGTATGACATATGAGGCTCTTGCTTCATGTAATGACCATATAGCTAACCTGATGGAACTTTGGTAAGTTAAATTCGCCTTATCATCATAGCCTAAAGCCAACTATGAAGTCCAAGTATGCAGTAAAAAACAGCATAGCTAGTATGATTGATCTGCAAGCCTTGAAATAAAGCAAAGATAGAACAGCAGACCGAATATAAACATACGGACTATGTATATACCCTGTTTTTTTTTCGTGTCGTATATATGCCTAGTAATATACAGGGTCCATTAGTAAGTTCGAGCTTTGAGTACCGCCTTGAGACTCACATCGGACGAATTTAACAAGTAAGTACTAGCTAGCTGGTATTTCGTCCACAACCACAGCGAATTACAGATTACAAAAAAATATCCCGTTCCAAATACTGTAGAATATGCTGGTAACAAATGAGGAATATCTCGTCAGCAATGATGTCGATGTTCAGGGTGGATATGTTTGCCGGGGTTGTGTGCTTACTCACGTTACCTGTTTAGCATCGAAGTTGACGCATATCAACGTCTCGGGAACTAGCCATAGCTAGCCATTAAGCAACCCCTACACACCGGAAGCCTCGCGTGTTCCGCAGCCATGAGTATCTTCCCGAATTCCGCTTATGTACATATGTACATTCAGTAGTTAATTCAAATACCGGGCCGACTATACCCATTTCCACGTGTTTCCCATAATATATTTTGGCATGAGGGTATCCAAAATCCGAACCGGTGGGGTTAAAACACCCGCTTTAGTGGTTATGCGAGTTTCAACAACACTACTGCGCGGAAATCACAGCTACACAAAAAGGAAAACCCTAGGCCTAAGCCCTAGTACCACTTTGTCCCAAACTGGCCCGCAATTCCCCGTGTTCACTCATCAATCAGGATTGCATGCATCGTTCGATAATGTCAGAAATTGCAATTGGCACGCGACATATCAGTGCGCCCAATAAATATGAGAATCTGTATAGGCCTGCCAAGATATGTCATGAGGATATATGTATGAACATAAGTATCCAGTTCGGTAGGAAAAGTGCAATTAATTCTCTATACGTCAAGTATATATGGACGGCCTGAAGTAAAGAAAAGAAGACTTCCTAGAATTGAGAAGTATCTCCTGAGTAACTTGATACCCTACTCAATAGACCACTCAGCCTTACACAGACGAATCTCCCCATTTCGGTTACCCTTTCCTAGTACATAATCGAAAGCCGTCTCCACCGTTTATGCCTTAAGAGTAGAGTAAGACTTAAGTTGATAATTAATAGCACAGCTACTAAACCCCAGGTAAACTACTCAAAATCTTCCCCGGCTGGCCTCATAACCTCGCCACCCCCCTAGCAACCTCTTCCACTTCAAATCCCTCCTCCGGAAACACTACCTTCAGAGTCCGTCTTTCATTCGGGGGCATAACCTCCAACACAATCTTCCCCTTCTCCCTCTTTCTCAGAACTCCCATCTGGGGATGGTTCCTTCCAGTATCAGTTGGGGCAACCTTCACCAACCCTCCTCCTTGGATCTCGGTCCCAAAACCTTCCTTCTTGCCTGACAAAATCGCCTCTTTTGCCTGTTGCCCCGAGATCTTGGGAACCCGCTTCTTTCCGAGCTTTGCCATGAACCTCTCCACCCAGGCAAATGTCTTCGGGTAAGTTTCCTTCGAGACATTTGATCCCTCAAGTGCACCCGGAAGGTTAATCATCCATTCCAACACCCAAACCGCTATATATCCCATAACTCATTAGCCCCCCCTTTAAAATACAAGAAGGAAACCGAATCAAAAAAAAACTCACCATTAACATCCGCCAGACTGACCTCCCTTTCCCTTCCCCCCAAAATCCAATCTCTCCCATCCCTTAACACCTCCTCCACCTCTCCAAACCCCCTCTCAACACCCCTCAAAGCCTTCTGTCTATTCCTATTCACCTTTTCCGGTTGATAACTCCTCCCCGAAAAGTCCTCTCTATCATCCCGAAACCTCTGATCTTTCATAACCGGTAAATTTGTCGGTAAACATCCCACCGCTGATAAAAAGACTCTATCGCTCCATTTTTGCCATTTTTTTGCCTCATCCCCACCTCCTAGGGCTGGGGTTATCCCAGTCGCTACATCAGCAGCAGGATATTTTTCTTCCAGAACTTCAAGAATCAGGGGGGTGTTAATAAACACAGTATTCCCAATTGCCAAAACCGGGATACGACGATATGTGATACCGAGAAGATTTGAGAGGTCTGGACGCGGGAGAATGGGGGGTTGGGGGACTTGGTGGTAGGGGATGTTGCGGAGGGAGAGGTAGTAGCTGATTTTGTGGGCGTAGGGGGAGTAGGACTGGTGCGGTTGTTAGCTTGTTAGGGAGGTGGTTTGGAGGACGAATTTCAGATACAGGGGAGGAGAGGGAGATAACTGTACGTACATAGTGGTAGAGGATTATATTACTAGAATCGGCTGATTTCATTGTCATGGTTTTGATACTGGAGTCGGATTGAGTTGCGTATGCTAGTGCTGCGGTGCTCCGATATAATCAAGCAGTAAATCAATGTTACAACGTATCTGTACCTGAAGCGTTGAGAAGTTGAAATTATTATGACCGAAGTAACTACAGGTTGATAGCCTACAGGAAGCTGTCGGTATGATATAGCTAGTCAAGGAGGTATATATACCTGGATCACACCCCCGTGGCTTGTGTTTACCGAATAGCCTGAAGGCCGTGACTTGTGAGGATCCCCTGGGGACGCGTTGAAGATGCCGAGGTTGGGGAATGATTTGTCACGTGCGGGTTTGGATAAGTAATACGTACGAGTTTGTGTATATGAAACATAACGGTGAAGATATGCTGGAAACTCGTGGGTGGTATTATTCTATTTGTAATATATTATGGGTGTAGTAGGCGGAGGCGAGGATAGGTGGGGTTATCTTCGATGGCAGAGGAACATCACGAGAAAGATATGTAGGAAAAGTAGTTCTAATACATTCTTCAGAAATGTCACAGGAATAGTTTCATGGTATTTCACGGGGCTCAGAGGAGAAGAAATTTTTAAATGTAATCCATTTGATTTGACGCTTACACTGGTTCCCTCTCACGGACTCTGACAGATAAACGTACAAGTATACAACAAACCAAAGGAAAGAAAGCTGTCAGCTAGACATATCCTGTAAACCGCCACACATGCGCTGGCCTACACGTACAATACCCTCCACAATTTCCCTCTCGGGCGATTCTAACAGTATCGTACTCAAACGTACAAGCAGACAAAAAAAAGGAAAAAGGAAAGACACAAGACCCGTTCACACACATACATACAGAACATAGCAGTGCAACAAAAATATACATGACGGGTTCAAGTTCTCCCAAAACCAACAAAATTCGAGACAAAGGAGGGATGCAGAAAAAAGAAAACCACAACGCCTTTGGAAAAAAAAGGACAAAGCACTTTCGTCCCAAAACAAGATAATCGAACCCACATTAAACGCCTGTTTTTTTCGTTCCCAATCAAAATGCCTCATTACCCATATGAGATCTTGCCAATACCAAACACTCCCTGCCTAAGAAAAAAAGGACTGAAGGGAATCATTTTGAACGATGGTGGTATTGTCTGTTGAAATTCGACCTTCACAAAATGGTGTGTGCCTGACCCTTTTGAAAATTGGACACCTCAATCCACTGTTTTGCGCTCTAAACAGGCATGGCCGCGTGAGTCGTAGTCATGGCTGGGGCGGCTGGGGCGATTGGCGCGGCTGTGGGCGTCATTCTCTGCTTTTTGTTGCCCATTCCCCCAAAAAGAGGAGGGAAACCGAAAGACGAAACCTTCTTAGCTTCCTCGTCACTGCTAATCTTACGCTTGAGAGAGCTAGGCGCAGAGATGACTGCCTGGGGAGTTGTAACTCTGCCTTTGGGCGCAATGTATGGAGGCGGCTTGGGAGTGATAATCTGCGCCTGCCTGACGGGAGAGACAGTAGGTGGGTGATATGCAGGGGCCGATTGGGGAGGTTGCTGGGTGTAGGGCAAGGGTTGGGTCTGACGGGGAGGCACAGCAGCCATTCTCTGTTGTTGTGGTTGTTGCTGATGTGGTTGTTGTTGTTGTTGCTGCTGCTGCTGCTGCTGCTGCTGTTGTTGTTGTTGTTGAGGACCAGCAATGGCAAGCAGGGCGTTAATGACTCCTGGTGCCGCCTGGAGATGCTCGTGGTTAAGACGTGAGAAGTTGCTGATGGGAGTAGAGTGCATTGGGACAGGTGGCTGAACGGGTGGCGACTGCCATTGGTCGCTCTGGAGAAGGGCAAGCGTTTCTTCATATTCCTCAGGACTCAAGCCGGCAATATCCTCATGGGTAAGCCCAGCAGCCAACAGAAGCTCTTTTGTCTGCTCGTGTTCAATGCCCTGTGGGGTTGATTGTCGGCTTGACTCAGGGCTCGGGTCAATGCCGCAGTGATCCAGAAGAGTATTGAGTTCATCCTGACTAAGGTTTTGAAGGGTGGCATCATCGACTAAAAGACTGGGGTCTTCAACGTCGAATGGCGTGTTCTCACGGGTACTGTGAGCGGGCGTCATGGTGGCTTCGAGGAGAGCGTTAAGTGCGTTCTCGTCGAAATCACAATCCATGGAAAGCAAGTTCGCAGGCTCCGGAGTAGTGCGAGGAGTCCTTGGTGGGGTAGCCTCAAATGTAGGAGCTACCTCCCGGACGACGCTGTGCTCTCTCGATGATTGGGCCAGTTCAGGGGTCTGCGACTGCGACTGGCGCACAGCCTCCAGGTCCTTCAAGATAAGATCGAATCCCTCTGGCAAGGCAATGCCTCCACCCAAACTGGTAACATCCGTAGTAGCCAATTGCGGTTGCTCGGGCTCTGGGGCGGTCGCAGCGGGCGGAACAGGAAGTACATGTGTAGGCACAGGAGATGTGTAAGGAATTGGGGTTGCGATGTTGGTTGTCGGAGCATGCGCAACCATCTGCTGGTTTTCCAATTGGACGTTGTATGGCTGAGGCGGATACGCCGGTTGGGGGGCGTACACCGGTTCAGGAGGATATGATGGTTGGGCGTATGTCTGTTGGGGGCTGTATGTGAACTGCTGAGGGGCGGGGGGAGACTGGTTTGCAGAAGTTCCAGCCATCTCCGCAGCCAGTTGACGGAGCCCAGCAAGCAATTCTGGTGGTGCATTCATAATGATGTCCACCACCTGCTCCATTTGAGCAGGTACCGAATCCTGTTGGTCGGCAGGTCCACAGTTGTTGGCGGTCGCCAATTGCGTAGGCGTATATCTCCCGTTCGCGCCATTGTTGCCTTGTTCTTTGTTATTCTGCTCCTTGGCCAATCTCCTCCGTTTACGTTTATTGAATTCCTGAATCTTCCATTCCTCGATGGGCATGTCAGGTGGGTTGGGCTCCTGGTAAATTTTTTGGGCCCTTTTTTGAACACGACAACGCAAATCATTGTCCTTGTCTATAACAAGTCAGTCAGAGAGTATAGCAAGGATATTCGAGAAATACTTACTACGATCCTGATTGTGTTCACGCCATTTCTTCTTGCGGTCACGGTTTTCCGAGCGAACACGCTCCTGCTCGGCTCTCTTTACAGGATCTTTGGCCGATTCGGTTACCTGACGTTGGAATTCGTTACGGAGTAAATTTTGAGCCGTCGCAGCCTGAGTGCGGAATTGCGCCTGGTCACCCAACTGAAGTTGCGCGGGCACGGTGGACTGTGCATCACCGGATCCGCGGCCGTGCTCTTCGAGGTATGCATACAGACGTTGGACAAGAAGTTCCTTTTTATCAGTGCCGGTGGGATCATTGGTCTCGGTAGTGAGCGTTTCAAATAAGATCGCTATAATCGCAGGATTGACTTCCTGGAGATCCAATTGAAGTTGTGGACCCTCATCAGGCGGGCTGGTCTGAACATTCTGAGAGGGTTCATTAGACACGGAAGGAGGCGAAACGGAAGACTCTGTCTCCTCGATATGGTCAATCTCCGCAAGGATGTTATCAAGATCGTCTCTGTTTGCGTTGGCGAGGATGTTATCGAACGAAGAAATATTAGACTCCTCTACGATAGCAGGTGCGGGCGCGTCGGGCTCTGGTTGAGTCTGGGGAGCATAACCAAAGGCTTGTAGAAGGCGGAGATCATCATCATCCATCGCCATCTACGAATGATTTAGTATCATTATTATCACTTATCATAGAGGGCAACAGGAGTTATGCTCCATCACCACATCTGTAGAGATGTAGTTACCAACCTTGAAAATTTACCCTTCGTCGGGTTTTGCGGCAGAAGTAGGGTCGTGGGGTTTTGTGACTGCTGGAGGGCTGGAATAAGACTGCTGTGCTAGGATGTTAGGATGCGGGAAATCCTCTGGGTTATAAGGAAAAGTCTTGGCATTGTGGCCTTGGCATTTCTGCTTCTAGGCACACCACGTGATAAGGCTATCTTCTATCAGATGCCTGTAAAGTCGTTTAGCTAGTTTGGAAATCCGCGTTGCTTCCTCCGATAAGCGAAGTCTGGGCTCATTGCGGTTGCCCATGACACTTCCCAGGACGAAGTGTCATAGGCAACCGCAACGAGCGAGTTGAAAGCGGAAAAAGATATCTGTCTACTTGTAGGTACACGGTGTGTAAGGATTCAACTTTCCCTGGATGCCGATGCCGTTGGATTTCCCCGTCTACCATGCGGCGAGCTACGGGGCTGTGTGAGAGATATTCCGATTATTCGAGAGATGATCACGGCTGTGACGTCTAAAGCATGGCAAAAGGAGTATACTAGAGACGTTGGGCACATTTTTGTATGTATGTTAACGGACACTTACATAGTCCGGGCAGCGTGAAAGAGGCCTTAGGCCTCAACACACCTGCGGGAAGCGACCACTAATTCTCCATAAAAAATGATGCTTTATTTATTTTTCTCACATCCTGTGAAAGAATGCCATATGTTAAATAAGCTGATGTCGCAATTTTGTAAATCGAAGGATTGGGGCAGAAAAATAACGGATAAAACATACCCAAATTTTGTATGAGGAGCTCCAGAATTAAAACCACCTTTAGCGTCGTGCAGAGCCTCAGACATTACTGGACATGTTGATTCGAGCCTCGGTCTGTACATTCTCGGGTGATACAAGGCTAACGATACATTGTGCCGCTTAATCAAATCGAACATCGGCAATGTTCTTGACGGAGAATCGTGAACTCTAGAATTGTGAACCCCAGAATTGTGAACCCGATAAATGCGAGCCCGACAATCGTGAACCCTGGAACTGTGAACCCGGCAATAGTGAGCCCGATAATAGTGAGCCCAATAATTGGAAACCCAAGCCGATATACATAGTACGCATAGCTCAAATAGATAGTCCTATGTGACATGAAACCTGTTATTGACCCGTCTAAAACGTCTTTAATACTTACCAAGATACACATGTTATTAAATAGGTTCCCGGAGCTTATTCACATAACGGCAGCCGTTGATATTATTTGTGATGATTGTCCATAGCCGTGATAATCAAATTATCCATCAAGGTCAAAATTCTACCGGAGTCAACAGGACTTGAGAAGTGTAGACGAGAAGAACAACCGGAAAGAGGATGAAGGAAGGTTACAAGCCCAAAATTAGTTATGACAATGGAGTTGGGAACGTTGATGAAGAAATTAATTAGGAAATATTGTGGATTTGGTAATTAGAACTTTATGAACTTGAGGAATTAAATTTAATAGCTAACAAAAATGAGACGTGCTAGTTGTGAGGAGACGCGCAGGTTGTGGGAAGACGCGCAGGTTGTGAGCAGATGCGCAGGTTGTGAGGGGACGCGCAGGTTGTGAGGAGACGCGCAGGTTGTGAGAAGACGCGCAGGTTGTGAGGAGACGCGCAGGTTGTGAGGAGACGCGTTGGTTATGTGGAGAAGTGCTGGTTGTGAAACGACATGTGACCAGGGAGAGTATTTGCAGCCGCAGATCAAGCATTAGTAATTTTATTCTATTTTTCGTAGTGTGGGTATTTCAAACTCATTAGGCATTATAAAACTCATCAGCTTAGGTATACACTGGCATGGTAAAATCATTTCAGCGTATCCAATGGTATTGTGACCTTTGCTCAGACTTTTTTTTTACTGGGGATCTCAAAGCAAATAGATATGTAGTACGCGACTTCCAAGCACCACTCATTTCTGCGAAGTGTTTATTTAGAATTTAAATTTCATAAAAGAAAAGATAATGTCTATGAATACTGTAAAAGTAGATCAATCAATCAATCAAGCAAACAACCCAAGTTAGTGCACCTTAAAACCGACCCTAACAGTAAAAGAAAAAAGACAGAAAACCAAAAAGCAAATTCCAAACTTTTCCCAATTTTTTCCGATTTTTCCGATTCCCAAATCGGACCGGGCTTTACTACTGCAGCCACTTGATTACTCCCATCACCACATCACAACCACACCCATGACCACGACAACTCATAAAACAAGTCTTCTAGCTTCAAGCTTCAAGCTTCTTGCGTTTACTCGTCATCCTGCATGGTCATCTCCTCAAACTCGTCTAGGAGTGCATCAACAGAAATCTCGGGTAGACCAGTGTCATCCTCCTCCTCCTCATCCTCCTCCATCTCCTCTCCGTCCATATCCATATCCATATCAACGTCCATCTTCTGGGTCTTGGGCGGGGTCTTCTTAGTGTTCTTGTAAAGCTGTAAGGTCTGTTGAAGCTCGGTATCCTCCTCAATTTCTCTAAGGAACAACTCGTAGTCTCTCTCTGCCTTGTCCTGGTCCTGTTTCCTAGGCAACATCTCACTCTCCTCTCTAGTCATGTGCTTAAGCTTCCAGTTTCTGTTCTTGTTCTTCTTTCCACGGGGGTAGTGTTTCTTAACCAAGATAACAGGGGGAATGTTGTTCTCTGAAACAGTCTCGAAGTGCTCGTGGTTGAAGTTGGATCCGTTCAGATGGTATCCCATAGCATCGTCTCCAGGGTGCAAAATACCTCCCAAGTGCGAGCGAATTGTGAATTGCTGGTTGTCGGAAAGGCGCATGACTTCGACGTCGGCCAAAATGAATTTACCACGCTGAGGTCCAAGAGGCTCGACGTTGAGGACGCAGTACTCAGTAAGCTCTGAGACGTTGGCGAGGGAGGAGAATGGGGAGCGCCAGTAGACCTGGTTGGCAATTTCGGCAACCTGGAGAGTATTGGGGTCCATAAGGTGGAGAGTGGCACCGACACGGGTACACAAGAGGAGCTGGGGGATGTTGCCCATAGACCTAGCGAGCTTCTGAGGGACACAGACAAGGTCGTCCTTGCAAATAGGGACAATCTCGACGGAGTAGGTGAATTTGTAGGATTTGGTAGAGGTGTGAATATCCTGGGAGATCAACTCTGAGGATTTCTGGGATCGTACAGGAGTGACGGAACTCAAGAAGTCGACCATGTTTACAGCGTGATTACGTTGCGCGTAGAAGAAATCTAAACCGTCCTTGGCTTCACGGATAGAAATGGTGTCTTTGTGCGCGTTGTGCTTGAGGATCAACTGCTCGAGGTAGAGGAAGGTACGCTTATGGGGGACCTTCTGACGGACTTGAACACACGCTCTCCAGGTGTTGGGGGTATAGGATTTGGCACAGTCGGGACATTGGGTGTAGACGACGACGAATTCGACTTCGAAGGTTTGGACGAGGAAGGTAGATTGGAAAGCCTGTCACCTGGTATTAGTCTCTTCCTCCAAGATAGGTCCACACCCAATATCAAGGCGCAACATACATCCTGAACCTTGATCTTAAGCTTGATACGCTTAGAGTGAGGTTCCGTCCAGATAAAGCTTGCGTCAACCAAGCGCACTTTCTGAAGTCCACGTAAACGACGCAAGCAAAGCGCCATCAACTCTTTACTCTCCAAGGTACAAGAGACCCAGTGCTGGGGAGGCTGCAACCACCGCTCACATCCGTTACAGTAGTGTATCGAAGCTTCACGCTGGATTCCCTCTGAGATATCGACGTTTAGACGGATACAGTCCTCACACATGGCCGTGCCATTGTTTCCTGACATGGGAGCACCACATGTTGCGCAAAGAATGCTATTTCGCGAAGTCATTAGTAAACCGTGAATTTTTCGAGTTTTTTGTGGCAAAAAAAACTTACTTTGCCTTCTGAGCTTGCTGGGCATTGTAAGAGGGCGTATAGGCGACTCCAGAATCGAGATCCATTTTGTATTGTCGTAAGGTTTTTTGCTGTAAATTCTTGGTGTTGTTGTAAAAAGGATGCGACGACTTTAAGGTTGCCGTTGTAAGTCGCAGTTGCCCTGTGAACTTTTTTTGCCCCGCACATTTCTAATCGGATGACTAACGGCATACAGAAAGGTGGATCCGTAGCTAAGTCAGATCCACTCATATCCACGTCAGCACGAGTTCCCGTCAACAGTTGAAACTAACCGCCAGCTACGAAAGTCCACTACCAAAGGACTACGGAAACAACCATGCGGAAACAAACCCTGTTGTTGTGCTTCATCCACGGTTTCAAGGTAATTCCTTCTCATCCCCAGCTTGATTAGCAATTGACCAACACTTCCCCCAGGGCGACGATGGTACCTTCCGCGGATTCCCCGAGGTAGGTGCTACCTGAGCTGTAGCTTGCGTCAGCTCTCGGAACTCAATTCAACTCCAAAACCCGACGTTCAACTAACCCACCTCAGCATCTCCGCGTCCTCGTCCAAAACGCCCGGCCACACCTAAACATCGTAACCGCCGTATACCCACAATACGAAACTCGTGGAGAACTCAACTCCGCTGTATCCCGCTTCCGAGAATGGCTCCAAAACACAGTAATCGATATCGAGGTGGCCTCACACACGCCCCACCCCACCGTTGATCCCTCCGTCCACACTATATTAATCGGACACTCCATGGGCGGTATTGTCGCTGCAGATACTCTCATCTCCATCACCGACGACCTTCCAGTTTCCCCCTCTAGCACCAGGCTACCATTCCCCCATATCGTTGGAATTCTCGCGTTCGATACTCCCTACCTCGGATTGGCACCATCTGTCTTTGCGCATTCCGCAGAGGGGAAATGGAAAACTGCCGCGACGGCTTATTCACAAATCTCCAGTATCGCAGGAGGATTATTTGCCACACAAGCCGCCGTTGATGCTACAGCCCAGAAGACCCGAGAGCAAGAAGAAAGGGAAAGACAACAGAGAGCACAGGGAGAACTTGCAGCACAACAGACACTTTGGGGTTCCTGGGGAAAACTTGCGGCTTATGGAGGTGCGGCTGTAGCGTTGGCCGGTGGTGCTGCGGCGGCTTATATTAAACGTGATGACATCTCTGCTGGATTTGGCTGGGTTCAATCACACCTGGAATTCGTTGGGGCGTTAATGAAAGGCGATGAACTGAAAAACCGTTTAGATAGAGCCTCTGGAACGGAAGGTGTTGGATTTGCTAATCTCTTTACATCCTTGGGAGGAGACAGGATGGGTACTTCTATGCTGTTTAATGGCAATGAACGTACTTTTTGTTCCCTACCCACAGATGGTACAGATTTGAGAAGGAAGTGGTTTAGGTGTATCAATGTTGCGGCGGAGGATGAAGTTGGTGCTCATTGTTCTATGTTCGAAGCTAGAACTAATCCCGCGTATTATGATTTGGCGGATAGAGCTCGGGGGTTGATTACGATTTGGGTTCCGGAGGATGCATACCTACCCGTTCAGGAGGAGGAAGAGGACCTACAGACAAGGTTTAGAATGCAAGGAAGGTCAACTACTATGTATGAAAGGGAGAGTAAGAGCTCCAAATCCTCAAGAAGGAGTTCCAGAGATGTAGAAGCGGAGAGTAGAAGGGCGAGTCGAGACCAGGGAGAAAGTGGATCTAGGCGTTCCAGTGTCTTTTCGGGTATTTTTGGAGGCGGTAGCAGCACTCCGCCAGTGCTTGAAAGAACTGATTCCGGCAAGAGTCACAGATCTAGTAAATCCCACAGTAGCAGTAGCAAAGATAAAGATAGGGAACGAGACCCCGAGAGAGATCGTGAGAAGAGGGAGAAAAAGGAAAGAAAGGAAAGGGAAAGACAGGGAAGTGTTTATGATGATCGTGAGGTGTTGGAGAGAAGATTAAGTGGTTACGGAAGACCGGAGTTGGAACATAGAAGCTCCAGCCATCGCTCGAGTAAGGATAAGGATCGAGAGAGGGAGAAGAGTAGTAAGAGAAGGAGCAGTCAGGCACCGATGGAGGAGAATCCGTGGCGTTAAGGGAAGGGGATGAAATGCTAAAGTGGTAATGGTTTGCGGGATGTGATGATGTTAATGGAATGAGGGACGAAGCGTGGTTTTTGCATTGATGTTGGCATAAGAGGAGTTTGCGATTTCTATACCCCATGACCAGAATTTGATGTTATGTTTTCCTTATATAGACGAATGATGAGGTAATGATCAGGACTATTTTCCACTCTGCAACCTGGATCTCATTTCCGGCGTCCAGGTAAGGTTCCACACGACAGATATGTCAGTCAAAACGAATTTCTTATCTCTTAATCAGAAGATTGGTAATTGCGAGCTTCTTAGAGTCAAACATGATGTGGTAATCAAATTTCAAAACATCTGAATTTAAGGTATGTAGAACAATACTCTATCGAGTCCACCATCTATCAAAAATCATCCATAAATGAGAGAACCCCATACTATATTTAACAGTCTATTTTCTTCCCCACATTCCCCTTGTAGGGTATTGTAATATCCACCTCCCCAACCTTAAATCCATTCCTCCCCAGCACCATCCATAGAAATCTAACCGTATGCTACGCCCTTTAAGAAAAAAAGAAAAACAGCCGAAAAAAAAGAATACCAAGCCCGTAAAAAAACAAAAACACCTTTTTAAAACACCCTTATTTTTTTGTTGCGTGTGTGTTGATTTGAGAGAGAGAGAATTGAGTCAAGGAAAAAAAAAATAAAGGAAAAATAGGATCAATATGAGAAATATGAAATCCTTCTGTAAGATAAAGAAAAAAAAGAAATTAGCAACTTATCTTTCACTTTTACCTTTTTGGGGGAGTCGGATAGCTGAAAATCCAGAAAAAATCAAAAAAATCAAAACAGTCAAAGCAGACAAAGCAGGTCGAAATTCAAAACGCGCTGTCGCAGAAAAGGTTTACTGACACTGTAGTTGATCATGGTCTCCGGTGTTATATATGGTGACATCCATAGTCCTGCTCACAGTTCTTGCAGAACCATCCTCATCATCATTGGCAACACCAGCAGTAGCCGCCTTCCTCTTCCTCTCCGCAATCTTGCCTCTGGTCTCTTCAAGCTTCTTGAAGTATCCAGGGGGGACCGGAGTGACGTATTCACCGCTAAACACACCAACCTCGAACTCCTTGACATTAGGGTTAAGGGAAGAGCAAGCAGCCACAAGATCTGGTAGAGTCTGGTAGATAACAGCATCGGCTCCAATGTGCTCTGCGACCTGCTGCTCGGTTCTGTCATGTGCTACAAGCTCCTTGGTGTCGGCCAAGTCAATTCCGTAGATGTGAGCGTTTCTGATGGGGGGTGCGCAAGAAGCGAAGAAGACCTTCTTTGCCTGTGCCTCGCGGGCCATGTTTACAATCTCTCGCGATGTGGTTCCACGGACAATAGAGTCATCGACCAACAAGACGTTGCGGCCCTTGAACTCCTCCTTCATGGCGTTCAACTTTCTGCGAACCGACTTAACACGCTCCTTCTGGCCGGGCATAATGAAAGTTCTGCCGACGTATCTGTTCTTGACGAAAGCCTGGGAGTATGGGATGTTCAACTTCTGGGCAAGGGAGAGGGCGGAGACTTCGGAGGTGGTAGGGATGGGGATGACCAAGTCGATGGTCTTGACGACCTCGGGACCGAGCTGCTTCAAGACGGTGTCGGCGAGGGCAATTCCCATGTTCTGGCGGGAGCGGTAGACAGAGATACCATCGATGATGGAATCGGGACGGGCGAAGTAGACGTACTCGAAGATGTCGGGGGCGAGGTTCAAGGCGGGGACAATCTGACGGAAGAGAGGCTTGTTTCCCTTAGTGATAATGACGGCCTCACCAGGGGCAATGGTAATGTGGTTGCTGAACTCAAGCTGGTCAAGAGCAACGCTCTCAGAAGCAAACATGTAGTCCATTCCTCCCTCGGCGCAGTTTGACTTGCGCTCTCCAAGAACCAAGGGACGGATTCCATGAGGGTCACGGAAAGCCATAATTCCAAATCCGGCCAACATGGCAACGCATGCGTAACCTCCCTGAGCACGCTTGTAGACGTCCTTCAAGGCAGTGAAAACATCCTCCTCGTTCACACGAAACTTTCCGGTCTCCTGGAGAGCGGCGGCGAAGATGTTCAAGAGAACCTCAGAGTCGGAAGTGGTGTTGATGTGACGGTGGGCCTCGTGGTCAAGGTAGCTGCGGAGCTCGTCGGTGTTGATTAAGTTACCGTTCTATAAATTGTTAGAAAGCTCTCCTCAAATTCTTAGGTAAAACGTACGTGAGCAAAGCAAATTCCGTAAGGAGAGTTGACGTAGAAGGGCTGAGCCTCCGCATTTCCGGAAGATCCAGCGGTAGGGTATCTCACTGTCCAAGTTAGCTACCGGTATAAGTCCATCTCTCCCCCGGGATTCTTACAGTGTCCAATTCCCATGTTTCCAGGCAGGTCCATGACGTGCTGCTGGGTACGGATGACCTCGGCGCAAAGTCCGTTACCCTTGCGAGTGTAGATTTTTCCTCCATTTCCACAAGTCGCAATACCACAGGCGTCCTGTCCTCTGTGCTGAAGAATGGGCAATCCGTTGTTGATATCGTCAACAGCAGATCCCTTGGGATCCGCAAGAATAACAGCAATAATTCCACACATTATTGGTTGTGATGTAGGGTACGCTGAACGATGTCAGTGGCTGATTGACTTCGCGACTACCACCGCCGATGTCTCAGGTAATGTAATCCGCACCGTAAAAGATTCAAAAGATAGGTGTATTTTTGGAGAGCGGGTGGCGGTTGGAGGCTTCGTAAAGGATGACCGTCCGCTTCGATTAAACTTGAATCACTTCGTCTTTTTTTGAAAAAACTTTGACTGACGAGCACAAGGGAGTATGGAGCGATTGGCGACCTGGTTGGCGTTTATAAATCTCGGGCGCACATGAAAAACGGGCCTCGATCAAGACTGTGGCGGGGTGGTGGGCGGGTGGTAATTGGACGTGGGATGGGCAATGGAGGGGCACATAATCAGTCAGTAGCGCAGTTGAGACTGTTCAGTAGTGCATGCGTGGTGGAGAAAAATTATTACACGGTCTCGGCTCTCACGTGATCGATAGGCTGAAAAAAAGTTTGGCGGTCGGGCGGAGAGCGGGGGTGTTGGCGACCGGCGGAGGACAGATGCGCGGATCATTTTAAGCGATGAGTTTGTGAATACGATTGGTTATTTTGTGGGCGTGAAAAGAAGTGGTTGGCGATGGATTATTGAAGCGTTTGCCTTGCCCATCTGCCCGGGCATCCAAAAATGGGGAAAAAAAGTCCATCGAGATGAGACGCGTCGGAGTGCACTTCACGCGTCGCGGGGTATCCGAGTCTCAGGCACGGCAGCAGCGGGAGCGATGAATCGATTACATCAATGAGTGAATCGGTGGGCATTTGCTGAATTTTTCAATGAATTCAATTGATGGAAATGCAATCCATCTCACGGAATTTTGCTGATCAATTCAGACGTCATCGATCTATGTAATGCACCGACTATCACTCAGTGGCTGTTTTTACTTCACAGAATATCACTGGCACTTTGACTTTTCTGGTCACCGAAAACATGAAATTTAAGGTACGCGGGTTTATGCCTTCATATGATTATAAGCACTTTATATGAAGCATTTAATGTCCATATGTTTCCCTTACTGGCATTTTCGAATCCAACCAACGATCACCAGATATCACTGTACTGGATATACCGTCCTTGCAAAATTACCAATCTCACAATCTCACTCATCCAACCAAACCTTCAACACACGCGGCTCTATCAGCATTGATTATTCACGATGTCTCACCACTCCGTTTCGCCATCCTAAAGATGCAAACGCTTCCAGCCACACCATACGTCAAGAGCCGAACATCCGGCCAGCGAAAATTAATCCTTGCCGAGTCTAGAGTAAAGACGGCGATAACATGTATGTATCCTGATATACCGCCACATGTACACTTTAATGTGGTGTTTGCTGGAAAAATGAACAACGAACAATAAACTGTAAATATGCAACAATTGGTCATACGAAGTTAGGGGTCGTCAGCACAAACAGACTCTTGGTGATTCTTGCCAACCATACCACATACTCGGAAAAGGCCGCGCGCAGCTCATCGAAGTCCTCCGGTGAATCCCAACCCCGGATTTCTCCAACTATTTTCCGAGGAAAGAAGGAGAAAAACCCATCATTTCCATTTTCAGCAAATAAACCCACACGCCTGGCCCCCTCTTTACGTGATGATCATTGAATTATAGTTAGGCATAAATCTTAAATCTTCATGCCGCATGACTGCAGTCCGCGCATACACATTTCATCTGTGTAAGCTAAGCGCGACATTCAAATGCTAAATATTTGACAGCTTCCTCATGGAGTCATGATCCTCAAATCTTCAAGCCAGCCCTTCAAGTTGGGATCACTCAGCAGTACTCTATGTAGACTAAGCCCTACGGAGTTTAAACTTCACCAGTCACTAATCATCGACATGGGGGGCATCACGAGCTCGAGCGCACCGCCTATCATTTTTGCCGCGCGGTAGAATTGTGTTCATTACTCACATTGCTAATCCCGGTCAATCCCATCAGACGTCAGCAAGCTATATATACCAATCACTGTAGGCATATCCATCTCGTGGGCCGTAAAAAAAGAATTACAAAGTGATCATGGTACAAAAAGCCAGACGGAGTGTTTCCGGTTTCTCGGTTCAACCCCTCAGCGATGGTTATGTCGGCTCGGGCCGCAGCCACTGAAAAGCTGACTCGGTCTGTAGACGAGATATATTTCGGGGTTCCGGTTTCTAAAAATAAGCTGTTTGATCGACAAATGTAAGACGATGGTGATTGGTAGTTGAATGTTTAGTGTTTCGCTATACCCGAAGAGACAGAGGCATAAGGCTAGCAAGGTGTTTCACTGAATATGTAGGAAAGCGAGCTCGAGACGAGCTGGATGTTTGCAGATTCAATCCTTACGAATCGTAGGTATCGAATACCCTATAGGAGAGTTGCTTCAACCTAATCGTACATACTCCAGATTGGATGGATGCTGGCATCAACTACTTACTATCTGTGCCTCCACTATTTCGAAAATTCATGAAAATCAAAACCAAAAATAATAACCAAATGACCAAGAGACATCGTACGTAAAATATTTCCGAAGGCATCGAGAAGCAATGTCCGGATGGAGGAGGCTTAAAGCCGGACTATGAAACAACTGGTATACCAGCGAGAGAAACCCCTGCATGAAACATCAAACAGACAGGGTAAATGATCAATTGAGTACGACTAACGACTCAACGCGATCGAAATCGATAATGCAAAGAAGGAACAGAAATCCACGAATCCGCTTCTAAAACGTAAAGAAAACAAGCCAGATAATACCAAATTGAAAATCCAGACAGTATAATTTAAGATGGGCAAGCATACCAACAGACAACCATAAAAGATGAACCCAACTCTCTTAACATGAGCTTCAGTCCAAGGCTATTTGGGAACTATGAACAGAAAAGAATCACATATCATAAATAACGAACACAGCAACGTCGAAAACAAAAATCTAAGCCATAAAAATTTTACAACGATAGACATGATCAGCCAAATCCGCAGAAAGAGACTCAACAAGGAAGAAAAAAAAAACAACAGATCTCGCAAACAAAAACCCCACAAACCCAAAATTACCCCGGAAAACACATGGACACTATAATACTACCCTATCAGAGCGCATGAACAGGGCTGAGAAAATCCCCGGATTCATCTTCAATCTAACCCGCCCCTAGACTATCAGCCCAGGAGTTCCGAAATCCAAGCATCCACCCGACTATTCACGATGTCCCGGAAAGTCCCGTGATAATTCTGTATCAACCCGCAGTAACACGTGCACACATGTACTATCAGCCCTGACTACTGTCATGCTGGTTGATAGAGGGTATCTAACACATGTCAAGGGTATTAGGGATGTATTGTAGGTCGCGTAATTTAGTGCCATGCAATACATGATAAACCTATACCATGGTTGCTATAGACAGATGTTGATGATACCTGTACTAGGAAAACTTCAGTTTATTCAGAAAATTGTAGGATCTGTACGGAGTCTGGGGACATGGCTATCGCCACACTATAGGCACTACATATCTAAGAGCCACCAAGATGAAACCATATATTGATCTCTCGATTTCATATCATTCAATCCTTTATCACTATACATATGACAACCTCAATCTCTAATCGGCGCCAGGCCTAACTTCTTCTTTAAACTTCAGTACCGGCTGAGCAATATTAGAATTGTTAAATTCACCAGCATTCTGTTAATTAACAACTCCCTTCTTGAAGAACTTCATCTTTGCATCCAATGAGATAATGAGACATTTTGATGGGAGGAGAATGGGACACCACTTACTCTCCATCAAAAACAGCTCGTGCGTTTCCTTCTTCTAGATAGTAGATGATGAAAGATTACTGAGGTTTACCTTGAGCTGGTGGTGGCTTTAATATGTTTGATGCAAACCTGGTTTACAGTGTTCTTGAGAGCTATCATGTGTATGGTGATATCGATGGGCTATGCAAACATGGGTTGGCTCATATATTATTCAATGCGTGCCTATTACTAAATGAATGACCGAATAAATGAATTTTGCGTGATGACACAGTCCACCATTTATCTAACCTCAAGAAAATATTCCAACTTGATCCGGCATCAGTCTCGCCCTCAGTCTGAAATCAATAAAAACAAACCCTCACCATAGCCCATAACATCACATTATATCGAGGTGAGCCTCGTTCATCCGGAACAAGTATTATAACCGTATGAGGAACTGTTTTTCTGGTTGCAGATAGATTACGTAGCTGGTAGCAGGTAATGTTGATATCGGCCGTAGGTGTGGTAGGTTGTGCTTCAACGTCCCTGCTCACACTTTTGCTTGGCGCTGTTGTAATAAAAGAGGTCTCGAATTATTTGTTTTAGAGATGAAGATAATGTAGCGGATAAGGTAGTCAAGGGTCCAGCCTAAACGGGCCCGGGAAACCAAGGAACCGCATACTGGACTTTGGGGAAGATGTAAATCCTTAACTACCATGCATACATTCGTAGAAGAACAAAGAAAACAAAACAGAATGATCCAGTTAGATGGTTGAGAGAAGCAATTAATAATTACCCGAACCAGGTTTCTCCAACATGATTGCAACCAAACCCCGCAATAATGACGACTTTCAAAAGGCCGACATCCAAAGACCTTCATGAACTTCAGAAAGGACATGCAACATACGAAGAAACCCTCACAGGAATAAACTCCATGAGAAATAAGAGACGATAGTGGCATAATACAGGGAGAAATAAACCAAAAAACACCTAATTCAAGACAGCCATAAACGGATCCAGGGAATAAAGTGAAAATTTGAAAAAGACGGGAAATAAATACAGTCATGGAGCATCATAAAGATACTGAGTTTATCGTTGTACTGTAAAAAATACCATGGCAATCTAGAGTCCTTGGAATGAAATGGACAGTTATATATAGACAATATGATATTGGCAAAAGACAAGGCAGAAAAGGAAAGAGCGGAGGTGAATCATGAGGGCCATAGGAGGAAAAGGGGTACTGAACTGAGCAGCGTGAGAGATAATGTGGAGGTGGAGAAGACAAATTCATTGGTCGATAGTGAGCAAGTACAGTGGGCAGAGAGCGAGGGCATATATATACGCATGGGACGGCTAAAGTGTCCTACACCTAGATCTCCACCTCGGATGACATGGCTATCCAAGCACCTTCCAACAGGGGAATATGTGAAGAAGAGGAATTTGGAATATAATATGGAGACAGGAAAGAGTCTCGGGGAGTAGATAATGGAGAGACTATAGAGAAAGGTAGAAGAATAGGATAACCGAACAATAAAGTTAGAGGAAGAGAGATGTGATGAAAGAAGCACACATGAGCGTTGGAAAAGACTGTAAAGGCATCAGAGGAAAAGCTAACAATGTGAGAAGGATATTATAATGTGAGCATAAAGCCTCTTGAGTTTGATGAGATAGAGAAACCAGGTATTTGGCATCATGAAGGAATTGAAAATGAAGAAGGAAGGGTAGAATGAATCATAGTTAGACATAGTACAGAAAAGATGAACTATCAAACCTCAAACCATGGACAGCAATGGATACGAATTTCTGGAAAGGAAAGAAACAAAAGGAAACAGAAAAAGTTCCGGTTCGATGAATCCTAATGTTTGTCAATCAGATCAAACTAGTCGGTAGTTGACATTGGGCTGTTTTCTATGCAGAATGATAGAGACATATTAATGCATCCACAAGTTCTACATAGAGTCATCACAATCAAGTGACTCTTAGTAATCTACATGTGTTGATTCACTACTGATTTTACAACGTTTTTGGGAGAAAAAGTGTAATATGCATTTTGGCTATGGACGTTGCAGTGTGTTTCATGCCGCAGACTGAAGTTTACCGAAGCTATGCAATTTCTTGCTATAATTTTGAAATCTATTTCGGAGGGATAAACGGGTACCGAAAAGTCTCGGTTAGCACTTGCATATCAGAAGGGACTACCCGATGGAATGTAAACGTGCTATGTAGATACCTGAGCGGGAACGGGAATTGACTACCTGAGTCAATTAAAACAACCTCATATAACAAAGGATGAAAATATCAACCTCCTACGCCGGGCCGACGTACTTTAACGGTGGGGTCTGTTGTGTGTAACGGCCAACATAGAAAGTTGACTTCTAAATCCTTCCGGAAAGGAACCACTACATACCCTCCCAGCCTTCCCAGTAACAGGCTAACACCACGGCCCGAGAACTTATGCTAAACCGTACCGTTGCGTACGGCAATTACAGAACGGCCCAGGTTCATCGGAAGTAGGAGTACTATCAGCCCTATGAGAAGACTGTCGCATCAATTTTTAAAGAGCGAATACGATATCTCATGGAATGTCCGGGCAAGCCCGGCTGAACACTGCCTACCAAAACCAGGCATCATACCATGATCTTCAGGAAAACGCAAAGCATGTTGCATGCCTTTGCTACTCATCTCGTTGCATCTGTAGCGTAGGACGAGAATATTCTGCGCGCCTTACCCTATACTCGGCCGGTGGGTGGCGGACCGGTTTCCTTGGGTTGTAGATGTGTGCATGTATGTAGATCCGATCAGAGGAGATTTGAGATTATGTTCTAGGAAGTGACTAGGTAGTCTAGCCTGGAAATCCAGTCTCCTCATGAAGTTCAAGAAATTTGAACAAATTAGACTCTAAGTTACTCACACTTTTCCCAGACTTCGTTGAGTCCTCACTGAGTCTTCATCATGATTTCGCTGGGTCTTTGATAAGTCTTCTCTATCCCGTGATTCATTACACAACGAATACTTCAAATTCCGTTGCCATGGTTGACTTCGCCGCATAAACTTACATGGATGTAAGAAGTTTGTTTTTATGGCCCGGAAGCAACGACATGGTATTCTACTGGCAGTATGAGCTTCTGACTTGCCGTCTTTGATTTCCATGTGCTTCAAGACTAAGGTTGGAGTATGGTATGTACAGTACAGAGTACATGAGAAATTAAAGCAAGTAAGTGGCATGAGCAGTGAGTACCACAAATAATATACCGAAGGTTGGGAGGAACCCTGAAAGCCATTTTCCTATGACGACGTTTGCAGAAGTTCATTCGGCTATTTTACCAATGATTCCTGATGGTTCCCGCCGTGAGACATAGGCTGGAAAAAAACAACCAATCTCGTCATCCGGAAGAAGTTTTAAGCGAAGGCTGAGAGTTCTTGGGCGTTGCCATCAACGCTATCGAGTAACCGGCCATATGCGAGATTCTGTGAGATATGGTTTGGTCGTCCGGCTGGGCCCAGTGGGACAGGATTGTAGGAAGCAAGGAGGCTATCACTGCTGTATGGATGCGGATGATCACGGGATTTAGGTAATTGGAAAACATACTACAAAGCGGCCTATTATTGTGAATAAGCACAGTAGGAATGGAATCCGATATGGTCAAGTGGCAAATGGGTAGGTACTTCTTCCCGAACTTGGAACTCATTAGGGTTCCAATTTTAGGGTTCATAGTTTGAACATAGATCGATGCCTGTGATAGAAGGCATGATATTGGAATTGAAAAGGAATTACGTTACCAATACCATTACAAATCGGGTATTACAATATTAATAGCGCCAAAGTTTGATCCTACCACTTCCGGTTGCGGATAACTCGCTTGTAGTGATGCCCTATTGCACGTGTCTCTAACATGAGCCGCCAATCGCGGAACCCACTTTGCAGCGGCATCCATGGATTAGGGCTGAAGAACCGTTCGCGATTTTGAAACAACACCTGTCTCTAGACAACCTGATGTCTTCCGATAGGCTGTAATTCAAGCCAGATAACAAACATTGTTTCTAATTTGTTTCTGATATTTTTCTTGAGCTAAAATGGTTCGTTTCTATGCATTTCTCGGTGAGCATCCAGACGTCAGCGCGTATCACATTTGGGCGCATCCTCTAACCGACTGACCTGTTGGCAGTCGTAACAATTGACACGCACATGCAATGCATGCCCTCAACTCCTCCCCTCTAATCCTCTTTTTCCCTCCCCGATATCAACCGATTCGTCATTCTCGGCATTCCAAGCAATAGCCACTGCGGCCTACTTATTCGATTCAACACCGTTTGATGGCGCTATTCGGTGCATCTTTGTGCCGCCGAGAGCTCAGAAGCCATGCCGTTAATACGACTGAAGCTCTCGAAAGCAAATATCCTTCTTGGCCCAGTCATTATATCCGCTTATTATCAGAAAAAATCACCTGTGATTCACGGTTACACCCGCTGATATTATCGTTTCTATTGCGTTAACAATGTTCATACGATAATCAACGATAGAGACCCTTCAAACAGATAGCATGTACAACACCATAGTAAGATCGACCACGTCTGGCGTCTTGAGCGGGGATGAGATGTATGCGCCACGTGGATACAACCAACGATTGGCTCATTGAAATTTTACTATGGCCATATCAGCCTGTCGAATGGATTGATTCAAGACCACGACTGCTATGCTGGCGTATCCTCCGCGCGCACGTACCTGCGCCTTCAAGGAACAATTAGGGCTATCATAATGAAGCATGAGCTGCCCCGCGAAACCAATTCATATTCAAAACCAAGACAATTTCATGGAAGTACAAGACGGATAGCCGTATTCCCCCACCCCTAGGAATATATGAACTGGGATTAACGTTCAACTCTCTTGAATGCAGCCTTCCATGGCTCCCAGGGGGGACCGCTTCATACTGTTTCAACCCACAAAGTTTACGCATGCTCCTGCACTAAATCAAAGGAAGTACAACGGTCGACAAATTCATATCTGCTTCGGTTCTCTCGGAACTTATGCACTTGGACATGGAAACGTGGGAGAACCTCTAACCCGAGCTTAAGTTCCTTTATCATACTGACCAGTGGATACCTTACAGACCACAATTTGTGCAGCCACCGTTGGAACCTAAGCTTGGGTTCTGTTGTCACCTCGGCCGTGCATTGCCACCGGAAAGTTTGGACTGTTGTCAACCATACACGCATATCGAACGGGCTACTCATACGCATTGGTTTTGCTACCGATTGGAATTATAAAACCAGCCTAGACTCACGCTCTTTCCCCGTCAACTCCCGTCAACTCCTGTCAAATTATTGTTGGACTCTACTGTGATACTCTTCTAGGGCATTCAGCTGTGAGTAGCTTTCGCTTGAAATTTTATTTTTGCTGACACTTGGCGACAGATTAGAGTGATAAGGAGACAGTCTCCTCAACGCCCAAACGGAGATTCTCTTCAAGTTCATTCAATTGAAATTGTGTCTCTGAAATAAAGAGTACCAATTCTCATAGTTGTGGCCTAAGAAGGATCACAGAGCGGGGGTCATTCAGTGTTCTGATATTTGTTGTCACACCAAATTTTGACGGGAACCAATTTGGGCCTCTTTTCTCAGCATCTTACTATCTTGGTCAAAGCGACTTAATTGGGGTCACAAAGTGGTGGGTACAGTGAACCGTGTGATACGCATACGCATACGTCTGCTCTGGGGACATAGGCGCCCGGATTTCAGCCACCTGCACTTCGTCTATGCTGTAACACTTCTATACCCCAACAGGTCAGGATCTGCCGCACCTACATATCATCGAGACACCCGCCGTATTTTTGCTTCGACAATTCAGCGCTGAGTGACAAACATGTTTTTTGACGTCCAACGGCTGTTCTTCATAATGATCGCAGCATGCATATCAACAGCATTTGCTTCTAACAATTACGAACAGTTATGGAAACGACAGACAGATCACTATTTATTCAAGGGCGAGCCTATTCCGGAAATCAATTGGACTTCGCCAGACACTTACAACTTTACTTGGGGATTAGCTGGAGTTGACAATTTCGAGAACCTGGAGTTCGGGTAAGCATTTTCGCACATTTGAGTTTTTCGGGCGAAACATTAATACTAATAATTTCTTTAGTCACAATTTGATAACAACACTCGGGTCGATTGCAATGCTCATTCTTGTATACCGGATTTATCTGGCTCACCTGCACCACATTCGACTGATCGCCTCTGTGACATCACCGGCCTCAGCCAATTATTTCGCACAGCCTCTCTCCTCAGTATTACGATTTCTGCAGAGGGATATTGTCATCGCACCATTATTTAAAACTCGATACAACGAACCAATATACAGCGGAGCCGGTAAATTTTACTTAGGAGTTCTCCCTTCACGGCTTAATGCAATCTTTCTATTTGGATACATTCTCTCAAACATCATCTACTGCACATACATGCTTCCCTGGGATGGAAAGGTTGGGCCAGATAATAAACTTCACGCACCAACAAAAGCATCTCTTATTGCCGAATTTCGCGGTAGAACCGGAGTTATGGCAGTAGTAAACTTGGTGCCGCTATTCCTTTGCATGATGCGAAATAATTATATTGGCAAAATCACCGGGATTAGTTTCAGCACTTGGAATTTGTATCATCGCTGGGCAGGTCGGATAGTGGTGATTGAGTCATTTTGCCATACAACCGCCTGGATGATCAACCAAGTCGACTACGATGGATGGGCCGGTATTGGACTAGCGATTCAAGAGAAGCGGTTCCTGCAAATGGGTCTTTTGGTTGGTACCACCGTTTAACCGCCCTTGTGTGTCTTAACGATTTTGACTTTTGATAGGGAGTCGTATCTTTGTTTTTGATATTGGTGACATCCGTGGCACCGTTGCGACATGCACACTATCAGGTATTTCTAGGTTTACACCAAGTGTGTATTGCCATGTTTTTGTCGGGAGCATGGTTTCATTGTTACATCGATCAACTGCCACATCAAATCTACGTCAACATAGCAATTGGACTTTGGATTGGGGAACGACTTCATCGGCTTTTCAACATCTTGCGAAAGAATAATATATTTGGAAAGAGCTGGAATGTTACAACCGCGGAGTTGCAGCTTACTTTATCCGGAGAGGATGCAGTACGGGTTTCCATCAGGATGCCGGGAGTGTGGAACTACAAGCCGGGACAACACGCCTACATCTATATGCCACGTTTATCGTGGACACAATCACACCCCTTCTCGATTGCATGGTCTACAACCACAATGGAGAGCATTCCCGTAGCCGAATCGACAATGGCAGTGGTCGATAGCGGGTCATCAGTGAAAGATGATTCACCACGCTATTACGTTGAAGAACCTAGGACGACTATTCATTTTGTCATTCAACGACATGCGGGATTCACAAACCGATTGTTTTTACAGGCATCCGAAAATGCGAGACAGTACTTTTTAGACCCAGAAAGAGCGGAGCATAAACCACCGAGGTTCCTAGCGATGGTAGAAGGCCCGTACAGCAGCGAAAGTTATTCTTTCGACTCTTTCCCAACGGTATTGTTTGTTGCTGGAGGAGCTGGAATTACACACCCGCTCGGATTCATTCGTCATCTTCTAATTGCTAGTGCTGAGAATTTGGTTGCAACAAGGAGGATTAAGCTGGTATGGATTATTCGTGATAAGAATAATTGTGGGTGGATTAGTGATTGGTTGGAGGAGTTGTGGCATTTGGATGCGGACCGCGAGATTTTGGAGGTTGAGATATACGTTACAAGGCCGGATAAGATGAAGGATAGAAGGACACGGATGGGTGGAAGGAAGATAAAATGGATGGTCGGAAGACCGCAGCATGAAGTCATCATCTCGGGAATGCTCACACCCCACAAGAAGCAAGGTCCCGCTGGTGCGCTTGCTGTTAATGGTATGTTTTTTTCCTCCCCACTCTTCTCGGATTTTAAACATCTACTGACATTTACTCTAGCTTGCGGGTCTGGAAGTGTCTGTGACGGTGTGAGGGCTGCTGTGAGGGAAAAGCTACACGAAGCTCGGATCGAATACTCTGAGGAGTCATTTTCATGGTCATAACGTTTGGTTATTTTCAACAGTAAATTATCGACGAGTTTTGTTGGGTTTGTTCATATTAACGGCGTTTTTTGTATACATGATTTTTACGGCATTATGGGGAAGGCATTGATTTTGGTGTTCTTGGTTTATTTCTTTTGTCTCGGTTACATTTACCTTATGTCCTGAATGTTTATAGCCTCTGATTTTCATTGTTGTATTTACCTGGCTAGATGCTTCTTCTTGATAATCAGACTTGATGATCAGTTATATGCTTATTCTTATTCACGACGTAATGTTTTACCAAGCCTGATATCTAGGTGCAGAATCGTGTAAACTTTTCGTGCACTTCTTACGACATGGTCTGTGCTGAGAAAACACGGGAAGAAAACACGGATGTTGTAGAGAGGAAAAGAACTTCCAGTTACTTTGTTTTTTTAGCTAAATTTGTGGGACTTGCAGGTGGTAACCGAATTCGAGCTACAATTTTTCGATCTACAAGAAGCAAAAGCACATCCATAATCTGTAAAGTTTGCATAACCTAAAACCGCACTTTCTGATCATGTCCCACCGCTCACGGAAGACAACAACGGCGAATCGAGAGGATCAAAAGAATCAAGGATGGGCTATCCACAACCGCCCAGGGTGTTAGTGGATTTGCACTTTCTAAGAGCGGTTGAGAATTACAATCATACCTCCCTCATCCGGTGTCATATCGAAAGATATTTTGTGGGGAAAGATGGGTAGCCGAAACTGAAGGACATATTTGGCCCCTGAAAACTTTCCCGCCGTTTCTTGAGACTTACCCATGGCCCTCTAGAATCGTGATCATGAGTGCAGTACTGGTTGACTCTCCCCACACAGCCAAGATTGAAGAATCCTTGGTCCTTGGTCCGAAACTCACAAACTGCATGTCTTACATTACAAAGTAGTTACTGATATACCCAGACCCTGGTGATATCGTGGATGAACTCCGGATGACAACAGACGGCGTTTTTCGGAGTCTGATGGGATGGATGTCATCTACTGTCAGACATATTATGCGCGGCGCTATAGATTTAGCTAGCTATCTAGCTATTGTCAGAGTCATGGATCCAAAATTTCAATCATAGCCGTTTTGAAGGAGACGGTTTGATGATTATGATCCTCATTATTACGTTGCTAGATACATGTTACTACTGATTCAGTGGGGTATGTTGAGATTCCATATACGTTGTTGATATCAAATATTAGCTCGTCGATCTCTATATTGAGACTTGAATGATAACATATATCCTTTGATAATAACTGACAGGAACCCCGCCTTGTTTCAATCGGCTCGCGAAGTCGGGTACTGTACCTGGTACCCTATGTACCCGCATACATCGTACAAAAACGGCCCCAAAAAACCCTGCAACACAACAAAGAAGTATGTACATATGTACAGGTGTGTCCAATTTATCCACGTGGAAGGTTGGACCAATAGTCAGCGGCGGTATTGAAAATGGGGCAGAAATAAACTGGTTTAGTCATGTCTAGGCGGATACAACAGCCTGGTGTAGCCTTGAACGGGCTCACGGCGATGCATAAAGTGCGAGAACTTGCGTGGTAGCTGTAACATTAACCTCAGCCTTCCCTAGAAATTTCAAACTGAATATATTCTCTGATCATGTTGTGGCTGTACATATGTAGCCATCACACATTTCACAGTGGGTTATTTTACAGGTTGCATTGGGCGCATTACCCCAGACTGACGTGAGGACGTATGACAAGTGCAATTGAAGATTATTCTTTAACAATGAAAGAATCCATATTTCTCATTTCCTGAAGGCTGAAATTGAGTTTGGGGAAACTTTATTTGAAATTCGTGCAGTAAGAGGCAACTTTAATTCGTCAAATGTAATCAAAAGCAAATTCCGATTCCCCACAAAATTCAAAGTCCGACATCTCTTTAGTGCATGTCTAAGTCACGGCCGATTTTTCTGCCCTTAACGGTCCCGAACTTTGAACTCGCTCTACATAAAGACTAACGTCCTGCAACTTTTCCGGAATTCGAAGGCATCAGTGAGAGTTCTTCTAGCCACACGTATATTAAAACGGGTAGTGCGTCGTAACTGATCGTCGTGATATTTTACAGTTTCCAGGAATTATACTTCAAGGCAGAAAGGTGTACGTATCGACGGTCCAAGCGCCTCTGGGAGGTCTCGCTTTGAGGCTTGATCCTTTCATGGAATCCCGTAATTCAAGCCAGACTTATCGGAGCTTCAAGCCAGTTGACAAGAAGAAAAAAAAAGTCAGCATCAAGCTGCGATATTCCTGCATATCATTAAGCCAGGTACACAACACTGCATCAAGAGGGTACAACGATATGTGTATAAACAGTCATGCATAAAGCCGCACATTTTTCCTTCCAGAACCAGTCAGCGCGGGATAAAACGTTTTGTGTCTCCCATCCGATACCCAAGTCCCACAACATAAATTAACGGGAATGTCAACCTTGCCGTCCTAATGTGGTACATATTTAACTATTTTTCTCCTGTATTTGCATAAATTCGGGAAAAAAAGGTTGCACAGCAATACCTAGTACTTTCATAGAATACATATTCGACGAGTCCTGCATATACAAAGAAATAATCTAAGCAAGTAACCTACACTAGTGACTAGTCTCAATCTCTCGTCTACCCCCAGGACTGCAGCAAAATTTCCTACCCAGTTTCATCCCTTCAATTTCATAGCCACTCCTAAATGCATAATCCGTCTTATCAATAATAGACTTTATCATATATCTTACTGTGCAACACGGAAAAATTAAAGCTCCATACCAAGAGTTCTAGAAAAGCTTAAACAAGGTTCATGTGGTATCCGTAATATAAGCCGTTGGTTATTGAGGATACATATATAATCTTTATCCATATACTGTACCTCCTAACCAATGGCTATGGGATATAGATGATGCATACACACCCTTTCAAAAAACATTACAAGGTTATCGACATTATCGACATCATCGATATTCCAGAACAAAGCCTTTTTTATGCACCCTCCCGGAGGCGGGATTTTATGGTGCACCTGTACGCCCATACACTCCTACGCTCGTACACTCCTACAGCCGTTAATTATGCATGCAATATATGAGGTATCAATATTCATAACTTAATGACCACTGATAATCTGCTTGCGGATTAAAAGTCGATTCATAAGAATCGTGCATTTATTAGATGCATATCAGGTATCGAGATCTCATTGCGGCCCGTGGCTGGGATCAGGCTAAGGAGTAGGAATCTAGAAGATGTCGACAGATGAGATTATGCTGTTGTGGCTTTTCTGATGGGCGCCGATTACATGTGAATATGTTATGTATGTGGTGAAACATGGAAAAGCATTCTTGCATATCTTCAACACGTTGAACATTCGGAATAATATTCCGCATGAGCCTTGGGAGCCTCGGTCTGCGTATGATTCAATAAATCCATAACATTCGGAATAAACGGTCGCTAAACTTTAACCCCAGTAAGCTTTTTGACACAGTATCGAGAATTCTTGCAGCTGTGAATAAGCGGATATGGATACTCAATAATCGAAATTAAGAACATGTATATGCACCATGACCACGTATGCAGCTATATCAATATCCATCGATGGTATTGAAAATAGGGCAGAAACCAACTGGTTTAGTTATTTCTAGGCTGATGGCTTGATGCACTCATGAGAATGCATTATGCATGCATGTAATGTGAAAGTTGACGTGGATAATTATAGTGTAGTGGCTGTTGGCCTCAGCCTTCTGTACATAGAATTTCTAAACTGAATTGCCGATGGTAATTTTGTGACTGTATATAGCCACCACTACTTTTGATGTTAGGGGTATTTTATGGTTGTGGGTCCATGGTGTATTATGGTGGGCCCAAGACCGACGTGAGGACGTGTGACGAATATTGAAGGTTATCTTTACGATGATGCGAGAAGCGTATTTGCACTTGGCCAAAACTTTGGATGCGAAGAAAAAAAGTTTTTTGGATTTGTATAGCAAGAGAATACAAAATCCGTCGAACTAAATCAAAGAAAATTCTCTAGCAGAATGAAAATCCATCATTTATTTGATGCATATCAAAATCACGGTTAATTTTTCTGTCTTTAGTGTTTGAGATCCCCACACGCCAAGATCAAACCCGGTAGTCCATTACAAACCGGCAGCCGCAATATTACTTTCCCAGTACCCAAAAGTTAAACTCCAAGGCGGTAAGGCGTACGTAACACTCGAAAGGCCATACCGGTCTGTATACCCACAATCATACACAACACCATCATTTTTCCTTCCAGAACAAGTCACGAAAACTTAAAAGTCATTAAGGTTTTGTGTGTCCCATCCGATGCTTGAGCAAGAACAGATACAAATGCGACCCTATTACAGTTGTGGTGTAAATCCATAAAAAGCGGTTCAACAGTAATACCTATCACCTACCTACATGTGCCATACAACACACCCTCCTATACCCAGCAAAATTCTTCATCCAGTTCTATCTATCCTTTCTATAGCTAGCCACTAGCCACTTATCACTTGTCACTTGGCACTCGTAGCAGATATTTTATGCTTATAATATAACCTTATCGAAAATAAACTTTATATAACGTCCATACCTTCCATACCTGCAATACAGCCGTAAGACCCGTAAGATGCGTAACTTGTTCGTGTATCTGCTTGTGCAACTCGGAAAAACCTAATATTTTATTCCATTCCCTGATTCTAGAAATGCTTAAAGAAGGTTTATGTGTGGTAGACGTAGGCCGTTAGAATGGAAAAGGGTGTGGAATGGATGATACATAAACCTTTCGTTTGAAACAAAAAAAAGCATCGGGTTATCGACTTGACATAACCTACATTTTTTATGTATGTATGTACATAACCTTCCGCAGGCGGGTTTGATGATACACCCGAACTTACTGTGCACATGTATACCTATAAGCCATACAACCGTTATCAATCCAACAAATAAGGCATCAACATCCACAACTCACAGCGCATCCATAATCTACCCCCAGCTTTCAAATCAATTAACAAGAATCCTGTATTTCCTAGCAACCCTAATACCCATTACTTTCATAAAATACATACATACATCACTATTCCACAAATCCCACAAATCCCGTATATATATATATACAAGAAATAATCCAAGCAATCCAAGCAACCTTCAACCTACAACCCGCAACCTACATCAACAATCAATCTCAGTCCCTAATAGCCTATTCCAAGCACGCAGGTAACATTCCTTACCCAGTCTCAGCCTTTCTATAGCTACATACCTACCTATTCAAATCTCATCTACAGACCACCTGGCACGAGTATCCTGATAATATTTCTAGCTGTACGATCGTCGATATGCTTTTCATATCTACCTACCATATATACTTCTCATGCAGCAGCTATAAGATTTGGAGATTTTTCGTGTTTCTTCTCCCACAACGCCTAGAAATTATATTCCCTGGTTGCTCAGTTGCTCAGTTGCTCAGTTGCTCAGTTGCTCAGTTGCTCAGTTGCTCAGTTGCTCAGTTGCTCAGTTCCCCAGTTCCCCAGTTCCCCAGTTCCCCAGTTGCCCAAGATTCCAAGATTCCAAAAAATATCAAAGATCTCAAAGATCTTACAAGAAAAATAAGGCTCATAGTATATCCATAAGCCGTTAATCTTTCTACATAATCTTTCTACATAATCGTTATACACATACACTGTAATTAGTAATAAACGCCTCTGAGCTATGTATGGATAATTCATGCACCTTTTTATTCCGCTGTACACTCCCACAACTTAGAGGCGGGATGTCATAATACACCTATACTCTCACACCTATACTCTCACACCTATACTCCTACACCTATACTCCTACCCAAGATACCAACATCTCCAACATCTCCAACATCTCCAACATCTCCAACATCTCCAACATCTCCAACATCTCCAACATCTCCAACATCTCCAACATCTCCAACATCTCCAACATCCCAACATCTCCAACATCTCCACCTTCCCAACTTCCCAACTTCCCAACTTCCCAACTTCCCAGCCCTTCATAATCCACCCACAACCCAAAACTCAATCAACAAGAATCGTGCACTCAGTAAGCACAATCACATCAGAATACTATAAGCAGATGTTTTAGTACGCACCTGAAATGGAATAGCGTCTGCAGAAAGTGATTTAGAGGTTTTTAGTCGCCTTTTCAGAATACTATAATATAAGCAGGTATATTTTAGTTATTTACCGGATACAGTATAGCGTGATTATTAAAAGCTGTGATGACGTAATTTCAGATTAATTTAAACGTGAACTCCTCTGGCTGTCGGGCGGCAATAAAAAAACTTCGGCAATACATGGCGGGATGGTAAAACCGGTAGCCGTGGCAACCGGAACAGATTCGATGGGAAACATATAAGACTGCTCTTCTGGCTGCCTGGCCACGGTTCCCATTCGCCTTTCCAATCCCAAACCACTTCGCACCTTTGATACAATTCATGATGCAATTCAGCTGTTAATGGTTGGCCGGATTAAATACACCGACACCTGTGACCTTTGCCGCATGCTGCAGATACAGTCGACGAGACGCTAACAGATGAAGTTAAGCAACTGCGGTTTTATTGAGGAGAATCTTGACACACTGTGTGAGGAGATATATAAAGCGGATTTGAATGGGCTCAAGGCAGAAAAACAGTGGAAGGAAGCAGAGAACGTTTTGAAGCCTCCCAAGGAGAATTTTCCATTACTGAGACTGAGCTTCAGAAACATCACGAGGATATCAAAGAATGACTCGGAAAGAATGAGAACAGGCTGAGGAGCACTGATCAAATCTTAGAATGTGCATAAAGTCTTTCTGAATCAACATGAAAGTTGATGCTGCAAAATGCGAAAAATAAAAAATAAAAAACAAACATGAAACACAGACACAGACACAGACACAGACACAGACACAGACACAGACACAGACACAGACACATATGTACATGAATGGCGGAAGGATTGGCAAAGTGAGAAAGATAAACTGTGATGTAAAAGCTGAAGAAGAAATAATACGAGTGAAAAGACGGAGAGGGAGAAGGGCAGAAAAGGAGTAGAGACAATGTGGTAGCGTTGAAGACAGAGGCCAGGTGAGAAGTAGAAGAACAGTTCAGTGAGGAGAGAGGAGACAGGCGAGTTCAGAGAGGCCAGTGGAAAAAGAGCAAACAGGGCTCCAAATGTACAGACGAGAAGTAAAACCAGCATAAGGAATAAGGGTGACAACAGGCCCAAGATATCATGTACGCTCTGGGACGATTCCCAGCGAAATCCTGGGGTAAAAGTTAGAGCCTCCGATATATATCACAACTGTACCATACGTCATAACAAGAGAGGATGTGGTCTGTTCCGGCCTACGGCCGGTCCATTGTGTTGCCTCTACAAATCGAACCGCTGGTACACAACTCCAACTGTTGATAAACTGGTTACTCGTGCCTAAAGATGGTGGCTGGCGCCACCATCTTTAGGCACGAACATATAATGTGACGGGTTTCGACTATATATATGATGTGATCTTAAGAATCTGAAACTCGCCTATGATTCCCGCAAGAGCAGCCTGGGATAAACAATATTCCTAGTGATGCAGTTGATGTTCTCCTGTGACAGCAATATTCTGACATGTTTCCTCTGCCTGACCCTTCACAGATATGTGCTGGAACACAAAGTTCATTGGGGCAAGCAGAAGATATTTTCTTGCCGATTGAAGGATTTGTCGAGTAATTTCACCTCTACAATATAGCATGGGTTGTGACTTCAGGACAATAACTCTCGAATTCTTGACCAGCCACTTCTGTATTGAGAGGTTTCTACACAATCACCATTTTTTCGGTTTGATTTCAATTTTTTGGGCCTTGCCAAAGTCAATATTATGACATATGGTACAGTTTTGATATATATCGGAGGCTCTAACTTTTACCCCAGGATCTCGCTGGGAATCGTCCCAGAGCGTACATGATATCTTGGGCCTGTTGTCACCCTTATTCCTTATGCTGGTTTTACTTCTCGTCTGTACATTTGGAGCCCTGTTTGCTCTTTTTCCACTGGCCTCTCTGAACTCGCCTGTCTCCTCTCTCCTCACTTGACTGTTCTTCCACTTCTCACCTGGCCTCTGTCTTCAACGCTACCATATTGTCTTTACTCCTTTTCTGCCCTCCTCCCTCTCCGTCTTTTCACTCGTATTATTTCTTCTTCAGCTTTTACATCACAGTTCATCTTTCTCACTTTGCCAATCCTTCCGCCATTTATATGTACATATGTGTCTGTGTTTCATGTTTTTATTTTATTTTTTTTATTTTTTATTTTTCGCACTGTGCAGCATTAACTTTCATGTTCATTCAGAAAGACTTTATTCACATTCTAAGATTCGATCAGTGCTCCTCAGCCTGTTCTCATTCTTTCCGAGTCATTTTTTGATATCCTCGTGATGTTTCTGAAGCTCAGTCTCAGTAATGGAAAATCCTCCTTGGGAGGCTTCAAAACGTTCTCTGCTTCCTTCCACTGTTTTTCTGCCTTGAGCCTATTCAAATCCGCTTTATATATCTCCTCACACAATGTGTCAAGATTCTCCTCAATAAAACCGCAGTTGCTTAACTTCATCTGTTAGCGTCTCGTCGACTGTATTTGCAGCATGCGGCAAAGGTCACAGGTGTCCGTATATTTTATCCGGCCGACCATTAACAGCTGAATTGCATCATGGATTGTATCAAAGGTGCGAAGTGGTTTGGAATTGGAAAGGCGAATGGGATCTGTGCCCAGGCAGCCAGGAGAGCAGTCTTATATGTTTCCCATCGAATCTGTTCCGGTTGCCACGGTTGCCGGTTTTACCATCCCGCCATGTATTGCCGAAGCTTTTGTATTGCCGCCCGACAGCCAGAGGAGTTCACGATTAAATTAGTCTGAAATTACATCATCACAGCCTTTCATGATAACGCTATACCGTATCAGGTAAATAACTAAAATATACCTGCTTATATAGTAAAAAAAAGGCGACTAAAACCTCTAAATCACTTTCTGTAGACGCTATTCCATTTCAGGTGCGTACTAAAATATCTGCTTATAGTATTCTGAAAAGGCGACTAAAAACCTCTAAATCACTTTCTGCAGACGCTATTCCATTTCAGGTGCGTACTAAAATATCTGCTTATAGTATTCTGAAAAGGCGACTAAAAACCTCTAAATCACTTTCTGCAGACGCTATTCCATTTCAGGTGCGTACTAAAATATCTGCTTATAGTATTCTGAAAAAGGCGACTAAAAACCTCTAAATCACTTTCTGCAGACGCTATTCCATTTCAGGTGCGTACTAAAATATCTGCTTATAGTATTCTGACTGAAAAGGCGACTAAAAACCTCTAAATCACTTTCTGCAGACGCTATTCCATTTCAGGTGCGTACTAAAATATCTGCTTATAGTATTCTGAAAAAAGGCGACTAAAAACCTCTAAATCACTTTCTGCAGACGCTATTCCATTTCAGGTGCGTACTAAAATATCTGCTTATAGTATTCTGATTCCACAAATCCCACAAATCCCGCATGTATGTATACAAGAAATAATCCAAGCAACCCGCAACCTTCAACCTGCAACCCGCAACCTACATCAACAACCAACCTCAGTCCCTATATATTCCAAGCACGCAGGTAACATTCCTCACCCAGTCTCAGTGTTTCTATAGCTACATACCTAGCTATTCAGATCTCGTCTACAGACCACCTGGCACGAGTATCCTGATAATATTTCTTGCTGTACGATCATCGATATGCTTTTCATATCTACTATGTATACTTCTCATGCAGCAGCTATAAGATCTGGGGATTTTTCTTGTTTCTTCTCCCATAACACGGGGACGGGAACTGTAGAAAATTATATTCCCTGGTTGCTCAGTTCCCCAGTTCCCCAGTTCCCCAGTTGCCCAAGATTCCAAGATTCCAAAAATATCAAAGATCTCAAAAAGCTTACAAGAAAAATGAAGTTCATAGTATATTCATAAGCCATTAGTCATAAATACATAATCTTTCTACATAATCTTTACACATACACTCTAATTAGTAATAAACGCCTCTGAGCTATGTATGGATAATTCATGCACCCCTTTTATTCGCTGTACATTCCCACAGCTTAGAGGCGGGATGTCATAATATACCTATACTCCTACACCTATACTCCTCCACAAGGTACCGACATCTCCAACTTCCCAACTTCCCAACTTCCCAACTTCCCAACTTCCCAACTTCCCAACTTCCCAACTTCCCAACTTCCCAACTTCCCAACTTCCCAACTTCCCAACTTCCCAACTTCCCAACTTCCCAACTTCCCAACTTCCCAACTTCCCAACTTCCCAACTTCCCAACTTCCCAACTTCCCAACTTCCCAACTTCCCAACATCTCCAACTTCCCAACTTCCCAACTTCCCAGCCCTTCATAATCCACCCACAACCCAAAATCCAATCAACAAGCACCATGCACTCAGTAAGCACTTTCATATATCAGGTAAGTATCTAAATCCCCTATAACCCGCCCGGGACTATGATCAGGCCGTACATATCATACCTAGTTGACATATCCCTCATTTTCTTCAAGTATCAAATATCTCAACGTCGTCGGGTATTGAGTTTCATAACTTTTCTATCATCCATCGATAAAAATCACCACCTATCACCAATCCATTAAAGAATTATCCAACGTCATCAAATACCGCGGGACATTACAATCAATAACTCTTAAGTGAAAAAAAAAAACCAAATGTAACTTTTTTATTGATTTACGCAACAAAAAACTACAACCCATCTATTGGCCACCATAAAAAAAGAACCAACCGAATCCCAAAAAAAAACAATATTTTGAAAACAGAAAAAAAAAAAATTCAGCAAGATCTTGTAAGAAAAGTCAAAGGAAAAAGGAAAAGGACGAGAAAGGGGGGTAGGAAAGAAAAAAAAAGAAAAAAAAAACACTAACAAAGATGAATCAAAAACGACAAGCTCAAAGAAGTAGAAGAGAAAAAAAACAAATCAAGGAAATTTTATATTCCCAACGCCATAGGCTCGTAATATTGCCCCCCCCCCTGCCCCCCACCCCTCCCCTCTTTCCGGATCCGTATCCATATCCCCTCCCAAACCATAACACCCTACATAAACCATTAAACAGCACTTTTTTTTTTCGTTGGTGTGATACACTTAGTTATCATTGTCATCCAAGAAGAAGTAGTTTCCGCTAAGCTTCTGTTCCTGGTCCAACTGGGAGTCCAACTTGTTAATACGAGGACGGAAGGTGTTCTTGTCACGTCTGAAAGTAACGTTAAGGTTCTTCAAGAACTGGTTACATCCGGTCAAGAGAGACTGGGGCTTAGTAGCAACAGCATCAACGGAGGGAGTACCCTCAAAGACAATAACACGGTCAGCAAGGTAAGTGGCCATGATGAAATCGTGCTCGACGATGAAGGCGGTCTTCTTGGCGTGCATGATGAATCTCTTGATGACACGGGCAGCAATAATACGCTGCTCGGAGTCGAGGTAGGCGGAGGGCTCGTCGATAAGGTAGATATCGGCGGGGGTTCCAAGAGCAAGGACAATGGCAACACGCTGCAACTCTCCTCCGGACAAGTGCTTGACCTCCTGGTCAATGAAGTCGTCGATTCTGAGAGGCTTGTAGACATCGGTCTGGAACTGGGGGTTGAGGAAGGCAGCGCGGACCTTCTTGAGAAGGAGCTCACGGACAGTTCCAGGGAACTTGGGGTTAATCTTCTGGGGCTTCATGGAGATAGACATCTTGGGGACCTTGCGGGTTCCGTCGGGCTGCTCAGCTCCAGCAAGCATTCTACAGAAAGTGGTCTTTCCGGTTCCGTTCTCTCCCATCATGACGATAATCTCAGAGTCGGTAAAGTCACCAGCATCGACCTTAAGGTGGAAACCACCGAGGGTCTTCTCCAAAGTGGGGTAACGGAAGGCACGGTTCTTCTCAACAAGGAACTCGTCACCAGCCTCAGCAATTCTGAACTGAAGAGACTCCTCACGGAAACGCAAGTTCTCAGTAGGAATGTGACCATCCAAGAAAATGTTGATACCTTCACGGACGGAGGCAGGGAGAGTGACGACTCCGTAGACGGAGGGCTTTCCGTAGAGAACGCAAATGAAGTCGGAAAGATAGTCAAGAACTGACAAATCGTGCTCGACGACAATAACGTAGTCATCAGGGCGAAGAAGAGAGCGAATAGTGCTGGCAGCCTTAAGACGCTGCTTAACATCCAAGTAGGATGAAGGCTCGTCGAACATGTAGACGTCGGCGTTCTGGACACAGGCAACAGCAATAGCGAAACGCTGCAACTCTCCTCCGGAAAGCTGCTCAACATCACGCTCAAGTACGGGTCTGAGCTCCAAAATGTCGATCATCTCCTCCATGTTGTCCAACTGGGTCTGCTGCTTAAGCAATGCCTGAACACTTCTGGTGGTTCCACGAATAGCCTGGGGAAGTTTGTCGACATACTGGGGCTTGACGACGGCCTTCAAGTTGTCCTCAACAACCTTGGTAAGATAGTTCTGAAGCTCAGATCCACGGAAGTACTGGAGGGTCTCGTTCCAGTCAGGAGGGTTGTCATAACGTCCCAAGTTGGGCTTCTGCTTTCCGGAAAGAATCTTAAGCGCGGTAGACTTTCCAATACCGTTGGTACCGACGAGTCCAAGAACCTGACCAGGACGGGGGGTAGGAAGTCTGTGAAGCTTGAAGGAGTTGGCGGAGTAACGGTGGGTAACCTGGGACTCGAGGTTGGTGGGCAAGTTGATAATGTGGATAGCTACCGAGTCGTCAGCAATCGGGGTAGCACGCAGAGACCGGGGGACCAAACGCACCTCCGAAGGGACACTTCTTAGGACAGATACCACATCCAATACATAGGCGCTCGGAAATGAAGGCAATCTTGGAGTTGGAGTCGACCTCGATACAGAGCTTTCCTGTCCTTACGACAGGGCAAGACTTCTTACACTCCTGACGACATTTCTACAATCCCAGTTAGACCCAGCCTTGCGCGACTATTCTCTAGGTTCCGTACCTTAGGTTTACACTAAATTCGCAGGAAGCAGTTCAAATCAGTAACAATTATCTTCGACGCGTGGAAAAGGCGTGTTTCGAACCTTGTCAGTGCTGACAATGGCGATACTGTATAGAAGTCAGTGGGATTTAATCACGAGCTGGAGCAGCGTCGGAAACATACCGGGTGAGCTTGTCAGACATTTTGACCTATCTATGAGGAGAAAATGTGAGGTTGGAGGGGATGAAAAGATAAGTGGAGTTGGGCTTCGTTGCGGCTCAGTTGCGTTTTATTCAAGCGGGGCAACTTTTTCACCCACCAAACTCTGCGCTTATTCCTTACCTTAGGATTGGTTGATTATCCAAAAATCTGATAAAAATTATTGGCGCGCGGGAGCCTTTTTATCTTATCAAATCAAGCGGGGAACCACCTTCCCGGAAAAGGGTTAGGGTATCACTGCTCACTCTCCAAGCGCGCCAAAATTTCTCGAAATCGCGAAACCCGAACTTTATTTCATCTCCACGCCAGACCAGTGACCTCACGTATCCTGATCTTTCCCCTTCTCACCCAACACCGCAACAATGGTCCGCGCTCTAAAGCACCACGAGAAGAAGTACGTCTGCACTCTACACATGAAATCCCATTCCATAATCCCCATCCCTCAACCAAAGCTCTCTTCTACCGTATCTCAAGACCCCAAAAATAACTAACCCAACCACCTCCCCAGACTCCTCAAAAAAGTCGATTTCCTCGAATGGAAATCCGACTCAGGGCATCGAGACCATGACATCATGCGTCGCTACCACATCCAAGATCCCCAAACCTACCACAAATACAACAAAATCTGCGGTTCCATCCGACACCTAGCACATCGGCTCGCCTTACTTAACCCGACCGACCCCTTCCGTCGTAAACACGAAGAGCTCCTCCTAGCTAAACTTCACTCCATGGGTTTACTTGCTCAGAAAACTAAAATGTCGGATGTGGAAAATAAAATCACCGTCGCGGCCATTTGTAGAAGGAGATTACCTATCATTATGACTAGGCTACGCATGGCGGAAAATGTTCCTGCTGCCGTGAAGTTGATTGAGCAGGGTCATGTTAGAGTCGGCCCTGAGGTCGTTACTGACCCTGCCTATCTGGTTACTAGGAATATGGAGGATTTCGTTACTTGGGTCGAGGGATCCAAGATTAAGCAGCATATCATGAAGTACAGGAATGAGGTGGATGACTTTGATTTGTTGGCTTAAGACTTAGATTCCGCGGGGAGGGGCGGGGGGCTTGGAGGGTTCGGTAAAATGGGAATAATATGGCGTTTTGGATTGCTTTTTTTTGACATGTTTTTCGGTATCTTCAGCATAAATAAGAGTTGCTTCTCGAAAAAATTATGGACCAGTAGTGGTGACATGGCTTTATGCCATGAATTGAATTATGTGCTCTGAAAAGTGATTACCTATGCTTACAATGAGTGACTCGAGCTTTCCTGTGTAGCTAACAAGAGATAAACCAAACGATAAACCAAATGAGCATAACAAAAAAGCTGACGACAGAATAGCAAATAGCAAATAGCAGAGGGTAGAGAGCAAATAGCAGAGAGTTTCAACAAAGACATAAAAAAACAGAAAGCGAGAAAAAAAAAAAAAAAAAAAAAAAAAAAGCAAGACTCAAAGAGCTACATATATATATCATCAATCCATCAATCCATCAATCCATCAATCCATAGTTACTATTTATTATTCCTTACCACCATCATGAATCCTAAAGGCCTAAAAGTATTAAAAAGCCATACAGTACAAAAAAAAATACATATCCCAATACCGATCTCATGATCTAAGTCTTTAGCCACCTAATGAGCCCCCCCTTAGTCCAAATCTCCTATACCCTTTCTATCCACCTAGCCCCACCCCCTTCCCAATGCAAAAAAATCATAAATTACATCTAATAGTAACAGTACCATAATAATATCCTATACGAAACCTTTGCCTTCTCCTTCTCCTTATTCTTATTCTTATTCTTATCTAGTATCTAGTATCTTTCATTTTTACTATCAACTATCAACTATCAACTATCAACTATCAACTATCAACTATCAACTATCAACTATCAACTATCAACTATCAACTATCAACTATCAACTATCAACTATCAACTATCAACTATCAACTATCAACTATCAACTACTCGTGATGAAATATCGATAATTGACACCGTTTCCCCCCTGCTCCTGCTCCTGCTCCTGGTATCCAATAGTCCAACCATCTCTCCATCCATTTCCATCCCCATTCCCATCTCCATCCATCTTCATCTCCATTTTTATCTCTCCATCTCCATCCATTCCCATCTCTCCATCTCCATTTCCATTTCCATTTCCATTTCCATTTCCATTTCCATTTCCATTTCCATTTCCATTTCCATTTCCATTTCCATTTCCATTTCCATTTCCATCCATCTCTCCATCCATCTCTAGCCGTCAATAGCTCCCTCAGACTCTCAAACTCTCAAACTCTCCATCTCTCCATCCATCTCTCCATCCATCTCTCCATCTCTCCAGCCTCCAGCCTTCAATAGCTCCCTTACACTCTCAAACTCTCAAACTCTCAAACTCTCAAACTCTCAAACTCTCAAACTCTCAAACTCTCAAACTCTCAAACTCTCAAACTCTCAAACTCTCAAACTCTCAAACTCTGAAACTTCCAGACTCTCAAACTCTCAAACTCCCATATCCCCAGATCCCCAGATTCCCAGATCTTTCAACAGTCTACATATAGCTTTACACAAATCTTTTTATTTTCTGGAGGAAGGGGGGGTTGCGGAAAAAATATACTTTTTGATGCTGATTGGATGCTGATTGGATGCGGGATGGGTTTCGGGATGGTATAATGGTTTGGTTGATGTTGGTTTGGTTGATGTTGGTTTGGTTTGATGTTGGGTTGGTTGATGTTGGGTTGGTTGATGTTTATACTGAGGAAGAGGGGAAGAGGGGAAGAGGGGAAGAGGGGAAGAGGGGAAGAGGGGAAGAGGGGAAGAGGGGAAGAGGGGAAGAGGGGAAGAGGGGAAGAGGGCGATGCTGATATTTGGATATTGGTTACTACGCTTGAATATACGAGAGTTGTAAGGAATGGGGTGATTTGTAAATGGTGGAAGGAATTTTGTTGGGGTTATGGGACCTAAAGACGTGGTAAAATCACATGGTTTTGTATATATTTGAAGTGTTTGAAGGGAAGACCAGGAGTTTCATATGTATCGTACCATACCGTGGAATGCAGTGAGTGTTTTTGTTTTGTTTTTTGCAGTTTGTTTGTATTCACCATATATCACCCCTATAACCTTCTCCGCATGTGTATCCATATATCTCCGCACAAAATAGAAAAATCATGCTCCAATCCAATTGAAATCAACCCATTAACTCCATTAAATCTCAACTAAAAAAAACCAAAAACTTTTTTTCCCTTTTAAGCCAACCCATCATCTCTTAATGTTTCCACAATCTAACCGCCTTATCCTTTCCACCCGACGCAACCTTCTGACCATCCGGACTCCAATCAACCGCAAACACCTCATCCTGATGCCCGGGTAAATCGGTATGTAACTTCCCAGTTTTAACATCCCAAACCTTCAGAGTCGAATCCTTGGAACTAGAAACCAACAACCTCGAATCCGCCGAAAACGCACATTGATAAACCGGCGCCACATGACCTCTTAAAGTAGTAATATATTTACCATCTCTAGCATTCCACAACTTGACGGAATTATCAAAAGCAGCAGACGCAATCAAGCGACCATCAGGAGAGAAAGAAACATGGTTAACGGCCTTTTGATGACCCAATAATCTTGCAATGGGCTTGGTGGATTTGGCCGGCTCCCAGAGGTACATGGTGAAATCATCGGATGCGGTGACTAGACGCTCAACAAGCTCGCCTCCGATGGTGGCGGCTTTTTCGAATCGCTCTTTGGCTTTTTTGCGTTTGCCTTCGTCGGTGTCGGGGATTTGGCGGGTGTGGTCGTGGTAGGCGGTGCGGATTACGAAGTCGGTGGAGAGCGCCATGTGGTTTACCCAGTGGGCGTGGTCCTTGAGGGTGTGGAGAACACGACCGTGAACTGGGTCCCAGATCTTGATTGTCTTGTCCTGAGAGGTGGAATAGATCTTGCCATCACCGGCCCATTTGACGCAAGTAACGGCGGCAGTATGACCGGCAAGAGTAACCTCTACACGACGAAGAACGGCGTCCCAGACACGGATAGTGGTATCCTTGGAAGAAGAAGCCAAACGGGGGACTCCTTCCTTCTGGAGGTGGTAAGGCTCCCATGCCAAAGATGTAATCCACTTGGTGTGTGCCTTCATAGCATCTCCAAGAGGCTTTCCAGTCTTGGGGTCCCAGAGACGTACGGTGTTGTCCATGGAACCAGTTGCGATGAGCTTGCCGTTAGGGGACCAGGAGGCGGTTAATACCCAGTTCTTGTGGCCCTTCAAAGTGTGGAGGGGAGTCTCGGTGTCGCAATCCCAGATACGAGCAGTTCCGTCACCGGAAGCAGAGACCATGCGGGAGGAGCTGGCGGGGGAGAATGAGGTTGCGAGAATAGCATTTCCATGACCGGCAATGGCGGCGGAACAGCGAGAGACGGCACGGACTCGGAAAACAGCCTGGGGGGTATAGACGAGGGTAAGGACATCTTCGGTGGTCTTTATGCCGGGTTTTAGGATCGAGGTCCAGAGGTCGCTGGTAATGTCGATTACGGCGGAGTCGGGATCGGAGGGGTTGGAGAGGAGGGAGAAAGTGTATGGGACACGATCATCTTCCTATTAATTATTAGGTACATATTTTACAGAAAAAGTCAGTGAGAGAAAATACAGTTCCGAGGAGCTTGTTGACAAGCTGATCGAGCTGCTGTGCTGTCGCGTTTCCGGGAATGTGAAGTTCACTACCCAGCTGGGATCCAGTGTCGGAGGCTCTCAACTGTACAACGACATTGGGAACATCCTCAGGAACAAGCTGAGAAAGAGGTTGCTGCTCGGTCGCACGCTGGAGCTCCTCGCGCTTCTGGCGTTTGGGTTTGGGAGGAAGAACGGTCGACATTTTGCAGTTGTATAAAGTTGAGGGCCGCTGCTGAATTATGCATGGAATTTTTGGAGACACTAACAGTGCAAAGCTTAGCGGGAGACTAAGGGTTAGGTTTTAGTTTAAGCATGCGCAGATCAAGCGCAGATAAGAGAATCAACCTCGTTTGTCGCCTTGTTGCCTTGCTCAGGCTGATGTGACTGTATCGTGACTCGATGTGGGGAAAGGCTGGACTGTGCCTGTCCCGTTAATTATGTACATCGCGGGCCGTGCGTAACTTTTCCCCACACGATGATCGATTTGCTATAATTTTATCGAAATTTGGTGTCAGACATGCAAGTGCAGCGGCTTTTTAATGTAGGGTTCGGGAGCTTAGAGTAGCACATACAGTGCACAGGAAAAGCTTAAAGTGAGCTCTCTTTCTTTTTCCAATTTGGAAGGGGGACAGCGACAGTTTTTGAAGTACAGCAAGCAAGGAAGGAACCAAACAGATGACTCTACAACAGGGCGTCCCATAAGAAACAGCACTTGTCTCAACACACGACGAACCCAAGCAAAGCAAAGCAAAGCAAAGCAAATCAAGCCTTTCTATTCTCATTCTTGCAAACCCAACCTTCTGTTTTAAAGAAAGACTCATCATCATCATCATCATCTCCGTCATCATATGTCCCAGCTGCCGTACCTGTCACGTTCTCGAAGCATCACGGCAGCAGCTATAGTCACACATACCCCACTACCACATCCGCCGCCATCCTCGTATCGTCGATCAGCTCCAGCAACAGCAAAAGTGAACTGAACAGTAGCCCACGGACTCTTTCCTCCTTTCACTTCGACGTTCCAACAATCTCCCCTAACCAATCAACTCCAGCAATTCTTCAACAAACCCACACGCTCACAACTACTAGCAACGAGTACACCCCTCCGCCAAGTCCCATGGAGGACTCTCCACTAACTCTAGTACCCCGCCCTTCTCCCCACTATCACCTCTGCGAAGCTTATCGAATGTCCCACTGGAGCTCAACATCGCTAACACCCACAGGCCCACTCCAACGCGAAGCGCGCCTCCGAGATCTTGGGAACCGCAGCAACTCCTTACAGTCGCGAGGTATTATCCGCCGCAGCATCACACCATGCACTTGCCGCCACATCCTTCGCCTCTGCTGCCAAAACTACCAAAGACCCCGAATCGCATCGATGTCTAGAGCTATTAGTCGCCGAACATGAGCGCTGGGCCGACCGACTACGGAGTCAAGCTACAGCACCTACTTCTCTTGAATCTGTGAGGGAAGCTTCTGAAAGCCAGGAGCAAGCCGAAGCTCGCACAGCCCGCACAGCTAGTGAACCAAAGGAAGCAAGGGAAGCAAAGGAAGCTCAGGAAACAAGGGAAGCTCGTGACAGTTCGCACAGCAATGGCAACTTACACAGCCCCGGAAGCCCTTACAACGCCCCAAACAGCACCCGCTCCTCAGGCCGGGACCCAAAAACGAAGCCTCCCTTCGCCGGTGGCACGCCCCACTACCCCGCGCGCCTCCAAAAGGCAAGCTCCAGCTTAGCGACTAACCTAGCCTCAGCACGGGGTATACCACCTCCTTCAAGGTCCCAGCCTGTATCACCCACTACATCACGCAGAAGATCTGGATCTTCAAAACCTACTCAAAATCCTCTAAGTTTCCTACCACCCGATCCACCTGATGTATCCTCGCCACCCAACGGTTTAGCCAGTGCATCAGGAACAGGAGCAAATGGAGCAGGAACACCAAACGGAGCAGGACCAAACTCTGCTGCTTTAGATGATTCCGAAGCTAGCTTTAGTAAATTCTACTCCACCCTGAATAACCTGATCGGCAGGATAGGATCTCCTTTCACTGCATCACTCGCATTCACGGGTCTTCCTATCTCCTCTACCCCAACTAGTCCATCCGGCTCTGTTTATAACGATCTCCCGGAAACTAATGTCCTGCCAAAAAACTGGGCCGGAAACGGAGGAGAAAGTTTCTATGTCGTTCCATATTCCGGTGGTATGATGAGCTACGCCTCAGTCGTAGGACGGGATCGTGAAGATGGTGATCGTATCGCAGGAGGGGAGAGGGACCGAGAAGATCGTGATCGTGATCGTGATATCACCGCACGCCGAGATCGTGACCGTGGAAGAAGTGGACGAGCCGCAGATAAAGACCGCCACAGCAGCAGCTCCAACGGGCGTCTATCAATAGTCGAAGAAGAAGAAGCCCGTTTCCAAGGCCATAACAAAACCCTAGAAGAACTACAATTGGAAAATTCTACCCTGAGGAAAACTATTGAACATATGGCAAAGGATATGCAGCTGTGGAGAAGAAAAACTGAAGAGGGTCTCAAAAGTTCGATTTTGGAAATTATTTCCAAAGATGGTGGTACTGTGGCTGGGGCTGGGGCTGGGGCGATTGGAAATGCTGCATCGAGACCTGGTTCTAGAATATCCTCCCCTGTTAGAACGGCATATAAACGCCCCACACCACTAGAAGATGACGATGAAGATTACTCTGAAGGACGAAGAATCGGAGACGAAGAAGCTTGGAAGGAAATGGTCAGAGAAATCAGGGAACTGGAAAATAAAATGAAGGATCTGGAAGAAGAACTTGGAGGACGGAAACAGGAGGTTGAAGGATTGAGATTGGAGAATGATAGACTTGCTAAGGCTCTTAAGAAATGGGAGGATCGTTGGGAGAGATTGCAGAGAAAGGCTAGGGAGAAGGAGATTTTGAAGGAGGGGAGATGATGGGGTGATAGGGTGATAAGGGGAGATGCGGAGGTGGTAAGGGGAGCTTGAGGTTGGTTTGATGTAGCTGGGACTTGAATTGTTTTGTTTTGTTATTGGAGGTGGTGGTCGGTTTATTACATAGTATAGCATTTTCTCGGGCGTTTTTTTTCTTTTTGATTGCATTTTTCCTTTCCCCATTTTCCCCCATTTTCTTCCTTTCCTTTTCCCTTCACCATTTCTCTTTCCCTTTCCTCTTTCCCTATCTTGTTCCTTTTCCCATCTTCTCCTTTCCTTTTCCCATCTTCTCCTTTCCTTTTCTTTTTGATATGCTTGGTATGCTTGGTATCGTGGTATACCTAGTATACTTAGTATATTTTGTTTTGAGATGTTGAATATTTCGAATGTTGTTGTTTGGATATATTAGAAGTCGGAATATATAAATAAAATACATAAATAAATCAATAAATAAATAAATATTGGTACCTACAACATACATATAGACTATTATAGCTATGTTTCATATAGCCACATCTGTAGCTACGTTTTATATAGCTACGTTTTATATATAGCTACCTCGTTTTGTATAGCTACGTTTTATATAGCCACATCTATAGCTACACATATCTATAGTGGAGGACTTCCCATCGCTCTATAGCAACGGACGTGAGAGTCCATTTCACCACAAAAAAATATTTTCTATAGAACGCAAATAGAGCACTAGAATAGACAGGGGGGTCCCTACCCCCCTGTCTATTCAGATTTTCTATTGCTATCGAATAGATGAAGTTGAGGTTGTTCTATCCACCCCCAATAGAGCGATGGGAAGTCCTCCAGTTACCATACCATACCAGATTAAGCATATCAAGCACATGGAATATATTATGGAGGTTCGCTGTGATTGGTATTGGTATTGGTGATTGGTGATTGGTGATTGGTGATTGGTGATTGGTGATTGGTGATTGGTGATTGGTGATTGGTGATTGGTATTGGTATTGGTATTGGTATTGGTATTGGTATTGGTATTGGTATTGGTATTGGTATTGGTATTGGTTGGTTATTGGTTGGTTATTGGTTGGTTATTGGTTGGTTAGTATTGGTATTGGTATTGGTATTGGTATTGGTATTGGTATTGGTATTGGTATTGGTATTGGTATTGGTATTGGTATTGGTATTGGTTGGTTATTGGTTGGTATTGGTATTGGTATTGGTATTGGTATTGGTATTGGTGATTGGTGATTGGAGATATTACTTTACTTGAAGCAAGATAATTTGTGAACTTATATTACATTATAACCATAGTCTTTTTTGGGGGGGTGTGAATATAAATATGCATAATCACATACATACATATGACTTCATATACAAGACATCTACGTTCCAAAACAAGCATGCATAGATTATGTAGATAATCAATATCTATCTTCTTTAAGACTCCGTCAAGATGAAGTTTATCGTATTACGGTACCGCAATCCAACTACTTTTTTTTTTTGGTTTCAACTAATTGCTTTTTATTGTTAAAGCATTTATATGTATGTAAAAGATACTAATCTAAAGAAAAAAAAGAACTTTTTTTGCCGTTTGAAATTCCCAAGAAAAAGCCCCAAAAACGCCTTGAAAACATGACATGAAAGAAAGACAAATCCCAACCGATCCCTCCTCCCCCCGGACCCCCACTTCCCCACCACCCACCGCCCATCGCCCACCGCCCATCGCCCACCCCCCTATATCCCCCAAGACCCTCTATCCAAACCCCATTACACCTACTTCGAATACTTGGCATACTTATTCCTCGCCTCCTTAATATTTTTATAATACTCCTTCTTCCCACTTTTCTTACTCTGTTGAATATCCTCAAACTTCCTCTTAAACCTAGCCGTACCAGATTTATCCGCCAAAATCTCCTCAAGAATCGTCTTCTTACGATCCCTCTTATTGATTCTTGCATTAAAGAACTCTGTGTTACCCTCGATAACTGTTCCGACTGAGGAAAATTCCGGAATGCCGGATTTGTCTTTTTTGTAGTGGCGGTGAGGATCAAGAACGTTACGGTGCTTGATTAATGTGAAGTCTCGCTTAAATTCGTCGGTGAGAACAGTGCGAGGTAGACCGTACCATTTGTCGCCGGCGTTGGGCGCGGGCTCCTGCGGGGGAAGAAGGTTAGTGGCGGCTTCTTTGAGTTGATGTAGTTTGTGATATGGGAATGAAAATGAGGGAAGGAAATGGCCTCAGAGTAACTATGAAAATTATAGAGCTTCAGGTCGTCGGTATGGATAGCCAAGACGGCATCCTGTCCCGTCAGGTTCTATGGGATAAGATATCCTCATAGGCCATGGTGTATGATGGGGTATTTCTCGATGCAGCAGCGCATCAATGAAGTAGCGCAGCAACGAAGCAGAAGTAAAAGAGAAGGATCACATACATTCTTCTTCACCGTAACAGCAGCAGCAGGAGTCGGCAACTTCTCCAACGCCTTCCTAGTAGCCTCCGGGACCACCGGTTTCACGCGCACAATCCCATTACTATCCGTATAAAGATGCGCTTCCGGCAGAGGACCAGTCTCAAGCTTAGGAATCCTATTACCATTTGTCAGTTCCACTTTCCACAGTTTTTCCCGTTAAGAAATAAGATAGTATAGAACATACCGAAACGGAGCTTTAGGTTTAGTCTGAGCAGCACCAGCGTTCTTAATCTCCTCAGCACCCTGCCGAATCAACGCCGCGATCTGTTCATCAGAGAGATCTTCATCGTCGCTGTCGTAACTTGGGATTGTGGATAGCGCTTTTGAGTTATCGGTATCGGAGGTGTTGGAAACAAAACCGCCGCGTTGGTGTAGGGGTGTGAAGTTAAAGTCGTCCAGGGAAAGCGTGGTTGATGACATCGTCGGTTTGGATTTGGTTTGCTCGAAGTCGTGTGAAGCCCAGCATGGGAAAAAGTTGTGGATTATCATTGGCGTGGGTGGTTGCCAAGATTTCGGGTGCCTCGCGTAATGGCTAACTGCTTGGGGCGTTAGCTGGGAAACATGGATGAGAGCTAGGCGGTTGAGGGCTGTGGGAATGGAAATGTGCGTTCAGGTTTGGAAATTTATAACTGAGGCAGGAGAGTTTGTTTGAAATTTGGGAACCTTGAAACGGTATTTTCTAATCTATAGAAATGTGTGGCGATGTGTATCACGGTATAAAAAAAATTCTTAAAACGTGAATTTAGGAAATATGAAAGCTTTCAAGTTTCATGATGAAATCAACCATAATTTCTGTTTATTAGGTTATAGAATTCCATGAAGACATGAAGAAAATCAATTTATTTCGCGTGAGTTGTCGATTGAGGTTGAACAGTGTTTGCTTGTAGGATTTACGTACGAGAACAAGAGAGGAAAGCAAGGGAAGAAATCGTAGAGCAGGAGATTAAACAGCAAATATAGCAGTTAAGCCAAAATTACAGAGAGAGGGTGGTTTCCAGATATGGGCCTGCGAAGATGTGAAGTGTAAGTATGAAAAAGAGTGGGAGTTTGAGAGAGAACCTTTATGAGAAACCAAAAATCTAAAGAAAACGAGAGAATCCAAATCAGCACCAGAGTAATCCATCAGAAATATCTCTTCCATCAATCAACCCAACCCCATTGACAATACCAATCACTTTGCGACAAACGGTAAGCACAAGGTCTCAGCAACATATCTGTATCTCAAGTCATAGCGGAATCAAAATTCTTCATGCCTTAGATTCGGTATTATAATAAGAGAAGCGAGGGAATAGTGGGGATATCAAGAAATTGAAGTCAGCAAATCCGGGCAAGCCAAAGATCGAAGACGTATGGTCATGCTGCCGCTATAAGAATATTGGCAGTGAAATCAGAGGTGATAAAATTTCAGTTCAAAGTTCATTGATCAAATGATGCTTAATGATTAATATGTAGCCTGTATATGAAGCTTGTAAAGATAACCTTAACTTCTAGGCGACTTTAGCGAAAGCGTAGTACTGTACATATTAACTTCCAAATACACAGAAAGTCTGCTCAGATTTAAAGTTTTATGCATCGCCACTGGATTTGAGAAGGCTTTCCAATCTCACAATCTCGTGTTTCATATTTGATATTCAATAGAAAGTTGAATCATTTCATATCATTCCAGACTTTTAAAAACCCAACCCAACCAAAAAGTACTTTTGTTATCCCATCGTAAATAAAAAAACGCATCATTAATATTGCCTCATATACCTCAAATCCCCTTCTTCCTCTGCCCCCTCTCCCCTCCCCCCCCCCACACCCCCCCAAAAAAAAATTTCAGAAATCACTCCATATCCCACATCCCACATCCCACATCCCTTCTCTATTCCTTAACCCAATTCTGCGACAACCCCTCCCTCTTCTGTACAATCTTCATAGGCAACATCGACCAACCCAACCCACTCTTTCCCAACGCCGCCCCAATCCTAGGCACCACCCAAACCTCCCTCTTGTTTCCATTAGAATCCGGAAGGATTCTAGGAGGTTTACTTTCCAAAGGTTTCGAGTACGTAATCAACGGAGTACCCTCTGCCAACGCCGCCAACTGTCCTCCAGAAATGGTGGTAAGGGGTTTCATCCACACCTTTCCGGACCCAGAAGAGGCTTTAGTAAGTTCTGAGTAGATGACGTATTCGGGCTTTGCATTTGCGGCAGCAAGAACAGAAGATTGGTGTAAGTAGGCTGCCTGGTCGGCAATATCTCCAGAGGGAGTGGAGGAGGAGGGGAATAGAGTGATGTAAGGAATTGCTGTAGAGTTCTTGATTCCGTTGATCTTGAAGTCGGAGTTAGGCAACAAATCCGCACGGATGGCTACATTATCGATGAATCCAGCGGCAACAATTTGCTTCAAGGCTTTCACCTGGAGCTTAGATGGAGGAGGAAGCTTGGCCTCGAATTTCTGGAGGACTCCGGGACAGTTGGCAATGACGATCTTGGTGATTTGTTGTCTAAGCTTTCGGGTTTCCTCCATGGCCTTGAGACGGATGAAGGAGCGGTGGCAGAATTCTGCAGGGTGTTTCTCGTACTCGTACGCACAGACAACGGAGAGAAGCTTCAAGGCATCGGATTCGGGGTCTAGGGAAGAGAAGTTGGCGTGTGCTTTGTAGTACTCCGATCTCAGTTTTGACTTGGCGGAGTTTTCGGCGTTCCTTTCCCAAGAGGGTGCATCCTCGTCGACTTCTTCGTTAAAGCCGAGTTGCTGTTCGGGAACGAAAATATCGCCGACTGATAGCGCTGAGACGATGGCAATAACATAGGGGAGACATTTGTGTTGTTGACCAATCATGAGGATCTTTGCAAAACGGGGAGAGAGGGGGAAGAAGTTCATGGTACGACCGAGCTGGGTCAGGGTTCCATCGGGAGCAATAGCCCGGAGGTATCCAAGGAGCTTCTCGGCCTTGTTCAGACTCTCGCGATCCGGGGGGGTGGGGAAGGGAAAGTTGGTGATGGTGTCGATGTTCATAGCCTTCATCTGGAGAACAACTCCTTCAATAGGCATACGTAACAATTCCGGCTGAGCGAATTTGGCGAATTCGGTCTCGTAGACAGCACTGGAGTAGAGACGGTAACAGTGACCAGGTCCGGTACGTCCAGCACGTCCAGCCCTCTGCATGGCAGAAGCCTTACTGGTCCACTGAATATCGAAAGACTGAACTCCGGTAACTCGGTCGTAGTTGCGCTCCTTGGAACGTCCACAGTCTACGACGTAGCGAATTCCAGGGATGGTCAAGGAGGTCTCAGCAACGTTGGTAGCAAGAACACACAAACGAGCACCCTCAGGGACTTCCTCAAAGACCTTTAACTGCTCCTTGGTGGGCAAAAGAGAGTATAAGGGAAGAACGTGAAGAGGGTATTCAACATCAACTTCTCCCATCTCCTCACCAAGGTTGTCGTCCTCGTCGTCGGAAATAGGGTCCTCTTCGCCGTTATTGATAATGTGCTCAGAAGTCTCTCCAAACTCGACATCTTCGGTTTCGACAATTGCTATGAACCATGTTAGTTGTGAGAGGACAACAATGAGTTTGAAATCACATACCCTCACTCGCCAAGACCTTGACTTCCGTCTGCTTGTCAATTTTCTTTACTGGTTGCTTTGTCTTGAGAGGAAACTGTGCCTTTAGTTTCTTCATCAGAGTCAAAATCTCCTGTTGTCCAGTCAAGAATACAAGGACTCCACCAGGCGGCAAACGTCTGTTGATTCGGCAAACTTTCTTAAAGGCCTCCTCAACGTAGTCCGAAGCTGTCCGGCGAGAAAAGTGTATAGTGACAGGATGCTGTCTAGCATCAACCTTAAGCATAGGCGGAGGAATTTTGAACAAAGTCTTGTTCTCCACAAAGTCGGAAACTCTGAGGGTGGCAGACATGATAATCAACTTCAAAGGCTTGATCTCTCCATCCTTCTTTGCCAAATCCAGACGCAACTTAACAACACGACTCATCACACCAATCAAGATATCGGTGTTGATACTCCGCTCGTGAGCTTCGTCGACAATGATTGCGGAGTACTTTCTCAAAAGGAAGTCGTCTGCCAACTCTCTGAGCAAAACTCCATCGGTCATGAATTTGATAGCAGTGTTGGGTCCAACAGTTCCGTCGAAACGAATCTGGTAGGCAACCTTCTCAGGCCCTCCGGGTCCCAACTCCTTTCCAACACGGTCGGCCATGGAAACTGCTGCAACTCGACGAGGCTGGGTGACTCCGATCATTCCAGGTGTAGGGCTGTCAGGGGAACCGTATCCGGCTTCGTAGAGGAACTGAGGAACCTGGGTAGTTTTACCGGAACCAGTCTCTCCGCAAATAACAATTACGGAGTTGCTGTGGATGGCTTCCATGATACGCTGTTCTTCTGCTACAACGGGGAGCTGGAGACGGGCAGTCTGAATCTCCTCGGTACGGGGAATTGTCACGTAGTGGACCTATAATTCGATTCAGCCCTGGGACTCTGGATATCTAAGGGCATCTGATTCTACCTTTCGATCTGTATGTGCTACTCTCAACTCTTCAGGCGGAGGAGTCATATCTTCTTCACGTCTCTGAGGAACATAGTCAATGGTGGATTTAAGTTCAATTGCAGTCTCTAAATTAGACTTGGCGACGCTGGTGTCTCCATCAACGGTTTTCCGCTGTGCACTTGCCCATTCTTTGAAAGCATTGGCCTTTGCCGATGTACCTTTCTTCAAGCGGCCAACAACTTCTTCTTCTTCTTCTTCGCTCTCATCTTCCTCGTCGTCATCATCGCTGTCATCTTCCTCTGAGCCGGAGCCATCCTCGTCATCGCTCTCCTCGTCGGATCCTTCCTCGTCTTCATTATCATCTGAGAAGCCCTGGAATTCCTCCTCTTCTCCTTCAGACTCCTCGTCAGATCCCTCATCGGAACCCTCATCGTCCTCGCTGTCCTCCTCCTCCTCACTCTCTGTTGGCATCTCCTCGTCAGAGTCCGTCGGCTTGTTAATAACAATCATTTGGCGCTGTATCCGAGGTTTCCTGTCCTTTTTGATTCTCTTGATAATCGGCGGGCCACCATCAGCGCCGTCCAGCGGTCTCTTAAGTCCAGAACCAACAGCAACACCAATCGAAAATGGCTGCGCCGTAGTAGCAGACAGAGCAAAGTTGATAGGGTGTAGCTTCTCCTCCTCTTCCTTTTCCTCCTCAACCTCCATTTTATCTTCCTGTACCTCCGATTCCTTTTCCTTCTTCGCTTTCTTCGGCGGCGGAGGTGGCGCAGCATTCTTCATCTGCTCATCCAGCACCTCCTCAAACTCCTCAATATCAACCGGTCTCCTCTCCTCATAAAGCAACTCCCTATTCTGCTCGATATTAATCCCCGCCTGTTCCTCCAACAGCGCACGTTTAATCTTCTGTTTCTTACTCTCCCTACTAGCGCCAATAGCTTTCGTACTCATAAACAAGCTTGTATCGACCTGATTTTCAGCAAACTTCTCCAGCAGCGCATCTTTCTCCTCCTTCTTCAATTTCGTTTCAATATATTTATTAAACCTCTTCAACTTTTTCCCGGTCATAGGTTTCTCAGCTCTAGCCTCGGCAAGTAATTGCTGGCGACGCTTCTCCTTCTTCTCCGCCGTCGTCAGTGGTACTATGATATCGGCATTTGGATCGACGGTGGCTTCGAGAGAATTCGGGTCGCTGGGCTCTTCAGGTTTCGGTCGGTTGCGTTGCTTGCGATCTCGTGTCGGTTTGAAGCTTTTGGGTGGCATTGTGAGGTGCTTCTTGCGACGTAATACGGCGTAATACGGCGTAATGCGGCGGGATACGGCGGGATACGGCGAAAAGTTCGTGTTCTATGGTGGATACAGTACCTTAAAGTTTTTCTCACTTTTAGTCGTGATACCCTGCGATGCCAAGGGGGCTAGATATGCAGCTAGGACTAGTTGCATCCCGGGGGTTAGGGGAGCGAGATGAGCTTGACGCGGGAGTGAGGCAGCGCTCGCGGAGCAATAACGACGACATATACGCTCGAATCCAACTTCTTCCGGCGCTGATACAGTATACTCTTCCAACGCCATGACTACAGTTATCTATATCTCTTTAATCCAATATGGAAAAAAACACGAACATGAACATGAACTTCATACAAACCCATAGATAATGTTTACAGTAATATACAGTCGACTCGGTTTACATACGAAGAATAATCGGATGTATGTATATTTGTATTATAACTTCAACTCCTCACACAATATCACTATCAAATCAAGAATATATCTCAATTCACCGCTGTTGCAGTATTATACTTTTAGTACTCTAAACTCATTCTTGACATCGTCTACAAAAAATAAAAAATAAGGGAGCCGGGATATGGATATGGAAATGGAAATGGAAATGGAAATGGGGGGTAAAGCTATGCGGCCTATGCCGACCAGCTAGGAGGAGTTCAGATTCAGAACGATGACGATCAGAACGATGAGGATGAGGATCAGAACGAAGAAAAACGTAATTTTAGGTTAGGGTTTAACATTAACTTTGGGAAGCGCACGGGGGGGTGGGGGGGGGGGGTTGGGTGGGATAGCTGAGCAGCTGGGTATGTAGAGCGGGAATCATTTCTCACAAAGTGATTTCCAAGTTCCCTAATCAAAAAAAAAGTTCAAAGTTCAAAGTTCAAAGTTCACGAGCAAAAATTTTGATTCCCACACAGAATACACGTTACACAACACAACACAACACAACACAACACAACACAACACAACACAACACAACACAACACAATGCCTTTTTTTTTTTTTTTAATATTGTAGAAGGTATATTTTACAGTAATATAACCCGAGTGATCAATCGTCATTATTGGATAAGGACTTGGATTTTATGACTTTACGTAAAGTTCTTTTGTATCTTTGTATCTTTGGACCTTTGGACCTTTGTACCTCTATACCTCTATACCTCTATACCTCTGTCTCAACCGCCCCAACTCCAACAGCTTCCTGCACTTCCCTCACACGTATGCACATATTAAACATTCAACCAGTCCATCATCTAATCTCCACCTTTTTAATTCCGGGAAAATGATCAAGTACACAAGCCGGGGGAGAGGGCAAAGCATAAGCCATCTATGTAGTAAGCTCCAACGTTTATTTCCACATTCACATCCAATATCCGACATCTGGCTCATATGATCACTTCGTTTTCACAATTACTTCAATCCCATTCTCACATGGCACGCGAAATAATATTGTAACCCCGCCTTAAATTTTCGCTTAAAATAAAATCTACAGTATCTCCGATATTTCCCATCATAAAAGATTGCCTCCGTAAAAAAGAAAAAAAAAAAACAAGGAAAGAGTCGTTAGAGATCCATCATCTCTTACGTAAATATAGTAGTAGTAACCCCCAGTAGTAAAAGAAAACGAGAAAAAAAAACCCCCCCGAAAAATAACAAAGAAAAAAATACAGAAATGATTTTTGCTATAGTAAACAACCAGGTATCATGGCATAGTAATGATAAACACGCTATACAAAGAATGACAGCTGACATAACATGTACATAAGCCTCTCTTGGTATACAAATAGTAAAACAGCAACTCGAAAAAACAATTGACATGATAAAATCATCATGCTAGAGCCTGACTATTTCCCCATATCCCCAACACCTGAGCCCTAAAAAATTTACAAAATTTTCCTCAATTCATCTGCTCACCACTTGGGCAGTCTTCCTCTTCCTAGTTGGTTGACAATCCCATAACGGTTTGGCAGAAGTTGTTCTTGTTATCAGCAGCCTTGATGATCTTTTGTCCGTTAAAGTCGAGCATGCTGTTGGAAGCAATGGTGTTCAAGTTCCAGATGGAAACCTGGGGAGAGTTCTTAATCTCAAAGATGCTGTCCTGGCAAGTCATCGGGTTGATACAGTCCTGGGCGTAGTTCTCGAAGAAGCTGTAAAGACCGGCTCCGTAAATCAAGATGTTCTTAGAGTTAAGAATTCTAAGAGCCCAAGACTTCTTGCAGCTAGCAGTGGTGCAGCCAGCATAAGACGGGTCGTTCCAGGCAGAGAGGGATGCGAAGGGAACATCGGCACCGGGGTTGGACTGGAAGTAAGGAGTCTCAGACTGGATGACAGACATGAAAGTGTTTTGGGTGTTGGCCAACTGGTACTGGTAAAGGGTGTTGTGCTCAGCTGCGGCAGCGTACATCCAGACTGGTCCGTTGGTAGACTCCGAGTAAATACCACGTCCGTTGTAAACAGTGATTTGGTCGAATCTGTCGTCAAGGGCGTGATCGGCAGTCCAAGCCCAGCAGTTCTCAATGTAGACAGAAGCGGTCTTTCCAATGTGAAAGTGCATGAAAGCTCCCTCACACTTGGGGTCGGGGCTGACAGTGGCCATGGGGGTTTTCAGGCACTGAGCAACCTCGAGGTCAGTTCCGCGAGATCCAGCAACTCTGAAGTGAACATCCCAGATTCCGTTAACACCCTGTTGACCAGCGGGGTCACGAGAGTTCCACTCTAACAAGATGGCACCGGGCTGAGGTCCCTTGGTCTGGAAGATGAGTTCCTGCATCTCGATAACACCGGAATCACCGGGTTTTCCAGCACGCCAGACGGGCTTGGGGTTGTTACGGTCCTGGAATGCAGCTCCATTGGCCATAATAACAGACCAAACCTCACCGACGACGCGGGTGTTGACGGGAATATCGACAGTGTCAGAGATGATGTAAACTCCGTGGGGGAAGTAAATGATGGTGTTATCCTTTCCTCCAAACTGAGAGAAGACAGCCTTGATAGCAGCGGTATCGTCGGTCTTTCCATCTCCCTTTGCTCCCTTAGACTTGACAGAGATGAAGTTTGCAACAGGAGTGTTGATGTACTGAGGACGGGAGCGCTCAAGAATCTTTCCATCAGGACCCAAAAGAGACTGAGGCTTTGCAACAGCACGGGGCATGGTTCCTTGAACAACCTGAGCCTGACCAGCGGTGGTGTAGGTCTTTCCCTGAGCCCAAACATCAATGGTCTTAGATCCACCCTCGAGGACAACACCGCCATTCTCCAAAGCAACAGCCTTTCCGACATTCTGGAGAACAACATTGTCCAAAACGGCGCTCTGACCAGTAGGAGGCTGGGTGTTAGCAGTTCTGGTGGTGCGGAGAGCAGTTCCAACATTGGTAAACTTTGAATCAAGAACGATAACACTTCCAGTTCTGGTAACACCAGCATCGTCGTGAGAAGTAATGTCAACTCCAACCTCGCAATTGTTAATGTCGAGTGACTTGAAGGTCCATTGCCAGTTCCAGTTGACGAAGATAGCAGTCTGACAGTTGGAGAACTTCAAGTTACGAGTCATGAACTGCTGGTTACCGAAGAATGCACCGTACTTTCCACCGACGAATTCAAGGTCGCTCATGAATCCTCCGGAACCATTGTCCATGAAGATACCCTGGTGGCTGTTTCCGGGGGCCTCAGACATGACAAACTTGAGGTTCACCAAGCTGGTAGCCTGAGCTACCTGCCAGTGGAGACCAGTTCCGGCACCAGCAGGCTGATCAGTGGTATCAATGATCATGTGACGGACAGCACGGAAGAAGTTGTTCTGGTTAGTGTACCAGTTGGATCCATCAGGCTCGTAGGGGTCGGAGTCAATAAGAGACATTCCGCTAAAGTTGGGAAGTCCCTTGATGACAGGACGATCGGTAGGGTTTCCAACAAGTTGAGAGTAGTACATGGCGACAATAGGCTTAGAGACCCTGTAAGTTCCCGAAGGGAAGTAGATCATAGCAGGAGTGACAGTAGAAGAATCACATCCTTTTCCGCAACGACCTCCATCCTGGATGGCAGCATTGATGGCGTTGGTATCATCGGTAGAACCATCACCTAGTTTCAATGTATTAGCACCGCATATTCCACATTGCCGCATTCCTTATCCTAACGTTTAGAATGGTGATGACAACTAACCTTTGGCACCGTAATCCTTAACATTTCGGAATACTTTGTAACCCGCAGGGTTGTTATTGAATGCGGCCATTCCTTGTTTCTCAATCTGTTCTAACCACCAGCTTGAACCAGCGGCTCCAACATCGGCGTATACAGATCCAGATCCGTTGATAGCATTGACATGAACATAGACATCGTTGGCTTCAGCACCAGGTTGCTTAGCATTCACGTCCACCTGGAACGGAAGGGCAAGGCAAAGGGCTGTCGTAATAAAAGACTGTAGTTATTGATTAGCATTTTGATTACATCGGATGAAGATAACCAGTACACCTACAGCAACCCCTATGAGGGACCGAGAAGATAAGAGCTGCATGTTGAAAAGCTAACCCAGTAGCTGTGGTGGAGATGAAGGGATGGAGGCTGAGGACTCGTTGTCGTGGAGGACTCAGGATGGAGGTTTGTTGAGAGGGGGTCGTTTGGTAGATATTTATAAAAGCTAGGGCCCTTGGTAAACAAAACGACTACTAGAGAAGAGGAAGGGATGTTGCACGAAGCACACGTTCAAGATGGAGATAGAAGTGGGGGAGCAGGGGGGTTGGAAGGGGACAAGTGAATTTGGCAATATTATTTTTCTGGGAGAACTCACTAACCTTAGAATGAGCTGATATGAGTTGGGCAGGGAGAACCGCCTTGCATTCAATATTAACCTGTGATGTGATAGGCCTCGTGAGTCTCGATTGACCCTGCGTAGATTTTTTTAATTTTTTTCTCTTCCAAGCTGTGTACCAGCAGTAATTGACGCTCGTGATTGGGAAGGGTTGAAAAAGAGTGGGTAGGGGGATGAATTATTCCGGCCTGTGGTTGAAGACAGAAAATAAGCAAAGTGTGGTTACCGCCGATATGGATGGATGGTATATCTGGCAGAAAAAGAAAAAATAAAACAAAAAAATAAAAAGCGAGCGTAAATGACCACAATCCAATGACGAAGACGAAATGCTACACAGCTGTGAATAGCACCACACACACGGCAAGACAAGACTCGATTTATACGCGCGAATGTATTTCGTCTAGATGTACTTGTGTATCGGGCAGCCCCTAAGCACCTTATACGGGTCGTCCCAGCTGCTGCAACCTTGACGAGCCAATCTTCTTGAAGCAAGGCGAAATGCTAGCCGGGCTTAGTTCTGAGACAGAGCCAACCCTTCTGTCCAGCGCAGCAAGCCCAGCATCGACTGTAACCGCAGAACGCAAAGACCAAGGTCTGATCAACCGCTGTCGCTGGCTGGCCCTGTCGCTGGCCCTGTCGTCGCTACGTATGTACGCATACATAGCAGTACAAGTGATAGCACCCATACATAGTTTCCAGTCTATGTTTACCGCTGCCCTGTTTCTTGCGGGACGTGCTCGGTGCTGTTAAATTTGGAAATTCGGTTCCTGCATCACATCAACCAGAGAAACGCCGTGGATTTAGTATCAGTGTCCTTCAACACGACACCTGGTACCATGTTTCATCCCCTCAAATCTGCAAGTTGTCTCCTCTGATAAACCATAGCCTGACTGAAATGATTTGATGACCCTCCCTCCTCTCTCTCTTCCCCCGCCCCGCTGACCATTTCTGCTAAACAAGCACCGTCGCTGCTGTGGCCGAGGTGTTTCTTCTGTCTGCACGGACTCCTTCTGAATTGGGTGTTATTCCCGATCGTTGTGATAACGGTGTAGTTTGCGAGGAGCGAAAAAAAAAAGCCAACGTCCGTACATAGTTGCAACGATTACAGATGGCGTTCAGTCAGCACCTGCGTAACCCATCTGATGACACCCTTGATGGCTTGCAAGTGATGGTGGTGGTTGCCGGTAACCGGGAGACGAGGGGAACCCTTCTTTCCCTGGGCGATGACAGCACCTTGCACCTCACCTCCAGGGTCACAGGGGTGGGTGGGAGGGGGTTATCCACCTCTTTTTACCGCGCAACTATGAAGTCGAAACATCCAGTGTTTCCTTTTACCATAAACAGCAACAAAAACGACGAAGTACCAATAGTAGTAGTAGGATAGTAAAGCGGTAACTCTACTATGATATCTCGACATTTTGATACTCGAAATCAGATGAACAGGAGTGTTACATGCAGTTATGTCTTGGAAGAATCCATCCACCTCAAAGTTGAGGAAGGGCATGGTACGAGCCTTTGGAAAGGTATTCATGATGCTTGAGTCAATGCACCCCCCGCAGTCTGCTGCAATGTCTCAATTTTACCGCATACATGTACTGGTCGGTAACACTGGCCTGGAGTAATGTACTCTATGTTTATTGCGGGGCAAATGCAACACACATGAGGGTGCACATACTACGTTCCACATTGTGTATTCCCGTTCTTCGGGTAATATGTTTAAAGTGGAGCCTTTTTTTGAAAGCGTTCCGAAGTTTCAAAGTGTACATCTAGACTTGTATTGACAGGCGGGCAAGCTGGGTTCAGATGGTCTCTCCGGTACGGGGTCGGACAAATGTTTCAGCCAGGATCTGCCCTATTGAAGAAGCAACCATAGATCACGACGTTGCTAGCCATGACGGCGGCGGGTAGCGAAGGTCGATCGATCTATTGGTCGCTCACGAAGCTCCGGGCAGCAGACCAGATCAACCGTGTCTTAGTTGTAAGCACGTTTCTTTTTCCATCTTTAACTCGTATATGTAGTGTAAATCATTTTGTGTTCCTTTTGTTTGTATACCGTATCTGCATCGGATACCTGCGACGATTATCCACGGCAGCAATAACCTGACGACATTACCTATGACCATTGGCATCAGGTGTTGACATCACGCCGAACATCATTAAAAACACTCACGGGACAAAAAGAGCGGGGACACATATTAGCTGTGGCAAAATCACTCCGCTCTTCGGAAGCTAGGAACGACGGGGCCCGCCGAAGCAGCAAAACCGATGTGTTTGTTGTTTAGTCGTCGGGATAGAGTCCCGATGATCCTGCTCCTGCACTGCGTTGCTCAAGGCTCAGGAGTAAGGCCAGACCCTAAGGTGATGTGCCTGTCGATCTTCTAGGGGCATATATCTGTGCGGAAAGTGGGAAGAGCCAGTACAAGTTGACTACGTGTATCGATAGAGATACGTAGATAGACAAGATCTAGGAACTACGCTGCTGTAACTCGTTCCTGGACCCTGCTGTCATTTCATCTGTGCAGTTAGTGTAGGGATCAGGTTGTAAGTACGTACTGGTGGCGAACAGGGCTGAAGATGTTCCTTGGAGGGCTGGGGCCGGGATACTTTTTGGAAATTCAACTGGAGATTGCTTGGCTATACCTTGCGAGCTTTCGTTTCGTCCTACCCTGTTGCTGGAAATAAAAGGACGATGTAACTGATATCGATCAAGGTCTGTATGGTTAATAGTTGTGTATACATGAAAAACTCTTCCATGTCACACATGAACAACATATGTTGACTTGTGTTAAAACTTGCATAACTACTGTAGATTAATAATTGTTCAACATCTTTCGAAATTCGTCACAAGCCAGAGAAAGTATTAGCAGATCAATTAATTGAGCGTAAAAGTGGGTAACATACCACATTGGAAGGTGGATTTGATTTGTTCCACAGCAGAATCTGACAGGGCCACGTGGGGAAAATGTTAACTTAACCGCCCATAACCGTATGTAAACATGGGGTTCAGCATTATCTTAATATTCCAAAGCGCGATATCCTGGATGAGTTAGTTTTTGTCTTCCTTCTTCAGAGCATGGATACTTCAACGGCTTGATATTGATCATGACGTTCAAAATGTATTGATGAACACCTCACATGTGGAACGCTTAATAGAGCTTCTTCATTCGATTCCTTCTTCATCAGATTCAAAGCCCAAAAACCCCTCACTGGGCCAGCCGTTTTCTCGGATATTTTGTACTGGAGGGCTAAAGACTTGATGAGCCTGACCTAAAAAGACTTTAGGCTTTGAGTACTAGATTATGGGGTAACGAAGGCCATACCAGGCCGAGTCGAACTGTGATACATTATGATCTACCGCCTAACAGAACATTAGCGTCAAGAAAATACCTTCGAAATATTCAGCACATTCGTACGTAGAATATGGCCTGCTAGGACAGTTCAAGCGCAGCCTGTCCAACTGCAATCATTGACTCAGCCCAAAGTTATCCCAAACAATAATCCACCATCTCGACAAATGAAGAATTACGGAATGGCCCTGTTAACGCATAAAATAGCCCAATTTGGATTCGACGTCATATTTTAAACCTGTGGATTGAATTCAATTCCAATGCAAGATCTGCAGTACAAATTAACAAAGTCATAACCCTATATGCAAAGCATCAATTGAATCCGTGCTAAAAACCGGGGATTCATCGTACAATAAAAGTCATCTGAGCATCAAAACTCTAAGGAGATATTCAACGCGCGGATCGGACCGCCAAGGGCCGTTACGAATTGTCATATAAACCATTATAGTCTAACCAATTTCGCAAGTTCTCCGTGAAGACTTTCAAGGCCAAGAAGATACAAGATGTGTACTTGACTCTGGTATTCCGATGTTGATCCGATGGATAAATCCTATGCATCATGAAGAATCAAGATGAAACATTATATCGTGAGCACATGATACTCTAGAAAGAAAACAGAGGAAAATAACGCAAAAAGCACAAGGAAGTATATCTCACGGTATATAATGGCCTTAGGGCATATTAACCCTAATAATTGATGCCCATAGAAAAGCCCTATAGGCATTCGGATAAAATATTTCCCCGATGTCATATTTCACCTCAAAATCACCAATGTCGCACCAGTCAGCCAACACAGACATGAGTGAGGGATGAAATTCTTACCCAGTCCACACAGATGAGTTGCTAGATATTGTGCAAGGAAATATGCAAAGATAGCGTATGCAAGATAAGGTTCTGCGGAAAAGACTGGTGGAATGGTGGGGCCCCGTATTATGCACCCCAGGTTATCTACACGCGCACTGATGAGCCTTGTCGAACGACAATACCGGGGAATAAATGGTTCGGAATGACTGTTTACCCATGATAACGGGCAGGAAAGAAGTCCGTTCTCCAGTTCGGGAATAAATGGCTGTTCTAATAATAAAGAACCTCAAAATTACATGGTATGGCAATAATTCAGTCTCGCTTCTGGTGTATAGAAGTTATAATGGAAAAAGATCGATCTCGGAAAGAAGCGTGTCAAAAGATGGAGGTAGATGGAACAACGATTGTTAACCTGGTCAAGCCAGACTCTGCTCATTTAGGGAAATTCTATCTAGATAATTATTGGTATCGGCCAAAATCTCTCACATTACTAGTATAACGAGTGATAACTACTGTCCCGATGAATACAATCGATTAGAAACTCATTATCTAGCATCTAATCAGTAAATTCACTGCTGCACGTTTTGTCTACTACATTTGGGGATGCAACCGGATGCATCAAAAGACTCCGTGCATACCCGGACCTCTCAAATCCTCCAGTCCCCACAATAAAGTTGCCGGATCATTATGCAAATCCATTCAAGGGGTACATGGAATATGGTGGAGTGAGGCCTTTACAGCCCCCACGAACCCACCGCCACATAATCACGATAACCATGCATCCAGTATGTTCATTTACTTCTTTGATCCTTCGAAACCTGGTTTGAAGATCTTTCATAATTCTCCGGATAATTTACCATGTGGTAGATAGGTCGGTAGTGTTAATTACATCCAATGTAAGTACCGTTTCAAGGGCGGTGGAGACTTGTAAGTCATGAGGGAATTATCATTTAAATTTTAACATAAACTTTGATATGTAGCAATAGTTGTGAGCCAGAGTACTATCACGGGCCGAAAATGTTTGAACCGCACTTCTTACCGAACACTCGTAGACGGCCCGAAATGCCATATTCCCAGGTGAACCTTCGGACTGAACCAGGGCGGAAAGAATCTGCTGAGCGGAGGGAGATTCGCTGTCCTTGAAAGTTTTAACTAGATCATGATAGTAGTGGGTCTTCAGTCAAGTCAATTCCGACCGGAAATATTGCTTCCGGATCTTCAAATTGAATCTGCAGAGTAATCATTTCCATGGGTAGCTCCAGAATATCAACAAGTAATTTATACACTCCATTTGTGGATCTGCAGACAACAAATAAAGAAATCAAAAGGTGGTCGAAGGTGGGCAGCATATTGCAGCTGCGGTTGAGGAACAAAACATTGTTTAAAAAAAATGATTCAGCCGGGATTCGAACCCGGGTCGAGCGCAGAATGCTAATGGCAAGCGCTCATGATACCCCTACACTACTGAATCTTGTGATGGCAGATTGATGTCATAGATCTTATCCGCTAACCGAGTCCTTTAGAACGGCCACGTCATCACCTAACGTTAACTTTTTGCGTGGACTACCGTCTTCATAATTGAGAAGGGAACAACAATCCACCTGTTAGAGAAGCGCGTCAATATGTTGATACCAAGAGCACGGTGACATTGTTTTAACGTTGCGTGTATGTATGTTTTGCGAAGCCGAGTGATTGTGGGATGTTCTTGTGCGGCGCTAAGACTTGATGTACCCTAATCTAATCAATCTGTGGAGTTGATTCGCAGTCTCTAGGGTTTCCCAACTTAGCGCGCACAATCTCCCGAGCACGCCGAGAACGCTTTGAGTCTACCACGCTGTAGCGAAGCTTTCTCGAGCACCCGATACCGTCACCACCGAACTCAACACTCACGGACGCCTATCATGTGAGTTTACCTCCGAGTACCCCGCGAAATTACGAGAAGACGAAATAGCGAGAACGCGATGTTTGGGCGCCGGTGGAGGAACTACAATTTGGCGGAATTGGCGACGGAATTATCGCGACGAAGTTGGACGTTTTACTGATGGGAAATCGATCGATAGGTCGCTCGTCTCGGGAGAAAAGTCGAACTTCCAGTTCATCCTCCGTCTCCTCAACACCAACGTTGATGGAAAGCAGAAGGTCATGTACGCCTTGACCAAGATCAAGGGAGTTGGACGTCGTTACTCCAACTTGGTCTGCAAGAAGGCCGATGTCGACCTTAACAAGCGGTACATATTCCTCCGATGAGGTATTCTATTCGAATCAGTTCTAATTCGATCCCCAGTGCCGGAGAGCTCACCACTGAGGAGCTTGAGCGTATTGTCACCATCATCCAGAACCCCACCCAGTACAAGATCCCCGCCTGGTTCTTGAACAGACAGCGCGACATCGTCGACGGAAAGGACTACCAGATCCTCGCCAACGGAGTCGACTCCAAGCTCCGTGAGGACCTCGAGAGACTCAAGAAGATCCGCTGCCACCGTGGTCTCCGTCACTACTGGGGTCTCCGTGTTCGTGGACAGCACACCAAGACCACCGGACGTCGCGGTCGCACCGTCGGTGTCTCCAAGAAGAAGTCATAAACGTATCGCCCCTTCTTGGGTATATGGTGCAATTTGTGGTGGAGTTTTTTTCTCTTTGTTCGGATGTGTCTATCTTGCGCGGTTTTGTGAGATAGTTGGTCATTTGGCGTCAAAAAAAAAGTACACGGACCACATGCTGCATCAAAAAGTCTGATATCGTTCCTTTCCGCGAACAATGTGATAGAAACAAGAGCTCTGCTAGAAGCTTAGCCGGAGGAAGCGTGGGCTGGGTTGTACATTAAAGTGTGATACCGAATTTCTTAAAATAGACACCTCAAAGCTTAATTTTTAGTGTTTCCGTTGATATCACTAAAACAAGCCATAAACTCTCGCGTAGATCATTTTTAAGTGCTCTAGAAGCTCATCTTTCGAGCTGGCGTTCAGATCTGCGCTGCAAACAAGAAGAAAACGTAAAGTTGAATCTTCGGCTCGTGCACAAACACAACAGGTCGTTTTTCATGAATTTCACCAAATCACATGAATAGTAGCTAACGTTCCAATTCAACCCAAGAAATTGATATACGAATATAGTAAACTCCATTTGTATGTGAGGCTTTCATTCATCCACAGCTTTGAACAAGGTATTTGTGTAAGATAATCGGGTCAGGGTTTGTAATAGGTGCCAGAGAGCAAACAGGGATCTGGGTGTAAAGACGATATGAAAACCGACATGATGAAGAATGGGGGCTATAGACCCCAAACATGATTTACGCTCTTGGGCGAACGCAGCGGGACCATGGGGTAAACCCAAGGTATCGGTTGTAAAAAGACCATAGCAGACATAATAACCACAGGGTTTGGCACATTAATGAAAAAATGAAACAATCAAACAATCAAAGATAGCTGCCAAAGCTAGTATCTTAGACGGAACAGCTTGTGATATGTTTATAAGGTTTCTGAATTCAGTGATTCTTGTATATTCAAGCTACAAAAAAACACACAATAGGCAACTTCACTTATAGGGTTGGGGTTTATGCACGAAAGCTTGAATGTATTTTCTAGCACTGAGAAGAAAGAATCAACTCCATATTTAACCATAAGTCCATTAACTTTTTTAAGTACCAACCCCATAGCAAAACGCTACAGAAATGCACCAAGCAAAAACAATATCAACAATATTTTCAAAAGAAAAGAAAATTCCAAAACCAAAAACTCCAAAAAGAAAAGAAAAGCCAGCCCAATATTTACCGCTTCTTTCCCTTCTGCTTATCTTTGCTCTCCTTCAACAATCTTCGAGTCTCGACAAGCTTCATCTTCTGTCCACTCTTGTGTTTCCTCAAAGTCATCAAGAAGTTCTTTTTCCTGTTCTTCTCCTTGTTGGTGGTGGAGTGTGCTTTCTCCTTGAGTTTCTTGCCCTTACTGGAACTGTACTTCTCACGGCCTTCACGTCCCTCCATTACGGCTTCCATACGGGCTTCCTTGTCAGATCTTCCACGCTTGAGGTTGCCCTGGATGATATTCTGCTGGACGATCTCCTCATTCCTATATCCAATCATTAGTCAAGTCCATGATACCCAGTAGAAATACGGAGAAAACATACGTCAAGTTCTGACCCATCAACTTCTTCAAACCAGCCTCCTCTCTAAGCTCCTGCAACTTAGCGAAATCTGCCGGTGTAAGAATCTTCGAGGTGGCAAGCTTAGAGTCTTTTGCAGCCTGAAGTCTCTTAATCTTCTCCTCATCCTCATCCGTCTTTGCCTTCTTCCTGACACCATCCTCATCCTCTGAGTCAGATAACACAATGTCCTCTCCATCACTCTCGACCTGAATCCACCCTTCCTCCTCCTCGTCAGAGTCCTCCTCAACCTCCCACTGTGCCCAGGCAGCTTCGTCGTCTTCCTCCTCATCCTCATCATCATCCGCATCGGACTGCTCTCCCTCTTGACGCTCAGCACGTTTCATCTCCCTCTGTGCCTCCTTCCAGGCCTCAAGAAGCTCAATACCCTCGATATGACCCTCCGCCTCCTGACCGAATCTAAGCTCAGTGTGGTCCTTCATTCCCATGGAAGCGGTCTTTCCACGGTCCTTACGCTTAAGCATTTCAGGAGCAACCTCTCTGTAGAGGGTGATCAAAGATCTTGCAGCCATGGTAACTCCCTTGTCCTTTGATCCCTTGTACTCGGTCAAATCCTGAAGGAGAGTAGCGTCCATAGCTAGGGGTGAACGGGCACAGATTTCTCTAATAGCGTTCAAACCAGCAGTGGCAACCTCACTGGAAACTCCGTCGGAAACGAACTCATCGGCAATCTTGCGAACGATGGGCTCGAGACAGTCGGGAGGGACAAGGTCGTGGGTAGCCTGGGCGGCTACGATAAGGAATTGGGTGACATCCTTCTGCTTGGGGGTGAGGAACTTGAGGAGATAGGAGTAGAGAGCGAGGCAAGAAAGCTTGTGGAGACCGATGAGACGGGACTGAAGCTGGAGGACGGGGATTTTCTGGTCCAGGGTGAGCTTAGAGTTGCGACCAAGGTGCTTAGAGAAGAGCTGGTCGGCGAAACCCTGGGGGTCACGGAGAAGGTGGAGGGCGGAGAAGTTGAGAGGGTGAGGCTTGTTCTTGTTTGCACGTTTCTGGTAGGTGTTAGCAGTGGCAAGAGGAAGGGAGGTTAGGAAAGTCACGCACCCTCTTCAAAATGGATTGTGCTTTCTCAATCTTCTTGTGCTTGGTAGACTTCTTGTTTTTGTTAATCTGGAGCTGATGCTTAATTTTGTTAAGATCGGGTCCCTCGGATTCGGACTCGTCGGCAAGCTCCTCCTTCTCTTGGTCCACACCGAGGAAGAAGCGGACTCCTCCGCTGATGACCTTAGGGTTAACACTCAAGGCGGCTTCCTTCATAATTTCAACGGCACGGGCATCGTCCCAAACACCACGCTTCCAGAGCTCACGGGTAAGCTTGACAGCCCAGAGACCGTTGGTAGAGTTGACGTCGTCCTTTCCTTGGTCAACGAGCTCAAAGAGAACTGCCTGGACAGTCTTGTTGAGCTTGTGGTTCTTGGTCTTGTTGTTGGCATTGCGCATCTCAGAGACAATGCTCTTGTAGATCTGGTGACGGAGGACCTTAGAAGTAGTGGCAGTCAAAACCGGGAAAAGGGTCTTAAGGAGCTCGGAAGAGGTGATGACGTCCTTGTTCTTGAGGAGAACCAAGCTCTGGACAAGCTTCTCCCTGAGATCATGGTTGAGGGAGTTGTGCTGCTTCAACAAAAGCTGGGCCAAATCGTCGGGGAAGGTCTTGGTCAAGTCGGGGAACGAAGTCGCAACTTGGGCCATAAATCCAATAAGTTCCGAAAAAGCCTCAGTGTTTGCAGCAGTAGGCTGTTCCATAAAGATAGCACGCTGAGACTCGTAGTGACCATGTTGGCGAATAAATTCTTCACGGTAAGAGGGAGGATCGCGACGGATAAGGTTCTGTAGCATAGGCCTTTTGAGCTATTAGCATTTTGGTTTTCTATTATGAATTTTAATATTTACAGATTTTGGAGCTTCTGCAAGCCTGCGCGCTTTCTTTTACCGGCTTCGGACATCTTGGGTGGCCGTAATTGAGGTGAGTTGAAGTAAAGAGTGATGTCCACTTTTCGTGGCTTGAGATGCGCGAGAGAAGTTCCAAAAAAATTCCTGGCGCTATTCTGGCGCGTACCCCCACCACCGGGTAAGTGTGGGCATGGGTCCAGACCGCGCGTGTCACGTCCAGAAGAGTCTTAGCTCAGCCGTATATGCCAGACTACTGCCAGCCCTGCATCGATTCTCGAGATTCTCGAATCTTAAACGAGCCGCCCCGCGATCATTTGAGCCAATCTGAAATGAAAGGATGGAGAAAACCGTAAAATATTAAATTCATTCCTTCATCCGCACGCATAGCCATAATACGTCTTCATCTGACTACAACATTTTGCATCTATTTACCAAGCCATGTCATTGCGCATCAAAAAACTCAAAATAATAAAAACCTAACGCGCGCATAACCCGCACCAAAAGACAGCAAGAAACAAAAACATTACCCCCCAGATATCTTTAGTCTACTCTGCTTTGTTCAAACCCTTTAGGGCTCCAAGGCTCAAAGCCAAACCTTGGCTGCGACTGCGTATCCTCACAAATCCGGTAATAGGGCCGTTCTCGCCGTCCTTCTCGATGCTCAAGTTTGCCAAAGCATCCTCACCTAGTAATTGTTAGAAAGAAATATAATGCAATACGAGAATAACTTACCGAAGACACTTCTGGCGTAGAGGTTGGCACTGAGGAACTGGCAGTCTCCCTTGAGGGAAGCCTCGGGAGTGAGACAGGCCATGTTGGTATTCTTCATCAACTGGGCAAGGAAATCACGAAGGGTCTTTGCTTTGCTGTTGATGTTGACCTTGTTCTCCCACTCGAACTCGGTCCACATAGTGCGGAACTGAGACTCTGTACAGTATGCGGGCTTGATGTAGTCCATAATGTCGACATGGACGTCGTTGAGGATGACAACCTTGGTGTCAGTGGATGATGCACCGTCGTAGACAACGTTTCCGAAGATCACACCGGTGTCGGTGGAAGAAACCTTAATGGTGCACTGAACCTTCTGGAAAGAGCGAGGTCCAAGGTTCTGAGTGGAAGGCTTCTCGATAACCTTAAGATCTCCCAAGGTTGCAAACTCAACGGTGAGGTTCTGAAGGGTCTCAACGGTCTGGTTGACCAATAAAACGTCAAGGATAATGTCGAATTGGTGAACCTGGACGGTAGCCTCGGCGTAGACAGGGTCAGAGAAACCGGTAAGCTGAACAACACGGGAGAGCTTAGAGCTCAAATCCTCAGTAACCGAATCGGCACCGGTCGCCTTCATCAAATCAGATCCAGCGTCCTCCTCAAGACCAGCCGTCTTCTTGCCAAGCTGACGAATGTTAAGGACATCATCAACCTGGGTCATGTTCTTTGAGATCTTTCCAGCCTCAGCTTCGTTGCGCTTCTTCTCCTCAGCTTGGACCATGGCGCGGAAAGCAGACCGGGTGTCCTGCAGGAAGACCTTCTCGACAATCTCCTTCTTCTCCTCAAACTCGGCGAGTGACCGGACACAGCACATGATGCGGTCGATACTGTCCTCATCGATAGGAGCCTTAACGAAGGGACTCTGACCAACACGAACAATGCTGATCATAATCAACATTGCCTCTGCCTTGAGAGCGTTCGTGCGGGCAATATCGGTAGAGAGCTCTGCGTGGCGCATGACTAACTTAGCAAGGGTAGAAGCAAGAATAGTAGAAAGGTAGTATTCTCCATCCAAAATCAGAGAACGGAGAGGGGGCTTCGATGCAGCCTTGACTGCCTCCAACTTTGCGGCGGCGGAGGCTTCGCTAGTGAGAGCGCTCTCAGTTGCGTAAGTTCCGTCGGCAAGAACCTTTCTGGATCCGCTGGGAGCAGAAGTGTTTCCTCCATTATTCTGATCGGCGGTCTCTCCATCGGGCTGCTCGTCCAAAAGACGCTGCTCAGAGGCCAAGATGGGAATCTCTCCCAAGCTTGCCCGGATTCCCTTCCAAGCACCCTTGATATCCTTCAACTCCGTGCAGTATTCACCGATAATCCACAAGACACTACGGTATACCTTTGCAGAGCGGACCTCGGTTAGGGTGTTCATAAGTCTCTCGACAATTGATGGCCGCAAGGCGGGGAATCTCTCGACGACTTCCTTCACAAACGCAATCACATCAACAGACGAAGCACTGTTGAATTCGCTGAGGTAGTCGATGAGCAAGCTAACAGCGCTGGAAGCCGCCTCCGGGGACTTGATGGTACAAGAGTGAATGGCGTGGATCAAAAGCTGTCTGTATTCGTTGTTCTTCTCATAGTCGTGGTCCACAGTCTTAACAATTTCCTTTTTCAGCAGCATTGTAACCTCCTCAATGTTCTTGCTCGAAACCATGTCCATCGCAATGTCCAATGCTTTCTTGCGTACATCAAGATCAGGACTCGACAATACCCGGAGAATATCCATGGCAAGTCCACCAAGCATGCCATCGTTCTTTTTCCGTAGAACATCGACCTTCTCCAAAACAATAAGCTTGACGTTGTTGTCGGATTCCTTAATAGCAAGCTCGATAAATTTAGAGGCAGCCGCTTTAATAGCAACCGGGCTGGAGGATAGTGAGCTCAAAGTGGTAGCGGCCTCGTAAATAACGGTATTGGATGAAGCTTCGAGGAGATCGAAAATCAACGCTAAATACTTGGGCTGCACCTCAGTCAGCATTTATATTTACTCCGAGAGTAAAAAATCCAACCTTGTCATCGGGGTTCTCTACTGCATCCTTGCGGATGAACTCGATCACCACTAACTGCATCAACTCATCCAACTGAGGCACATTCTCGAGAGTGCTCTCCAAGTAGACCCGAGCATTTTCGGGGGAGATTGCGCTCAGCGCAGCGAATGCGTTACGCCTGCAAGTGTGGTCGTGCTCGGACTGTAGGAAGGTGAGGATAAGATCTGGAGCATCGGGAATGAGCTGAGGGGAGTGTTGGTAGATGGAGGAAACGGCGAACACGGCGTTCTTTCGTGCGTAGGTGTGACGGTGTTCTAGCAAACATTTCCGGACGGTGGTCATGAGAGGTTCTAGAATCTCAGGCTCTTTAATCTTGCAAAGGAAACGTAGGGTGATAGCGCTGATGTATTCGTTATGCGATTTGAGGTCGTTAAGGATAGCATCACTATCGCTCTTAGCCTCATATTTACCACCAATATTCCAGAGCACCTACCAAATCAAGATCATCTCCTGCTTAAGCTTCCCTGATGCGTCATACTTCGGACAAATTTCGTAGTAGAGGTATAATAGCTTCTTCAATGCGGAATTTGAGCTCTTCGATACAGCATTGATAACGGGCATGAGGAGCTGTGGAAGTGGGTCGCCGTTGAGCATCATAGTGAGAATCATTCGCATTGTCTCCTGTTTGCTCTCATCTGTACCCTTCTCGAGCTGTGTCCGAAGCTGCTGTGGTGTTGGCCTATCAACACCATGATCCATATGGACCATGGAATATGTGGTGTCTAGAAACGTCGGCATAATGAACAGTGGTGGTCGTGATTAGGTCGCGGGTATGGTTGCGTATTGCTGGCTGCTCGGAGGTGTCTGTAGTTCACCAGGGGTAGCAGCTTCTTGGTGTTGGGGAGCTAATGAACGCTGCTCGAAGCTCGGGTAACTGTTCGGAATTGCAGCACAGCTCAACCGGTCCGGAACCGTTTAGGTAGATGAATATCGGTATCGAAGCTTATGGCGATGGGTTAGATGTTTGTAGTGGGGCGGAGAGACACTCTGGTCAATTGTGGTAACTGGAGGAATTGACGAGTTGCAAGGGTATATCTTGGCGTTCTGACAGATACCCTACGCTGGAGCACTGTGGGGATGGGGAGCTCTTCTCAATAGCAACGGCTCCGCTTCGAGAGCTATGTGCCCACAATGCTACTTTATACAGCCGATACTCCCCGCCTATCGGCATAGGCCTGAAGCTACAAAAAGAGCACGAGCCACGATACCCCGCTATGACTCGGGTAATTGCTAAGACTCGACAAGAACCGAGATTTTGAGTAAGAAATCAATTATGATAAGCTAACCTCAGCTAGACGCGATCCGCGCGTACTGTACGCGCCAAAACTGGGTATCTAACTATTTACGACTTTTGAAAATTCTCATATGTGGCTCCAGATGCTGTAACCACGCTCCGTGGTTTAAAAATCATAAAGCATTTAAACACCGCTGAATACTACTTAACCACCACACCGAACACCGAGCCTCCCAAACAAACATGATATTTAACAGAAAGAAAAAAGTCCTCGCAAAATCCATCTAGTAAGAGCGTCCGAATAAAGTGTAGTGCTTGGCGTTCTCACCACACTGGACACACTTGGTAACACCAGGAACAATCTTATGCTCACCCTGGGGCTGCTCGAAAGGAATACACAAACTCTTGGCTCCCATGGAAGGAGCTCTAGAATCCTCAGGAGAGTCGGCGTCGACACGGCCCTTGGAGTTCTCCTTAACCTCATCCTCACACTCCTCAGAGTCACAGTGAGCCATGAGGACAACGTTCTTGTTGTCCAAAGCAGGGACAACCTCATCCCAGGTCTTGCAGATCTTGATGTTGTCGTCGAAAGACTTCTTAGCCTTGTTGTACATGTCCTGGTGCATGGTGTCGAGAAGGGTCTGAATCTGGCCAGAAATATTCTCAAGGGCAACGCTGTCCTTAGCACCAGTGTCACGACGGACGGTGACGGCCTGCTTCTTCTCCATGTCCTTAGGACCGAACTCCAAACGGACGGGGACACCCTTCAACTCCCAGTCGTTAAACTTGTAACCAGGAGAGTAAGTATCACGGACATCGGCGAAAGCACGGATACCAGCATCCTTGAGCTCCTTTTCAAGGTCCAATACAGCGTCCAAGAGAGTCTTGCGCTGCTCGTCGGTAGTCTTGGCAGTAATTCCACAAGGGACAATAACAACCTGGTACTGAGCGGCGTTGGGGGGAAGAACCAATCCCTTGTTGTCACCATGGACCATCACCATGACTCCAATAACACGGGTGGAAAGACCCCAAGAGTTTTGCCAGACGTGGAGCTTCTTCTGGTCCTCGGGCATACCGTCCTTCCAGCTAGGATCTTCAACGGTGATGTTGAACATCTTGGAGAAGTTCTGTCCAAGACAGTGGGAGGTGGCACCCTGGATACCACGTCCAGTTGCAGGGATGTATCCTTCACAGGTGGTGGTGTAGAGACCTCCAGCAAACTTCTCCTTCTCGGTCTTCTTTCCAGGGATGGTGGGGACGGCAAGAATGTCACGGTAGACACCCTGGTACCACTCAAGAATCTGCATAACCTCCTCGGAAGCAAGCTTCTCACTCATGTGAGCAGTGTGACCCTCCTGCCACAAGAACTCACGGGTACGGAGGAAGGGCTGGGGGTGCTTGAACTCCCATCTGACGACGGAGTTCCACTGGTTAAGACGGAGGGGAAGATCACGGTGAGATCTAATCCACTTGGCGTAGTAGGGGTACATGACGGTCTCGGAGGTGGGGCGGATAGCAATGTGCTCCTCAAGGTCGTTCTGACCACTGTTAACTAATTAGTATGCTGCAAAAGATACATAGATCAGGATATATTTACGCCTTGGTAACCCAAGCGACCTCAGGGGCGAATCCCTCGATGTGGTCCTTCTCACGCTCAAGAACCTTGGCGGAAACAAACATGGGGAAGTAACAGTTCTCAACACCCAATCCCTTGATGCGGGAGTCGAAGTACTTCTGGACCTTCTCCCAGATGGAGTATGACCAGGGCTATGGGAAAATTTAGTAGCTGCATTTTGATATAATTCAATGGCCTTATATACCTTGAGAATGTAACATCCAGAGATGTCGTAGTAGTCCAACATGTCTCCCTTGGTGAGAACCTGCTGGTACCACCCGGAGAAGTCGGCCTCCTTGGGAACAGTAATTCCAATAAGCTCAGCACCCTCAACAACAGCGGGAGCCTTGGCCTTTACGGCGGGCTTAGCAACAACCTCCTTGGATGCAGCCTGACTATATCGCGAGATTCTCAGTAATGGAAACAATTACAAAACCATGGGAAACGCACACGCTAGCCAAAGAGAAGTCGATGACGGTGAGCTTAACACCGGTGCTCTCAAGGTAGGACTTAATCTCAGATCCAGAGACGAAGGCAGTCTGCTCAGAGCTGGAGGTGTGGATACCGACTTGCGCGGTGGAGTCCAAAATGCGCTGGTCGAAGGCAACCTGGACAGCGGCGGCGTTCTCCTTGGTAATGGTCAAGGCGGACACTGTTGTTCAACGTCAGTTAATCTGTTCTCATAAATATACGAGAAAAATCTGTGCGCCATTTTATCGAACATAGATCCGCCCATATGTGGGTGTATAAAATCGCCATTCTAGAGTAATAAGAGATTACGCTCTGGTAAACAGAGCATAGGAAAACGCACCATCGGCGGGCTTAGCACCGAGAGCTGCCTGGACAGCATCTGCCTGGGCGAAACGAGGCTCCTTAACGTCCAAAGCCTTAGCCAAAAGAGCGGAGTTGGTGTCAGAGTCCTCAAGAGCGATGAGAACGATGAGGATAGCGGTCTGGGACTTGGGAGTCTCTGAAAACCAAGTCAATTTTTGTTTAAAAAATGCATCTAAAAATGCCAGGCACACGAGATCATACTAGGCTTAAAAACGAGGGTCTTGGTAAGAGCGTAGGACTCAGGGAGACCAGAGAGAGACTGAAGCTGAGTCTTCCATTCCGCAGTGTTGCTGCAGGGTCCGTGGGAGACCGTCTGGGCGCCGTTCAAGGACATCTGGGCGAGTTTGTCTGCAGCTTCGGAGGCCATACGTTTCGTGGATTGATGGATTTCGAAGAAGAACGCTCCCTAAATAGCTGACCGTGTTTAAGCGCGAGTTGATGGAGGTAGCGAGATTGAGTCAACACGCTGTGGGGTTAAGGAGGGGTCGTGTTACGGCGAATTCAGTTACTGATAAGATCGAAGCAGATAAGATGAACCTGCATGTGGCCCCTCGTCTAGATGTTAGATCCATGTCCACTTTCAAATGTGTTTTCCCTGCACGCGCATGAACTCTGTCTCGGCGACAGCACCCGCGGCTACTACTCCCAGGCTACTACAGCAGTCGATGTCAGAGGGGGATGGAGAACAAATTTTGTCAACATAATTACCTCACTCCATTGGAGTTTTAATTCAGATACATGCGGGGCAGCCGTCGATCGAGGAATGCACAATGATCTACAAATTACGCCAACCGTCATTTTGGAATGTGCAGCGGTACATACACCATTTAGGCCACATTCAACCACGTATCATTTTTCGATTGAGAGATATCTATCCGAACAGCTCTTTTGCCTTGAATGCAGGTTTCTGATGCCAGGCTAGTAATTCCAACTCGATTGGTTCACTCTATGCGCTTGCGTTTATATTAATCAAATAACGAATTGACGAAACGATACAGAGATGGCACTTACTGGATCCTCATTTTTCTAGATTGAACAGTAAACCCGGATACAACAATAATGGTAATCATTTCGTTCCTCCATTGTGCTTCTGGAGTGTATATCGAGTATTCCATCTGCAATTGCGAGTGGAGACATTCGTCTCAGGGATTTGCCTAGAGCAGTCGCTTGTGCTCCTGGAACATATCCAACGCTGTAGCGCTTTGTCGGTCAGACGGTACAATGAGTTGGCACATCACAACCTCGCACTAAGATCTTCGATTTGTTTATATTACAATGGGCTCCGCACTTTCTCTGATCCGTGTACAATAACCACGTTTTGAGAAACTTCAGTTCAACTGTGTTGTTCCAATGGAGACTATTCTATTATCCTTACTGATTTTCCTCGTCAACTATGTTTCCGGACTTCCAGTGTCACCCGCTATCCCGATATCGAAACCTCATGATGGTCCATGGAGAGACGAACCCAGAGGTCGTGGAACGTTTGGATTGATGCGTTCATGTGTTCTTACTCTGACACTTTGTGTTTACACTGGTAAGTACAGGTAACATCTCCTCTAATAAGATGGTCAAACAGCTAACTAAAGAAGCTATTCATCTTAACGTTGATCCGTCCGGAAAGATAAAAACTCTCTTTAGGAGGAAAGTGTTATGGTCTTTTATAGCCTTGTTTTCACCAGAAATTGTGGTACTTAGCGCCTATCAGCAATGGTTCCAGACAAAGGAATTGCAAGCCAAGTTCGACAAATATAAGCAGAATGAATCTATGGAACAACAAATAGAAGAAGGAGAGACATTCTCATGTATGAAGAGACATAGAAAAGACATGAGCGTGAGTACTGTGTACTTCCCATAGGATTTAACTAAGTAATGCGCCACACAGGTTGGTTGGTTTGTAGTCATGGGCGGTACAACTGTCAATGGGCGCCGACATGTCCTAACACCTTTGGGAGCGGAATTTCTCATGAAGCTCGGTCTCTGGAAGCCTTTAGATGCAGCAGTTATTCAGGATAAAGGAAAGGCAGATTCTATTGCAAAGTTTATCGTTTGCATACAAGCTGCTTGGATGATCGTTCAATGCGGCCTCAGAAAGGTCGCCGGCTTACCTATCACCTTGATTGAGCTTAACGCATTGGTGCATGTTATGTGTGCTTTCTTATTGTATTTTTTCTGTAAACATCCTGTTAACTTTATTTATGAGAGGATTCTAACGATACGCAGGGTGGAGCAAGCCCTTGAATGTTAAACTGCCGATCGATATCTCGGTAGATGCTACCGATGTGCACGAGAACCTCGAACATGTCCTATTTGCATCTGAAATAAAGCGATCATACGGAATTAGACTAGAAATTGCCAAAGAAAAGCCGGAAGACGATAAGATTTACAAACCAGATCATAGCATCTTGCACGGGTTCTCACACGGATTGTACACAACACTCAGTCTCGGTGGATATTCCGATAAAAGCTTGGAGAGTGGCAAATTCACCATTCAAGAAGATACACACGGGCTACTTTCCAAATCGCAAAATTTCTCGAACGAAAATTTACCTAAATCAAATCCATCACCAAATAAGAAATACCGTGTCATAGGACAACCAAGAGAGTCTTGGGAAAGGAATCCATTTAAGGATTGGGGAATAATGAAGGCAAAACAACGAATTCCGGAAGGTGCTTACTTTCATTTTCTTTTACCCGGGCAAAAGATTGTAGAGGATTTTGGAGATAAATGTGATGAGAAAAAGCTCATTGATTACGCCATAATCAAGTCTTGCGAACAAAGAAGAGATATAACAGTTGCATTAACTGAAGAGGAAATTGCTATGCTGTTTGTAGCAGCTAGAGCCGTCGAAGACCCGAAGAATCCATATCAATCACTTGGAAAGCTGACCGGACTCCAAGAGGACCTTCCAACAACACCGTGGGGCGACACAAGCTTAGTAACCGATAGAGCGAAGAACCTTTCATTCCCTACCGACCTAGCCAGATCCAAAATCTCTGGAATTCGCCACCCATTCGTTTTATTATCAGTTTTGACCCTTCTATACGGCGGCGGATTTTCATCGGCTTGGACTGCGCACTTTCCTAGCAGGGTGGAACAATTAATGTGGAGATATGCCTGTGTGGCTTCTACTCTCCCGACGATTATTTGCCTTGCCACATTTATCCTACAGAAGGTGTCTGGCGAAGAATACTATGCTTATCGCGTAGAAAGATGGGCAAGATATCTGTCCTATCCGGTTCTGTTTGCGTTTTTTTCGGGGAGGGTTTTCTTAATTGTCGAGTCTTTCATAAGCATTCGGGATCCCCCTCCAAGGTCGTATGAAACGGTTAAATGGTCTGAGTTTTGGCCGCATTTATGATCGTTCTTATAGCATCTGATGGAAGACTAAATTGATATTGTATTGCGAGCAAAGTATGCTGGCTATTGGGGACAGGTGATTGGCACTAGCGTCGATGCGGCAGAAACATGTGTGATAGTTCATGACGAATTTTATTTATGCTGATTTCCATTGGTTCTAATAATGCTATACCTCGTAACCTACGAATAGTTATATATTTCTATCATATGTATTATTCCAGATAGCTTCAATAGGATTGGCTACCCATATCATGAAGCATAGAGCTATCATACATACTTACATCGTTACTCGAATTCCCACTTTCTAGCCCATATTCGTAATATCCGATAGAGAATTTTATATGATTGTGAAAAACTATATATAAAGAAAGAAGAGAAAAATATTAATTACGTGATGTTTCCTTCCCAAATTTGTTATTTCCGAGATCCCTGCTTGCGAATACTCCACTGCCCAAGGAGACCCCTAATCTGAAACATTTCCTCCGCCTCCGATCCCCTAAGGGCACAAGAGAATGCCGAGGTTTCACAAACTGGCATGGAGTTAGCAGACGAATGCCAACAATGAGTTCAAGCTTTAATATCTTCTAAAACTATACCATACCACTGGCAGTCAAGATATGGTGAATTGATACCACACCCGGATCCCCCCTTTTGCTAATACCTGAATGTCTTAACTTTCTTCACGTACAAGTAATTATGCAAAACTTCCCGAATTTCCCAACATCTGTGACGATTGGATCAAAAGGTTCCTGATTCCGGGTTCTCCCTGAGACTGATACCGACCCCTATCCAGACCCAGGCTGGTCCTTAGGCTTTGTCTCCGTCAAACCATCCTCCATGAGAGGTCCGAATTTAGAAGTTTCCGGAACAAATGGATTTCTATCTTCCTATTCGCTTGTGACTGGGCTATGGAATAGCGTTATTAAACTCGCTGGCTATAGTAAAGATATTGGTTGTACAAATATTTCGGCTATAGTATTTAGGTGGTACGGAGTAAGTAGTAGGCGCGGATGTCTAAATTCCGGACTTTCCTGCATAGGACGCTTAGCCGTGTTAGAAGACATGGTATTTTTTGCTGCCGAGGCGTGTCTGAGGTGGATTCACCTTTTTTTCCCCTGGGGTTTATTTGATTTTTAGTGGGGTTTTCTGGCCTTGACTAGCCAATATACAGCCTGATTTACAAGTGGGTCGGTAAAGCTTCAGATAAACATGGATCATCACAAGGGTTCAGATCTGAAACACGGTGGATCAACAGAGGGTTTCGATATCAGGCGTTGCTAAATAGAGATTTAATACGATTCCTACGATATGTTTGTGGCAAAAGTCTTGGAATCGGCTGCTCTTGCTAGAAGCTGGCCGCGGGAATGCTGTGAGGGGATTCCGCAACATCATGGGTTCAGTGGATGATCCGTAAATTTAAAGCCTAAGAATTAGAAGGCTGGGGATTTTCAACAGCTTATAGATGCAGATTGGAACAATCTAATGTTGGGCACTTGTAGGAGGTTCAAACTTCTTGGCTCTTGAGTACCGGTACACAGGCGGTAGTTCATACATTCGGCACCAATTACCGCATAAACGACTGTGGCGACTGATAGCCAGATATAACCTGACCTGTAACTATTCAAAATAGTTCCTGCATTTAGATGCACCGTTTGGGAAAGGAAGAATGCTGGGTCAATATAAAAATGTGAATTTAGATGCAGGTACAGGCAACGGTCTCGTCGTTTCTGGCCATATCGGAAGGTATTAATATCGAAACACCAACGCTTCATGATTTTATCTGCAGGGGCAGGCTTCCTTAAGTTTGAGGAATTATAGTGATTATATGGATAAGAATAGCAGCCAATGTGGAGGAAGTTCCGGGAAGCGCAATAAACCTAGATGACCTAGGGTGAGGATATCCATTACAAAAGAGATCAGAGAACCCCAAATATCTCCGCCTCACAGAACAACCACAATCGCTTTTCTACAGTCTTTCCTTGTGGGCCTACTTTGTCCACCTGTGTTCATTCTTTTTCAGAATTGAGACAGTCCTTCGTTCAACTGTACTCTAGTGTTTCTTTCTTTCTTTTGATCAATAGCGGTGCCAGTAATCGCACGTAACTTTTATTCCTTATATACCACTGCATATCAGCTCGTTATTAATTACAAAATATGCGGGCTACGAGCTTTGCTGTCGTTCTGGGCCTTGCCCTCACTTCCATCGAGGGAGTCAATGCGACAGTAAGTATTCCATTTCAAATTCATCAGGTATCACACACTGACGGACATAGTGGCGCGAGATGAAACCGTTTTTTCCTCCTACAAACATTGTTAACCAGTGTACCGAAGACCAAAATAAAGGATTCGACTGGAGTGACCTTGCCGAAGGTGCTTTTGAACAATACAAAGGCTTCAACTTCAAAGGCTGGCAATGTTCTAGCCAGAAGGGCAAGAGGGATCTAAAGGAGCGCACCTTTGGCCGCTTCTCCAAAGCTATCAGCTGCAACGTCGGTCAAGATCAATTTAGCAACGAAATTTCCGCCGACCAAGGTTTTTCCATTGGGCAGTTCCATGTATCCGTCGACGACTTTGAGGCTCCAGTATGATTTGCCATCTACTTGTAAATAGTATTTCACTAACCCATAATGATAGTTGGAGTTCCACTTTGGCGGCTTCGCAGATGGTTCGAGCTGCGTAAAGAAAAGCAAATGCGGACCCGGTGGTAACACCATTGTCAATGACCAATGTGGAGGAGCCAAAACTGTCAAAATCAAGATCCCTCAAGGTGCCAACAAGAAGAAATGCAACCTCAATATTCACACTATCAGTTTCGAATGTAACACCAAGACCTTCAGCATGCCTCCTTTACCAACGTTGCCGTCATTGCCATCCATCGAACTCCCACCTATCCCAGTGCCTACTTTGCCATCAGGAGAATGTGGAAAGCTCCCAAAGGCTTGTAAGGAAAACCCATTAGGACCTGGATGTATCATGCCACCTGGGTGCCCCGGAGCCGGTGGTGAAATCTCTATGCCACCTGTGCCGATTTTGACTGGTATAATCCCGGGAATTCCCAGCGAGACAGCACCAGCTGGGTCCGTTGAGCTTCCTCCTGTTCCGATCATCACTGCCCCAATTCCTTCGGTCACCACTCCAGGAGAATGTACTGGTGGATCTGAATGTTCTCCAAGTGTTCCTTCTATCCCTGGAATTCCTGAAGTTCCTGGGCGCCCGGAAATAACAAAACCATCTGGTCCTGAGGAGTCTGTTACACGCCCGCAACCTGAGAAGCCTGGAAAGCCCGAATCATCTCAGGCACCTGAGCTTCCGTCTGGTTCCAAAGATTTCTCCATTCCCTCTGTCCCTTCAGCCACCGTTCCCTCTATTCCCGAAGTCTCACCTCCCACCTACGGCAGCCCTGATTCTACCTCTATCAAGGGAATTCCCTCGGCCCCCTCAACCACCGTTCCCTCTGTCCCGGAAGTCTCATCCCCCACGTACGGCAGTCCCGAGCTTACCTCCATCAAAGGAGTTCCCAAGCCCTCCATTCCCGCGGTACCTGCACCTGCCATTCCATCACTCCCCGCCACCAACTGTCCCTCCACACTCCCCAAATGTCTCAACACCTGGCTCTTCAAAACAAAGTGCACCAGCAACGCCGACTCCTCCTGTTTCTGTCCTGACAAAAACTTTGTCGAAAAAGTGACCGAATGTCTATCAGCCTGGGGCACCAACCAAGACGAAATCCAAAAGACAACCCAATACTTCGTTAGCTTGTGTTCCAAGTATATTGACCAGAACCCAGCTATCATTTCCGCTATTCCCCCGGCAGCTTCTTACTCTGCTCCATCGGGTGTGCCTGTACAGACTATTGTTAGGACTTATGTTCCACCGGTACAGGATGTCACGGTTACGGATGTTAATACTGTGACTCAGACTATTGTTATTCCCGATGTGAGCTTGGTTACGGGTACTTCTGATGTTCAGTTGGCGTATCCGACACCTAGTCCGGAGGATGTGGTGGGGTCACAGGTACCTGAAGTACCGGCTGTGTCTACTGATGTGTATGCTCAACCTACTACTTTGGCTACCCAGGCTTCGTCGGCGGTTATTGGTGAGATTCAGACATCGACAAATAACTTTACGACGCCGGTGCAAAGTCAGCCGGCTTTGTTTGAGGGTTCGGGAGCGGTTTTGAAGAGTGGAGTTTATTCAGTGGTTGTGGCGGTTGTTATGGTGGTGTTGTTAATGTAATTAATACGGGTGAATTAGGTTGTTGACGCATACTGGTGTGCTTGAAATGTTTGTATTATGTATGAAGGCAATATATATGACAGGTTATAAAAAGATAAATGCATCATCTCATGTTAAGTGCGTAATGATTGATTAGGCCTACATCGGGGATATAATCCTCATGTGTTTTTTATTCTTTTCGAGTTCTCCAGCCTTGCGTCGAGTGATGTTACATGACTACTTGCTTCTTCCCACAATGTTCCCGCAATTGGCTGAATAGCAACACCATACATTGCATGACCTATCACTAACTCCGGATTGAGAGCATAACAATTTCAGTATCATCACCCCACTTTCCATTCACTCGACGCATGCAGAAAAACCCAGACTCGATGTAAATTCCACGCTAAAGGTTAGGGTATCCAGAGTATCATCCCTGTAGCGTACCAAATCGCGTCTCTTGATGAGCTGAACTTCAATTTCCCGTGTTCCCGTTTTCTTCTTGTTCTTGAACTTTACTCGGTAGGGTATTGGAAAGTGATATTTTGTTGTGGAAGTGAAAAGGTTTTCTTCTCATGCTGTTTATTTAGTAATTTGGAATTATGCACTCATGCTAACTAAATTCTTCAGAGTCCTCCTTCGCTACTTTATATACCTTCCACTATCACTCTACATACGCGTCTCGCTTGCCATAAAACATCTTACAGCACACGCACCCCAATTTTCCCCAATGCCACCCCGTAAAAAAGCCCCCGGCAAATCCGCCACCAAACCCAACGAAACCAACGACTACGAACTAGAAGTGTAAGTAATCCAATTCTTCGCATCTATAATCACTCGTATTTCCGGAATTAACATTTATTTCCCAGGCAAAAAAAGCGTCTCGAAACCGAAGCTCTGTTACAAAAGCTCAAAATCGAAGTTACAAGCAATGGGGTACCCCTACCGAAATCTAATCCCCAGAGAGGTGATCCTATGGAAATAGTCCAACCGACTCCTCGCAGGAAACGTATCATCAAAGACCCTGTATCTACCCCCAGTAGACGCTCTGCTCGGGTTTCTAAACGGTCGATTGATTTTGAGGAGTTGTCGCTTTCTTCGGAAGATACCCCGGTTAAGAAGAAGAGTCGATTCCTTAACAAAAGCCCAAGAAAACGAGGTGGAGCGGCATCAGATGACGAAGATGACGACGACGAAGAAGGAGCTGAAATCAAAGGCCCCTCCCGTCTTAAGGGGCCAAAAATCAATGGCAAAGTCTTCGGGGCAATTCCAGGAGTCGAAGTTGGAGCATGGTGGGAATATCGAGACGAATGTGGAAGAGCAGGTGTGCATCCACCTACAGTTGCGGGAATTTACGGAGGTGAAGAATCTGGATGCTACTCTGTTGCTGTATCTGCGGGATACCCGGAAGATGTCGATTTGGGGGATACGTTCACTTACACTGGATCCGGGGGCAGAGAATTGAGGAAAAATAATCTAAGAACCGCAGCCCAGAGTTCGGATCAACAGCTTGTTAGGGGAAATGCAGCGTTGGATAAAAGCTCCAAGACAGGAAATCCTATAAGGGTTATCAGAGGTTACAAGGCGCCGTTGGGACCGCTTACGGGGTACAGGTAGGCGCTGTTTTTTTTTTTTTTTTTTTTTTTTGAAATTATGATGAGGAAGAAGGGATATACTGATTATTGTTCTGGAATAGATATGATGGCCTTTACAAAGTGGTTCGCTCTTATACGGCAATGAATTCAGAGGGAAAGTATAAGGTATACAAATTCGATTTCGAGAGACTACCTGGCCAGCCACCGGTGGATTATGGGGCGAAAGAAAAAGAGCTTGCGATTTTGAAGAAGAAAAAGGAAGAGGAAGATGCAAGGAAGGCTGAAGCAAAAGCGGTAAAAGAGGCCAAGGAGGCTGCTAAGGCAGAGAGGATTGCAGAGGAGAGGAAGGCAGCCGAGGAAAAGAAAGAAGCTGAGGAACAGAGGGCAGAATCGGAGGAGGAGACGAACAAGGACAATGAGGCGGACCAGCAACCCAAGGCAGATAAGGAAGCTCAGGATTTTGAGTCGCAGAATGTGAATGAGCAACCGGCAGTGGCAGAGCAATTGGCTGTCGAAGAGCAACTTGCCGTGGAACAACAACTATCAGTAGAAGTCCAATCGACAGAGAAAGAAGAGCCAAAGGCAATTGAGGAGCCCAAGACGGTTGAGGAATCTAAGACGGTCGAGGTGTCCATGGAAATTGAGGAATCCAAGCCAGTTGAGGAACCCAAGCCCACCGAGGAACCCAAACCCACTGAGGAACCCAAAACACTTGAGGAACCCAAGCCAACCGAGGAACCCAAAACAGCCTCAGAACCAGAGACAGTCTCAGAACCCGCAGCAACCCCAGAAAAAGAAGCCACCAAAGACGCCAAGGCACCCGAGGCACCTTCGACGTCTGCGGCGCCTGCAGCATCTACAGAGAAAGAAACCAACCAAAACACCGGTATCTATCCCCATACATATCTCACTTTACAATATACAGTACTAATTCCGACATAGAATCTTCACTTTCCGCGGCGTCCGAACCCGCCAATAACTGAAGGAACAAGAACCAAACACAAAGAAATAAGCAGCGTATTGAGTTTAATTTAAGCAAGCCACTCTGTGACGAAATGTCTGATTATTGTTTTGGAAAACCTTTGTATGTTTATTATTCGATGAGAGTTGAAACCTCATCAGTATACCAGAATAAAATTCCAACCTGGCGATTTCATTACGAGTTTTGAGTAGACGTTCAGACCAACATAATATCACGTTTTCACATAATTACTTTCAAATCTCCCTGCACATTTTACTAATAGTATCTAGAAGACCCTTCGCACCAATCTAATCGGCTAAAATTTTTATACATAGAAAAAAGCAGAAAAAATATCAAAAACACCTTTCCCGACTCCGCACCCCGATCCAAGAATCTTCTTATCCAACACTAATCACGCACAGGGGGGAGAAAAGTAAAAAAACAAGATATCATTCATAAACACCAAGAAGCAGAAGACAAAAACCAAACTTTAAATGAAAGGACAAAATTATGCGTGGATAGGCTTGCTGTAACAGGCCATGGCGGCCTCCTTGAAAGCCTCAGAGAGGGTGGGGTGAGCTAAACACCAAACATTAGTGACCATTCATCATATTATCCAAAATCGAGTGACTTACCGTGAGACGTCCGTCCAATGTCCTCAGAAGAGGCACCGTACTCGATGGCCAAAACTCCCTCAGCAATCATCTCTCCAGCGTTAGGTCCGATGATGTGGATTCCAAGAATGCGGTCAGTCTCCTTGTCGGTGATAAACTTGACCATACCCTCAGAGTCGAGGTTGGTCTTGGCACGGGAGTTGGCGGAGAAGGGGAAAGATCCGACGTTGTACTCCTTTCCGGAAGCCTTAACCTCCTGCTCGGTCTGTCCGACCCAGGCAGCCTCGGGGTGGGTGTACATGACAGAGGGGATGGCACCGTAGTTAACGTGTCCGTATCCCTTGGAGATGTACTCAACAGCGGCGATTCCCTCCTCCTCAGCCTTGTGGGCCAACATGGCACCGAAGGTAGCGTCTCCGATGGCACGGATGTGGGGAACCTTGGTGCGGTACTCAGAGTCGACGATAACACGTCCACGCTCATCGAGCTCAATTCCGACATTCTCAAGTCCGAGACCGGTGGTGTAGGGGCGACGTCCAATGGCAACAAGGACGACATCGGCGTCAAGAGACTCGGGCTTTCCTCCCTTAGCGGCCTCAACGTTGACGGCAATGGAAGACTCAGAAACGTCTCCGGAGACGACCTTGGTGTTGAGCTTGAACTTCAATCCCTGCTTGGTGAGGATGCGCTGCATGGTCTTGGCCATGTCAGCATCCATTCCAGGTCCTCCGATGGCACCGAGGTACTCAATGATGGTAACCTCAGCTCCGAGACGGGACCAGACGGAGGCCATCTCGAGTCCAATGATACCTCCTCCGATAACGACCATCTTCTTGGGGACCTGCTCAAGAGCAATGGCTCCAGTGGAGGTGACAACGCGCTTCTCGTCAATGGTGAGTCCGGGGAAGGGAGTGGCCTCAGATCCGGTAGCAATGATGATGTTCTTAGCGCGGACAGTCTGGACCTCACCACCCTCGAGAGGGTTGACCTTGATCTCGTGCTCTCCGGTGATGGTACCGGTACCCTTGATGTAGTCGACACCGTTCTTCTTGAACAAGAACTCGATTCCCTTGGTCAATCCGGTAACGGAGGTCTCCTTAGCCTTCATCATCTGCTGAAGGTTGAGCTTGACATCACCGACTAGAGCATTATTAGTACTGGCTGGATTGGAGCTTGAAGAGATTTGACTGACCATCAATTCCACGGTTCTTGACGTCATGGAGGATCTGGTGGTAGATGTGGGAGTTGTTAAGGAGGGACTTGGAGGGGATACATCCAACGTTCAAGCAGGTTCCTCCGAGAGCTCCACGCTTCTCAATGCAAGCAGTCTGGATATATATGTTAGCTATCTAGTACCTCAAGAACTCTTCGGAGTTGCCAAAGCTCACCTTCAATCCCTCCTGGGCGGCCTTGATGGCAGCAACGTATCCACCGGGTCCTCCACCTATGTTTAGTTAGCGTCACCAGTTCTGTTGTAGATCCCCAAGAGCTGTCATACCGATAACGACAACATCGTGCTCAGGAGCCTCAGAAGCAAGTCCACGACGGGGAACGAGAGTGAAGGCAGAAGGAGCGTAGGTTCCGGACGCAACGGGGCGGAGGAGAGTTCGCGACGAGCGGGGCAAGAATGACTTGAGCATGGCGGCTGCTGTATTAGTGGTGGTGGTGGGTGGACGTGAGGGACGCGAGTGATGTTACGGGAGAGAGACGCTTTTATCTCAATATCCCGGTGGGGTGTGCGGTTAAGCGGTTGATGGCTGTTGAGGTATTTTGCGGAATGCGTTGGTGGGAGTTGAGTCCAGCAGGATGAAAGGGCACTGTCGGCTCGTCGGGAGGGCTTGGCAAAAATAGACACGCCTGGATTCAACAAGAAGTTCTTCAAGACTATAACCTGCGACTACTAATACCTTAGAGCAGCTACGGGCCTCGCACTTGGAAGATCTACAGCGGTGCGCCTTCTTCTATCGCCGGCGTGTGCAGCCCTTGCCAAATCAATCTCGATTCCGGAGGGTTTGAAATTGAAGCTGTCAGCGGGCCGTTTGCCAGTCCGGTGCTACAAATCACAATATCAAAGAGCCGCAGACTATCCACCATTTTTTGATGTATTTTGAATCTCTGCGGAATTTGTCCGTGTCCACTCGTGGGGATGACGATTGGTTATCCTGCAGTCAGCCAGTGCACTTATCACCGGCGACCTTACTGACTTGCTTCTGCACTGACAGCCACCGGTGGGGTTATCCGAACGGCTGTTGCTCGGTTCGATGACATGTCAGTCGTGCATCATCGGGTTCTCACGGCACAGCCGCGTTTGCTTACTCATTCGGTGATCCGTGAGCCTGAGTTAAGTAAGGCTACAATGTAACTCATACAGTGTCATCTAACCTCGAACATTCCATGCAGAGAATATTTCTGCAATTGAGATTTAGCATACCCGAGTGAATGAATCATCTCTGGTATCTGTGGAAAGAATGAAATTGATCCCAAAATCTACGCTCAGCCCATGTCAACCATAGAGATACAATACATATCAAAACCCGCAAGAATATCCAAAAAAAAAAAAAAGAAAACCTCCCTCCAAAAATTCCAAACGCTTTTCCCTCTATGTCAGTACTCTATGTCTCTATTTTTCCTCCTTCTTCACATCCTGCTTTTCAACCCACGCCCTGAACGCTTCCAGTGTATCGTCCTTGCTCATGGGGTATGTATGCTGTTTCTCCGGATAACTCCGTTCCTTAACTTCCTTAATGTAATCCTCAATACCACCCTTAGCAACCTTAAACAAATCACCGTACTGCTTCACAAACTTCGGCATAAACCGGCCCTCTGGGTAAAATCCCAGCATATCCACCTGCACCAAGACCTGACCACTGCATCCTACACCCGCACCAATTCCAATCGTAGGGACGTTAAGCTTCGCAGTAACAATCTCCGCAATCTCGGCAGGCACGGCCTCCAAAACCATACCAAAACATCCAGCCTCTTGAATTGCTAATGCATCCTCCAAAAGCTTCTGTGCCGAGCTTAAAGTCTTTCCCTGCACTCTAAAACCACCAAGAGAAGATGCCCGCTGGGGCGTCAATCCGACGTGACCGAGAACTGGGATACCAAGGGAGGTAAGACGGGAGATTGTGGGGGCCATCTCAGCACCTCCTTCAAGCTTGACGGCCTGTGTATCGTACCTCGTCAGTATGACACTAAGGAACATCTGGGGTAGTGGATGGTAGTACATGGACTCTTCCTTCTTGGATCAACCGAATAGAACTCTTGATAGCATGCTCTGGAGAGATTTCGTAGGAGCCCATGGGTAGGTCACCAATGACGAAGGCGCCTTTTACAGCACGAGAGACGGCTTGACAGTGGTGTAGCATAGCCTATCACAACCTTATTAGCTCTCCGGAGTCGAAGTGGGTTATCAGGTAACGTTGGGCAGGATCGGGAACGTACATCGAGGGTAAGCTGATTCGTATCCTATTGCGCAAAGCATTGTTAGAGGTTTAATTCTTTATTCCACCAATATCATACCCCCCCCTCACCCTTCCTCGCACTTCCCCAAGTGTGTCAAACATACCTCCATTCCCAAAGCCACCATAGCCAAAGAATCCCCAACTAGCACGATATCCACACCCGCCAGATCCGCGGCAAGACCACTAGGAAAGTCATGCGCCGTGACCATAGCAATCGGAGTTTTCGCATTATAAAGATTTCTCAAGGTATTGATGGTGACCTTTTTCCTTGGAGGACCGGCGGTTGCTGAGAACGGAGAGTGGGAGGAGGATCGACATTGCTGAACCGGAATCTGCACGCGCGGGAGTGCTGCAGCTGTAGGGAGGACGAGGCGTTTGGTGGAGGATGAAACAGTGCGCCGGGAGACCAAGCGCAGGGCTGAGGATGAGCGGATGGAAGACATTTTTTTGTGGTGCAGCGCGCTGCAGATTTTGGAACTTGAGATGCACGGGGAGATTTATACGCGTGTATCCCCCGGATATGTTGAATGTTCAAAAGAAATGAAAGTAACTTATGGAGGAATATCGATTTTCTATCGTAGATTCTAACTGAAAGAGTGTCTCCTTTTTAGTAGTAGTAGTAGGAAGTAGTAAGTAGTATGTGAGGGAGCGGTGAACCTGGACTGTCAAGAAAAAGGGAAGATTCAAAAGCCCTTCCTGTTATTTTCTTCTGTGGCGGACGAAGAACCGGCGAGAAATAATCTCCGTGAATCGGTCCTCTGATCCTCGAAACTTTTCAACCGACGAAACCCCGAATGTGTCATGATTTTCCCAATGTCCCTCGGCAACTTCCTCTACCGTGACCAGGCCACTTTCCTCACCCCCACATCGATATCGCCATCGGACTATGACTGAGCTTGCCCGTGACCGCGATTAGCTTAGCAGTCCAAATTGCCTAGCACGCGAGCGCGCTGCACCTTTGCCTTGCGCCTGGCAGCGCCGGGCTTCCCCGCTGCAGCAGCCGCCGGCCGGGTGACGAACGTCATGTGCATCCCTAGCGGGATGAGTTTGGTTGTGCTACTATAGGGCGGAATTAGTAAGAGCCCAGGGTCTTTCGCGAATGTTCGAACGATGGGTGGCTTGGAGCCTTTGGCCCACTGCTCACACTTTTTACCTGAATTCAGGAATAAGAAAAAAAAAATCTAGTTTTTTTATTGAACAAAAAAACATGACGCATTTTCCAATCCATTATTAAATAATCTCTGGTATTAATTACAGTATATCCAAACCCCCAAACATTTTCCCATTTCGCCAGTCTATACGTACCCAAAAACCTCCGCCACTGCCGTCCAATTCCACCTGACCGCCCCAACTCCCATTAAAACACAGACACACTCCGTAACCAATAACGTAACTGCTCCAAGCATAAATCTAGGACTAAAGATTCGGTACAACATTAAATGACGCCTTAACCAGCCTGCACAGATCATTGACGCTCCTGCAATCGTTGCCTGAAAGAGGACATATGTTGCTGCTGCACGGCCCACACGGCTTAACAAACTCTCGGTTTCCTTGATATCCCTCTTTGCGGGTGCCTTCCATAATGCAATCAATGGAACAGCCATGGCGGTCAAGATCTGGGGACCCAGAGTGTTTCCAGCAACAAGGAGAGGAGACCAGGGGTATCGAATAGTAGTGAGAGGGATGAACGCTGATTCCCACTGGATAGAAGAAAGGGTAGCTTGGTGCCCAGTAGAGAAGAAGTGGGCATTTCCGAGAAGAGCAAGAATGACAGGTCCGATGGAAGAGCTGGAAAGGTTGTTGATATCGACAATCTCCACAACAGTAAGAATCTGATAGAGGAGGATTCCTAAGGACAGAGCGCCCATTGGCTTTTGGAGGAGGATGAGTGCTAGAGCCCACGAGAGAACTAGAAGGAAGTAACGACTACCGTGGACGTTTGCGTATCCGAGAATAGTGATGGTACGCCCACCGACAGAGGTGACTTGGGTTCCAGGCTTGGGAGGTGCATTGCTGTTGCTATTGCTTTGCTTGACCTCAACATCGAGGCAGAGGGAAGACCAGGCGAATCCAACGTTCCCGGCGATGAGAGCAATAGCGAGAACGAGCTGAGCAATAACAGGCTTTGAGCCCTTGATCAATGCATCGTATTGGGGGTACCAAGAACCGTTGTCTGCCGAGTCCAATGTCCAGAAGGCAGCGACAAGGAGAAGACCGAAGCGGAATGCCCATCCAATGTAAAATTGTGCGGGACCGTGGTAGGAGCTGGTTCCGCTGTAGAAGTCCCCAAGAAACGCGGGGAGCGTCAATGCCATGGCGAAGAGGAGTCCCAGTGTCCATGATGCGGATACCGAAGACGACTCGGAGACGTAGAAGGTAGACTGGCAATAGGGCATCTGCTCCTCTCTACACAACCGAGAGAAAGATGCCACACGAGTGAGAATGAGAAGCATGACAGAGTGGTAAGCTCCCATCATTATCGTCCTAGTATCCTTTCGCCGGAGAGATGAGACAAAACTACACACGGCAAATGTCGCAATGAAGTATGTGATTATCTTATCCTCCCATATGGTAAATGAGTTCGAACCAAACATAACTGAGTTAAGAGTTGCAAACAAAAGAGAAAGGATGCCCCATCCGGACTTGGGTAGGACCGAGGCGAGTCTCTGGCGAACTACCATGCTAGCTCCAAGAAGTCCCAATACAATTCCCATCGCTGTGCCGAAGAGAACAACGTGAAGACGAGGAACCTCCAACTTCTCGGCAAATCCATATGCTGCGGGCAGAGAGAGGATTGTTCCGGCAGCAAGACCAGTCCGTATCCATCCCAGGTAGAAGCCGGTCAATTGGATGCTGTCTCCCTTCAAAGCTCTGGCGTATATTGCGAGAGTCAAAATGCTGGATAAAATTACAACAACTCCTGCACCCATGCTAATCAAGTCAAACCTTGCCCAAAGGTACTTGCAGATACGTAAAGTTTCCCTCTGGAAGGTTGAAAAATCACTGTAAACCTGAGCCCAGGCACCTGGAGCTTTCTTAGCCCATTTACCCTGTAAGCCCTCCCATTTTTTCTGACCAGCCTCCCAGCTGGTCTTTACCAGAGCATCAACCTCAATATCCTCATCTTTAGTTCCGGTGTATTCCCGCTGGTATCTCTTGATCTGAGCAGACGTCAATCTAGACACAGTTGCAAGATTCTTCATTCCCTCCTCGCCACGCTTGCCAAGGAAAGCCTCCGCAATGGGTGCACCAAGATTGTTGAAGGGAATCGGGATACCGAGGAGAAGTGATAACGTCGGGACCAAGTCAATCTGGGCGACAGATCTAACCCCATCCTCGGGTAAAAGCTCCTTAGGTAGACGCCCAAAGACGGGCTTTTTCGAGTACATCCATAGTGCAGCCTCAACCTCACCCTGGGATTCTCCGCCGTGATCACCTTTCGAGTCCATACCATGATCACCCATAACCACCAACAGAGTCTGGTCGTCGATGCTGTCAACTAGACGCTGGACAACATCATCCATTTGCTTGAGCTTCTCAGTCATAGCAAAATGATCCGGTCCATAACGATGTCCAGCATGGTCCACGCCAAGGTAGTGAGCGAAGAGAACATCCCACTTTGTTGCGTTTTTACGCTCCAACAAAGGAAAAATGTGCTCGTTAACCCCATTGTCGACAGTATGTAGATCCCAGACATTTAAACTCTCGTACGGATGATTCATCTCCTCCTCAAAGAGGCCGGGGAAGAGAGCCATCCAGGTGTCATCGCCCATGAAAGCCATCCGTTTACCCAACGACTTTAATTGAGAGATAATGTTATCCTCATCAATGGCGGTTCCGGCAAAGTTGCTTCCGGCATCGATGAATGTAGGTAAAGTTCCGGTGGTCAATCCCTTCAAACGTTGGAGGGTAGTAGTCGGCGGATCGGCAATGAACGGTAGGAGGACGGCATTCTCGGGATTCTTGGACGCAATCCGGTAGGGCGTAGTAAAAGTGTTATGATAGTGGTGAGGTGAGCTCGTGTTATCCACCGGAACGTACGGGACGGTAAAATCGTATCGAAGGGCGTCGATGATTACCACAACGGCTTTGGTGAAAGTTCGGGGGTGCCAACATCCATTGTCTATATTCGGTAATGCTGCATCTCCATACACTTGTAGCGGCGAGATAGCACACGATGATTTGTGCTCGAGCACCAAGCGTGTCAGCAAGAAGCCCTTAGTAAAAAGGTAAATTCCAACGCCGTGCAGATAAACGAAGCTGAGCAGCAACGCCACGAGGAGACCGTGCGAGTATGTAAAGTCTCTCTGGGCAATCTTGTTTCGAAGAGCAACCTGCTTGTCTTTCGCTCGTTTGTCCGCCAATTCGGTGGCCTGGGCAGCAGCAGCAGCAGCAAATTTGGCCTTGATCTGCTGGAACTCGGAGGGCGGTTTCTCGGCCTTTGCGGACATGGCGGTCGGATTTCAATTTTTGCTCATTCGAGAGCCGTAGCTGAAGGGAGGGAGGAATGAAAAAGGCTATGTGTTATGATGGCCGGAAATCATCTGCGTAGAAGAAGGAATGGACGCTCAAGATTAGGACTCGGGAAAGGCGGGATACTGGCGTCGGTGGTCTACTGTATGATCTATCTACTCTAGTGCGGTAAAGGCGACGGCTTCGGCGTGTTGAGCGTATTGACGAAAGGGGGACGTGGCAACGACGTGGGACGCGCGGGCCGGGTAACTATTTAATTTTTGGGCTGTAGGACATTTGATGGAAGAGCCAACCAGACAACACCAAGAGCCCGGCTGTAAGAATAGCCGGGTAACTAGTTTTAGGGCGTAGGAAAGTCCCGAAGATGCAAGCAACCAGACAGCTTCAAGGCCTATGTATTAGCCTCGATGCCAGCAACAGTAAGGATGACCGGGTAACTCGGATTAAGGCGTAGGACAGCTCGTTTGAACCAACCGAAGTTGAACTTCAGCCCCACTTCCAGCAAGCTTACTCTCGAGCTAGCGCCCGGAACCGGAACGTCGTGTCAGCCAAGACACATTTAGCTCATGATGATGGACCTACAAAACCATCGTTTTGGAGCTCTACAGGGTCCAAGAATCCCGTCAACATGTCCGGTATACAACGTCATGAGTCTTCGTCGAATTTACCTAGACGAATCGATGCGGCATCCAGAACGTCTTCAACCTCCTCTTCGGAATCGGATCTGGTCGGACACATAGAATCTGCGACTCTGAACAGGGAATTAATTTTCACAACTGCAACAAAAGAGGGGACTTCTGAACCGTTGTTGGAAACGCTATTGGATTCTCAAGCAGACACATCTTCAGATGAAGCCGTTTTTGATGATGATCGACTGCCATTGCATCCTCGCGAACACCGCATCAGTCCTTCAGATATTATTGAATCTGCGCCATTAGACAAAGAATTGCGAAGAAAAGGTTCTGTGGAGGGGTTAGATATTCCAGTTTCTCTAGAGAGAATTAGAAGTAAAGACGATGATGGAAGTCGCCGTTATGTCTTAAAAATTGATGACGAGCTGAGAGAGTTATTGGCAGCAGGAGCCCGAGAACGGGAGAGGCAGACCAGGGGAAGTAAAAAGGTGCGAGCAAGGAAGGGAAGATTTGGCGACTTGGTATTTACCCAGAGATATACAACATTTGATCGTATGAATGAGTCTGAGGGTCGGAAAGGCTTTTGGGGATTTGCAATACTCATGTGGTGAGTTTTAAATATTAATTATGGAAGTTGGCAGTGCTAAAATTAAATGTGCTTCTAGGCTCGGTGTAGGTTTTTTTCTACTAAAAACAGCTGCCGAGAACTATCGTGCCTACGGTCACATTTTTGGAATTGATATCCTCTCCATTATGTTTCGACCCAACCATCTATTTGATTGTCTTTTAACGGACGCCATCATGTTCTACGGCAGCACTCTTTGGAATGTTCCACTCCAGAAAGCAGTCCAAAAAGGTGCCATATCTTGGGACCGAACTGCATGGATTTTACAGTCAGTTTGGCAGTTTGTATACATTTACCTCATCATTTCATACACCCTTTATAAAGAATGGCCATGGATTCAAACCGTATTTTTGGTACTTCACTGCATTGTGATGCTCATGAAGCAACACTCATATGTAAGTTTTATAATACATCAGATAAACATATTATTAATACCCCATAGGCATTTTACAACGGCTACCTTAGCGAAGTCTACAAGCGGCGCTGCCTTCTCGAGACTAAACTTGAACAAATGAAAGACTGCGGTGCTCGTACTTCAAGTGCAGAAGTCGAACTCAAGCCCAGCCTCGGAATCACCTACCGAGATCGCCGTCGTTCTTCCGCAGGGCAATTAGATATTGCCAAGCTTCCGAGTGAGCTGTCTCCTAGACAAGCCACTCACTTCGCCAAGCTGCTCCAGACGGAAATCGAAGCCTGCGACGCTGAACTCTCCCTAGAAGCCACAAATTCCCCGAAGGTTACATACCCTGAAAACCTCACTTATAGAAACTATGTCGAATACATCCATTTCCCCACCGTCCTCTACGAGTTATGCTACCCTCGAACTCTCGGCATAGACTGGTCCTACGTGGCTGAAAAAACCGTCGCGACATTCGGTGTTCTTGGGATCATGGTCTTAGTCTCACAACAATCTATTTACCCAGTAGTGATGTATTGCAACTCCCTCCGCGGTCTTCCTCTCGGCGATCGCCTCGCTGAATTCCCCTGGATCCTCCTTCAATTAGTCTTTCCTTTTATGATGTGCTACCTCTGCGTCTGGTACCTAATCTGGGAACTAATCCTCAATTTATTGGGGGAGCTTACCCGCTTTGCTGATCGTGGGTTCTACGGTGATTGGTGGAACTCTGTTACCTGGGACCAGTTTGCGAGGGATTGGAATACGCCAGTTCATCAGTTTTTGCTGCGGCATGTTTATCACAGTTCGATTTCGACTTTTCAAATTTCGAGGGAGAATGCTACTCTTATTACTTTCTTGATTTCGAGTGTTGTGCATGAGTTGGTAATGTGGTGTATTTTTGGGAAACTAAGAGGTTATCTCTTTGCGGGTCAGATGTTGCAGCTACCCTTGGTGGCTCTGAGTAGGACGAAGTTTATGAGGGGAAGAATGATTTTGGGGAATGTGTTATTCTGGATAGGCATTTGGACGGGACCGAGTTTTTTGAGTGCGAGTTATTTGATTTTGTAAACGGAGGAATGAAGCGGCAAGCAGGAAGGAGGTGATGTTGGTTGTGTTTTTTGGCGTTGTTGGTGATGTTGGAGTTTAAGTTGGAGAATGAAGGAGTTTAAGTGAGAGGTGGGGGGGGGGGGGGGGGGGGAGTTAGATTTTGGGGAAGTTGGATTACACGGGATTTAGAGAGAGTGTGGAAGAGAGTGTGAGAGAGGGAATTGGGAAGAACTGGAGGATGTGGCACGTGAGTGTGGGTGATGTATGGTGATTGACGATTGACGAAAACACTCCAGATCACTCGTTGAATCTGGGGACGATTATATGAATGAAGAGTATATACGACCGTTATGTTTAAACTAAGTAGACTAGATACCAATTCAACTCAATCTTATTTATAGCTAGTATTTCAGGAATTTCCCTCAATCGAACATTCTACAGTGGTACATGCGCGTGGGTCCTACCCCTGTCAACTAAACGCCACCTTAACACCTTATCGATAGCTCACCATCACGACGTCATCCTTCATCTCACTTCACCAGCATGGACGACTGCACGCTCCCCTCCACAACCTGGGACATCATTGTGCTGGGCACCGGCGTCAAACCCTCTCTTTTATCTGTCGCGCTGTCCCGTGCCGGCAAAAAAGTGCTGCAACTCGATCCACGTGAATACTACGGCGCCACAGAAACAGCCTTCTCTATCGACGAGCTTGAACAATGGGCCAAATCCCCTCTACCACCATTTTCTCACATCGAGACCGAGAGGCTAGCTGAGATAACACGGCCCAGAGGTTATACTCTCGCTCTTGCTCCGCATCTGGTGTACTGGGGAAGTAGCCTATTGGAGCTATTGAGGGAGGTTGAAATGACAAGTTCTTTCACTTGGCAGGCTGTAGGGAGCTGGTGGGTTTACATACCCGACTCTGCGATGGAGGAGCGGCCGGCTACCGGTATTGGAGGTTTATTGCTAGATGCCGGAGTGAAGGCGGTGAAAGCTACTGCGGCGGTGAAGAAGAAGGGTGGATGGAATAAGGGACGGAAGAAGAGTAAAGATATTGATACTGAAGCTTCAACCGCTGCTTCAGAGGTATCTGCACCCACCACAGATGCCGAAGTGACACCAGCCGACCTTACCCCCGAAGCAACCTCTACCGCTCCCGCCGGCTCTACACTCCGCAAACTCGGCAGCCTTCGCGAAGTTCCCTGTACCTTCGAAGACGTCGCTTTCTCCCCTGACTTACAAGACCGAGACCGAGGATACCTTGGAGGATTTTTGCGCTTCCTTATGAAATGCGCTGATCCCGCAGATGTGAAACACCAAGAAATTCTCCAAAAGAATGCAGAAACCTCCTTCTCGGAATTCCTGTCCAGCGAATATCCATTACCAACCTGGACCATCGCATCTTTACATTCATTGACGCTGCTACAAACTGCACCGAATGAAACAAAGCTGAAGGACGCGGTACCAGCACTCATAACCCATATGACTTCTATTGGCTCTATCCCGGATATCCGCTCCTCAGCAGCGTTGACGATTGCATATGGAGGTAGCGCGGAGTTAACACAAGTTTGGTCCCGAGGAACGGCAGTTTCTGGGGGTCTTAATGTTCTTGGACGAGGCATTACAAAGATTGTTGGGGATACTGTCACCTTATCAAACGGGGAGGTAGTAACAGCAGAGTGGATTATCATTCCGGATGAAGAAGAATTCGAAACCAGTGAAACCCAGGAAACTCCTGAAACCGAATCAACCACAGAGACTACTACAAAATCTACCAAGTCCACAACCTCCTACACCAAATCCATCCACCTAATCTCATCTCCTCTCGACTCTCTTTTCACCCGGAAACTAGAAACAGACCGTATACCCCCCAATGCGGCAGTTCTCACCTTCCCCGTTGGATCTCTCTCTACATCTACCGGCATCACCAACACAGCTCCAGTCTATATCATCGCGCATTCTTCCGCGACCGGAGAATGCGGGAAAGACGAGAGCGTGCTTTATACCTCTACCCAGATCTCTAAAGATGATGGGGGATATGAACTTTCTTCGATAGCTGTAAAAAGGGTGCTTGAAGAGATCGGTTCTGATGGAACTGCGGCGGTGCCAGAGGTTAAGTTTGTGTGTAGATATACACAGGAGTTTCCTGTTGACGATAAAGAGACTCCAGCGGGAGAGAAAGAAGGGGAGGTGAAGGGAAGGGTTGTTAAAATCAAGGGGATGAAGGACGGATTGGCCTTTGATGAGGGGACGGTAGAGAGTTGTAAGAGGGTTTACGAGAGAATTATTGGGACGAGGGAAGGTTTTTTAAGAATGACAGAAACGATGAGAAGACAATATGAGGAGATGGAAGATCAGTAGCCAGTTACTAGCAATAGGCTATGATTAAAAGATAATAGAGATACCCTTTTAACAAATATATGAATAGACTAGAGGAATAGACTGGTGACTGAGCTTTGGACATCAATCCATCAGTTCGGGTTCACGTCACAGCGGATCTGATCGATGCTTTTTTTTTCCAAAATCAATAATTACTACTCGTTTGTGCATACTAAAGACGATGTATAAACCAAAAAGTTACAGTTAAAACATCAATAAAAACCTGAGTCATGACCGCTCAAACTTTACAGTCCAAAGACAAAATTAAACCTTCATCTGAAGAACAAAAAAACTCCCTTCACCATGCGTAAAACCCTTTAAAATACCTCATACAATAAGCATTGTTCCTCGAACACTAGCAGGTCACCCTAAGCATATTCACAGCTTCCTTCTCCTTCATATGTCTCTCGTAATTCTTTTCCGCATCCCAATTCCAAGGACTATCAATATTGAAAAGATACTCGATGTCCTCTAACTTTCTTCCATTTGTCTCGGGATAAAGACAATAGACCATTGGAATAGTCGACAATGAGCAAGCCGCAAAAATGATCAAAGTCCAGGATCCAATATGCTGAAACATAACAGGACAAATCAGAGTAAGCCAGCCGTTTCCAATGCACCAACCAATAACTCCAAAGGCTGCTCCACGGACGCGGACTTCGAGAGGGAAGATTTCGGTTTGGTAGACCCAAGGGACACAAAGCTATTACAGAAATCAGCTACCGCCTCATTGATACTTGGCAGGGAGAACAATATTCAGAGAAGAACTTACCCAAGTAGCACCAAAAACGAAAGTAAATAAGAAGACACCGAATGTTGCGACAATTCCATGGGCGGAGTTGGTAGAGCCTTGTTCGATAAGGTGAGAGAAACCGCCAGCAATGGCCATGGCAATGGCTTGGAGAACGGCGCCAATATAAAGGATGTTTCGACGGCCATATTTATCTAAGCACCAAACGGGAATGAGTGTACTGATAGTGTAGAAGATCTGCCATGCCTATTAGCTTGTCCTTTTTGGGCTGAAAGCGGGCAACCTACGGTGTTGATTCCACAAATTAGATTCGCCTTTTGACTAGAGAATCCTGCTGCTCGGAACATGACAGGAGCATAGACAGTGACACCGGCAACTCCGACCCATTCCTGAATAACCTGTAAAGCAATAATAAGATATACTCTTCGGGTAATGTGCATCCCGCCCTTTCCAAGACCGAAGGCCATAGTCCAAGAGTTAGTCACACCATTCCTGTACTTAAAGTTCTTCTCTGCAGTAACAGCCTCTTTGATCTCCTCCATCTCTATATCGGTCTTACTTAAATCACAGCCACGAATCTTCCAGAGAACATAACGTGCCTCCTTCATCTTTCCGGCCTTGGCTAGCCATCTAGGGGACTCAGGGAAGAAAAAAACAGCACATATGAGCCCAAGAAGAGGAAGGATTTGGAACGCAATGGGAAATCTCCAACGGATAGGCGAGTTTCCTCCGTCGATAAAAGAAAGGCCATAGTTAAGCCAATAAGCGATGACGACTCCGAAGATATTCGATGTGAACTCAGTAGCGATCGTGTTTCCGCGGGAAGTGTGATCAGATACCTCCGTAGCCTGTTCATTATCAATAAATGCCGTACTGTAGAGGGTGATAGGGAGGTACAAACCTATACGGGGACAACTGAGTTTAGGATACCTGTACCAATTCCGTTGATGACACGGGCAATCAACACCCAAGGGACGTTCATTGCGGTGCATTGAAGGGCAGCTCCAAAGACTGCCCATACAGCTCCGATAAAAATTCCCATGATGCGACCGTATCTGTCCCCGACCCAACCTCCGTGGAGGCAACCAATGAATGCACCGGCGTAGTAAATAGCAACAATACCACCTAAATGAATGTTAACAACAGTGTGAGGTCCTTAGAAGTGTATATGGCTTATAAACCTTCCAGAAGTCCATTCGTAACATGTGGCTCGTTAAATTCATCAATGTAGCCATAGCCCATAAGCCGAATGTAGTCTGAATCCTTATCAGAATAACATCCACGCCGAGGTAATTATCATTGGATAGATGCTTGCGGTACCGTTTGACGTATTGACACCGGCCGTCATTCCCTGGTCGTAACCAAAGAAACAGAAACTGATACATGCCAACGTGATAATCCTATCGTATCATTCCATTTGTTAGCAGTCACATTCAACATCATCGTAGATAGTCAGAGAGTTTACCAAAATCTCAATGTCTTTCCTTGATACTTGTGTACAATATTCCACGAACTAATGTTAGAACCATCAGGCGTAACTGTTTCAGTAATTATGTTTTCGTATGGATCATAGTCGATACTCTGAAGGCATATGGAATCCTCAAAATGCCCTGAATCCTTTGTCTCTTTGGACATATCGTAGCTGTCTTCCATGTTTGCGAATATTGGTGTTGATGGTGTTGAAGATGCAGAGATGGAAGGGAGGTTCTGGAGGTGGGCTCACAATACTTAACTGGTGGAGTGAGATTGAGGATGCCTTGACCGCCGGGACGCTAACTAGGGATGAGAAGTCCACCGCTAGGTTTACATCTATCATGATATTTCGTTATGGTAAAATTCTCTTGGGGCCTTCGATATATCTTGGTATTTTTGTCGAGAGTAATGTGATAGCGTATGACGACAAATGGGTAATACTATCTTAACATTTCATAGGCCATTCTTTTCGAGCAAACTAAGTACATGAGGCCTACAGCTGTTGATCTGTCATATCTAACTAATTGAACCCAATAATGTCGACAAATGCGGTATTAGCGAGTCAGTGTAGCTTGCCGAATATAGGAATTCAAATAAATCAACAGCGTAAATGCTCCGTGCCTATGGTACAACGTAATTCTATCCAACCCTATGATACATTTTGCAACCGCAATACAATTCTTTTCTCCAACACACGTATATCTCCTTTATGCCGCCGCAACAGCCGCCGATGCCGGTGCCGCCTCGAGAACGGGCTTGGGGGCCGCCTTGTGAGTGTCCCTGAATTCTCCGCTCAAAGAGAATCCCGCCGAGTTGGTAGAGCTAAGAACAACCTCGTTTATGCTCTTGTCCGCGCGGTGGCTCAACGCACCGAATTCCTTCTTCAACTGCTCCATAAACGCCTTGATGTTGCTCTGGAGATCCTTCTCAGAGAACGCAAGCTGTCCAATAGCCATGCGAATAACACCCATACGCTCACGGTAGTCCGACTTGCCAGTAAGGTCCTTCATGGCGGTGGAAATGCTGGAAACAACGGTTCCGTTCTTGGGGGAGGGCATGAGTCCCTTAGGTCCGAGGATACGACCAAGCTTGGCCTTGTTCAGGGCGGGGAAGAGGCTCTCGTGACAAATGATCCGGTCGAAGTCGAGTTCACCGTTCTTGATCTATTAATTTTCTTAGCCATGTATTCCGGCACCTCCGGGGCTCCCAGAACCCAATCGCCTTTTCGACCTACCTTCTCAAACACCTCATCTGTTCCAACTAATACAGCTCCGGCAGCTTTAGCAGCCTCGGCCTGATCCCCCTCTGCAATAACGCAAATGCGCATATCAGTCTTGACGGCCTTAGGCAGTCTTATTCTTGACTTGACCGTAGGACCGGACTTCGCGGTCTTGATCTTTACGTGAAGCTCGTACTTGGTCGTAACGGGGTTGCGGCCAACCTCCATAGCACGAATGTAACGCATGGCCTCAACGAGAGAGAATTGGTCGACCAACGAGGTGTCGACAACCCCGAAGGTGCTACGGTTGGACTTGCGCTTCACATTGCCGGCGGGTTTCTTCTGAGGGGATGCATAGTTGCGGACCTGCTGGCAGGCAAGAGGAACAATGGGCTTCGAGGCGACTGGCCGCGAGAGGCTGGAGAATGTGAGAGAGGCGCGAGGCGGCATGTTGGGCGGTGAGGTTGTTGCCCCACGTAGAACGGGCACGAGATGGTCGTGAAAATTATGTCTGACTAAGCGAGACAGTCTTGTTTGCTTTAGGCTTAGCGTTGGCGCTGGGCGACACGACGCCCGGACAGGGTCCGATACCTTTCGCATAATTATGGAGGAACGAAGGCAGTCCTGCTGGAGCAAACTCCTCAGTCGCATGGGATTCGCAGTGCTCACAGTCTCCTTTATGGTTTGTCTTTTGGCAACCGTTTTGCTCCTTCTCAACCCTACTCAGGGCCTGGCGTTCAACTCTTTAAGATTCACCGGATTACAGCAAGTGCTTCCGGGCTACCTCCAAACAGAGCAGAATGGATGGCATGCTGAAGCTCCTATCACGAGTCTACAAAATTCCACAGAAGACTGGAATATCTTCTATCACCTCGGCGGAAATGGGCCATGGATCGAGAGAATTGACGGAATTGTGGAAGGAGGAGTAGCTGTTCCTTCAGGTTGCGAAGTTGATATGGTGCACCTGGTACCTTCACTCTACAATTTTGGGCTTTACGAACTTCGTGAACATAAACTAAGCGTCGGTTTGTAGATGTCTCGTCATGCCGAACGGTACCCCACCCAGAAGGCGGGTATCCGTATGCTAGAAATGATCAATCGTCTCAAAGCTCATCCTGAGCCATTTGTTGGGGAGCTTTCTTTCTTGAACAACTGGACCTATTTCTCAAAGAGTCATTGCTACCCCCCCCCCCCCCCAATAAACACCCGGTCAACTAACTTAAACAGCTCCTGGACAAGATTTTGAACAGTTAACGACTACCGGACCATATGCTGGTGTTCTCGAAGCTTTCACAACAGGCGTTAAGCTTGCCACAAGATACGGTCACTTAAAGAACTACACCGAGGAAGCAGTAACTCACGTCTGGGCCTGCGGTTGCCAACGTGTAATCGATACCGCTCGCCACTTTTCCGCCGGTTTCTTCGGATTAGACAGCCCTCACGCACAGGTGATTACTATTCCCGAAGACGAGACGCGCGGCGGTGATACATTGACGCCTGGGTAAGCTATCCAATGGAATAATTTTCAGCTGGAGTATTGGTTAACATCATCAGTGACACCTGCTTAACCTACCTCTCCGACCTTGTTCACGGCCATGACAATGGTGCCTTCCAGCTCGCCCACTTCCAGACTACCTACCTCCCCTCCATCGCCGAGCGTCTCTCCGCCGTAAATCCCACACATCCAATCAAGCCCGCCGATGTCTATGCCATGCAAGAGCTATGTGGCTTTGAGATGCTTGTGCGGGGCTCATCACCCTGGTGTACCGTCTTTACCCAGGAGGACTGGGCACAGTTCGAATACGCGCGTGACCTCCTTCACTACTACCGTGCTGGGCCAGGCACTCCGTACTCGATTGCCATGGGATCTCTATGGTTAAATGCAACGGCGGAGCTACTTCTTGACGGTCCTGAAAAGCGCGGTGGTATATTTGCCTCATTCGTACACGATGGTGATATTGTGCCTATGATTACGGCGCTGGGAATTATGGAGGAGGAGCAGAGGATGCCCACTGATCGCCTTTGGGAGGAGAGGAAATGGAAGACGTCGCAGGTTACGCCAATGGGTGGAAGGATCATCTTTGAGCGCCTTTCATGCCCCGCTGGGAAATTCGTTCGCGTAAACGTGAATGACGGTATCGTACTGCTACCGGGTTGTGTAGACGGTCCTGGTAGCAGCTGTGAGGTTGCTAAGTTTGCTGACTATATTAGAAAACGCAAAGAGAAGGGAGGCGATTTCAAGAAAGTGTGTGGGTTGAGCCATGAGGCGCCGGATAAGATTGATTTCTTAAGACAGCCCGGATACGAGATGTAGAGTAGTTGCTTGTGTGCACCCAGTGCGATTTGAATGATTATTTTTACCGCTTTCGAATATATTTCGTTATATCTTGAGTAGTGTTCGTGTTTCATGTAATATCGTGGGGTGTAGTCGTGGTGTTCGTCAGGTGGGGCGGGGTGCATGTGAGAGGTAGGGAAGACGCGCTGTGTCAAGCTCCCGAAAGTCGCACCTCAACGCCTCAACTCTCAACCCAGCACCTCGCCGCAGCCTTCACAAAAATCACCATGTCTCTTCTCCCTCTACACTCAGGCCCATCGAGCATTCCGTCGTCCTCAATACCTCCCACACCCTCACCAATAACTCTCCACTTCCTCTTCACCACATCCGACGCACCCTTAGTGGTTCCAATCAGCTCCCCCAACACCACCACCACGCATACACTCCGCACTCTAATCCGCAGTTCACGACCAAACCTCTCCTCGCGCAAGCTCCGCTTAATCCACTCCGGCAAGGTTCTCCCCGATGGGCCCTCTTTATCTCAGATACTTCCGCGGCCTACCCTCAAAGCAAAGCCAAAGCCAGATGGCACAAATAATGACCCAAAAGGAAAGCAACCAGATACAGACCCAGATCCAGCGGTGATATTTATTCACTGTTCGGTTGGACCATTATTGAGCCCTACGGAGCTTGCAACAGAGTCTTCTCCTCTTCTTGCTGCACCTACAGAAACATATTCCTCCGCCCCAACACCATCTACAGAGCCAGCGCCTCAAGGTTTCGACCGGTTGCTTACCCAAGGATTCTCCGAGAGAGAAGTGGCGGCTTTGAGATCGCAGTTTAATCGGTTAAATCCGGATTTGTCGCCAGAGGAAATCAGGGTACTGGAAGATAGGTGGATTGATGAGAGTGTGGGGCAGGGGCAAGAAACTATTGGGGGTGCTACAGCAGGAACATTTGAAGATATGTTTATTGGGACTGTAATAGGGTTTTTCTGGCCGGTGAGCATATGGCTGGCGAGGGAAGAGGGTGTGTTTACACAAAGGAGACAGTATGCGGTGCTAGCGGGGTTTTGTGTGAATCTCTTTTTTGGGTTGGTGAGGACCTTTGGATAGATGGGTGAGGCCAGGTCCCAAGGGAACCTAGGGCACTAAATGGCTAACAGTAAGATCATAGAGGATTGGCTATGGAGTTTAGAGTGGCTCTTGATTCGAGTGAGATATCATTAATAACCTGTCGTGTCATTGAGACTGAAGGGCACGCGCTTTATATATACAATAATGGAGTAAAAACTTATTGGGCCACAATTGGACGCATCAAATCATGTGGACCCAGCGAGTACGTGTAGATGGCGATATCAAACTATTTCCACAATCTATACACCTTCCTGCACGCTCTACTTTTGCGCTTTTAAACATAGTCCACCGGAAATGAATATTTACCGAAAAGAAATTTACAAAGCGTCGGTCAAGAGCTTGTTGAGCTTGGACATCTTGGAGGAGATGGAAAGGTCGATGGTCCGGTCACCGACCTCAACAACGAGTCCTCCGAGGATGGAGGGGTCGACCTATAATAATGCGTCAATACAATGATCCTAAGTTGAGTATTCGCAGTCAGTCGGTAGTACGGACCTTGTTGACGATCTTCAACTTCTGTCCCTGTGCGACGAAAGAAGACTTGGAGATAGCAGCCTCAAGTCTGTTCTTGGTCTTGGTGTCCAACTCCTGTTTTCCATCTATCAGCACTCTTGACCCATCCCGATGGTAGCATCGCAACTCACAACAGCGGAGGTGATGGTAGTCTCAACCTCACCACGGTGAGCGCCCATAAGGACACCGAACTTCTCGATGATACCACCGACGAGTCCGAGACGGTTGTTCTCGGCGAGGACCTCAAGAAGGTTCTTAACGGTCTTGTCCTGGCCAGCAACCTTCAAGACCTCAGAGATGACAGCCTTCTTGTCCTCAGCCTTAAGGGTGGGGGAAGCGAGGATGTTGGCGAGCTTGGGGTCCTTCTGGAGGGTAGCCTGAAGGGCCTTAAGGGCCTTGTCGGTAGGCTCGAGGGCGTTGGTCTTAGCGGAGGCGGTGTACTATTATGTGTAGGACATCGTCAGAATTGCCGGACGGGTCATTGATGGAGGGGAGCGATCATACAAGGGCGGAAGCGTAGGTACCGTCGACACCGAAGAGGGCCACCGGAGGCTTGACTGACTTTGCAGCAGCGGCGGCGTAACCGCGAACACCAGCGCGGGCGATAGTGGTGGCAGAGCGTACGGAGAACATTGCGACGATGTTGGTGGAGGGGAGAGCGTGGGGCGGCTTCAAGGTGCAAGTGGTGATGTTAACGATGGGGCTCTCGGGAGAAAACTGGTGATTGAGGTTCCGCCGGAACGATCACTCGGACCGAGCCAATCAGAGCGCTTCCACGTGACTGGCCAACTTTTGACGCCTCACGTTGGGCGGCGGCAACGGTTACGCTGCATATCGATTTGATTCGAGTAAAAGAATTGGGGACCTGAACTTTAAAGGTACTTTTGAATGTAACTGAAAGATGAATTTATTTATTTCTGTCCATCCTGCTACACGCGTTCCGATCTGTCACTCCTTCAATCCCGCTGTTCGTCCAAGCGACGCCTCGCCAAAGGTTAATGAAGCCCAACGTGAATCACACAATATCTCAGCAATATTAGCCATAGTATAATGAATTACCATAGCAATAACATTGACATCTTCTGATACCTAAGTGAATTCACACCTTAAATCGATACGGATATACTCACATTCCTAAACCTTGTCAATGACATCCGAACTTTTGCAACTTGGGGGGGGGGGGGGGGGGGTTATTTGCAAGGCACTAACACGGTCTGGCGATGAAATTTTGAGACTCAGGTGAAGCAAAATCAAAATGGTAAATGCGGCCTTCGCCATACATTCATGGGATAGTATGCTTGTCTCGATTTCCATGATGTTAATTTGGAGTCCTGAGATTGGTGCAAAAGTGTGTTGAGGTGAAACCTATCGAGGCTGTTCTTGTACCGCAATAAAAGAGCTTTTATTCTTTTGCTCAATTACATCTTGATCTCACGATATATACTATCTCTACAGTCTTCATCATCTTTCATCTTGTACGAGAAATTTCACGACCAGCATGACGTCATGCTGGAGAAATGAATTTACTATTGTCCGAAACAGGAGGACTGAAATAAAGTCTTTTCTACGGAATTACAATCCTACTTTTCCGGAAGTAAGCTGTGTACGTTGAATCTATCAATAACATGGTTGGTCCGTTCGACCGCAACCATGCGTGATATGACATGATTTAACATGGTGAGAACCAGAAAGGTAGTGACGCCACACGATTTATCACTCATCTATGTCTTTTCTCGCTAAAAAAATAACACACCGCAATTCTTCAGGTATAGTCCATATACAAAAACCTCAATATATCACACTCTATTCTTGAAATATCCTAAATCTATTTCATTCCCCACGTCTATCTATGCCTCCTTCTCCTTCTCCTTCTCCAACAACTTTGCCACTGTCGCCTCAATCTTCTTGTACGGCCAGCTGAAGGCAGGGTACAAAAACGGTCTCAAATCAAACCTATTATCGTCTGGAGAATATGCCTCAGCGTGATAAGCAGGGGTGATAGTTGTCATCTTATGTCTGTTAATAGCATAATACCAAAAGAAATTTCTAGTCTTATCGGCAATCTGTCTAGGGCTCATAACATCACTCCACTCATGTAGAAGTTTCTCAAAAGTACCCCAAGGTCCAAGTTTATGGTTCTTTCTCAACTTTCCGAAAACCGAAAGCTCGTCATAAGTGAAACCCATATCGGCTTCATCACTCTGAACATAGTTATGAGTGATAGGCTCTAACTCCGCAGTAGGAACAGCTGTGATGAAGTCGTGAAGAATAGGAAGCTTGAATTCGTCTCTTGCATAGGCGATGAAAGCCTTTAGGTCGGTTTTGGAGATACCACCAATGGGGTTGATATCAGCGGAGGAACAGTCGTATTTCGTCAAGTAACCTCTAAGAGCTTCATCGACATTTGCAGATCCTAGTACCAAGAGTCCACCACCGGAGGAACCACGGACCCAGGGAAGAAGCTGGGCGAACATGTAAGCGAGTACCATACGGAGACGGGCTTGAATATTTTGCAGAGCCAAGTTCTCGGTTTTAGTGCCGCCGTGAACTTTGAAGGTAGGGGTTTTGCCGGTGACAAAGCTGAAGAGATCGCGCACAGCTTTAACGACGGTGTCCATATTAAGGTCGACATGGTAGGCACCAATAACATTTGCGAGCTCCTTAGCACGCTCTCTAGTTTCCTTGGAGGAGTTTTCAGTGCCCATGTAAGAAGTATGGAAGATGCGGTTGGCGAGTTCCTGGGGAGTTTTAGGGATCCAATCAGAATCGGGGGCTTCTCCACAGATACGACGGGCATCGGCAATGACGAGTTTATCGCCCTCTGCGCAGTCTTTCACGACGAGACGACACATGGAGTGGACAATGGTCGCAGTTGCGCAACTGTCGATACCACCAGATAAAGGAAGGAAGTAACCAGAGACTCCACCACAGCGGCGGAGGTAGTCCCAAAGCCAACATGCAGGTCCGAGAGCAATCTCCTCTTCTGGCTTGTGGTATTTGACTTCAATTTCCTTGGTAGGTCCAATTCGTGGGTCGACATCTGCTCCGTATTCGGAGAGGGAGATGTTGGCTTCGATACGAGGGTAGACTGGGTTCTCGGTAGCCTGCATTCCTCTGGATGGTTGGAAGCGGTAGCTACGGACCTCCTCCAAGTCCACAGTTGCAGTAACAACCTCGACATCCTTCAATGAGAACTGGGAGCCCTGAGCAACAATCTTTCCGTTGATACCAATCATAGCACAACCATCGTAGTAGAGTCTATCACCATCACAACCCTGTTGGTTTGCATATAGGTAGATACCACCACAAATTCCGGTAGCGTTGGTCATAAGCTTGATACGCTTGTCAAGCTTTCTCAACTCATGGTGAGATCCAGAGGAATTGGTCAAGATCTCAATTCCATCAAGAGACATTCCGCTGTGTGGTGCATTGGGGGTGAAAAGCTCCTCACAAGTCTCGGCCGCAATGCAGGTGTCGAAGGTGGAGATTGCTGCGTCTCCGAAAGGAACCTTACGCTTTCCCATGATCTCGGACATCATACGGGGAAGGTAGTATTCTTCGACGTAACGAGGTCTTCCCCATGGAGTGAAGTAACGCATCTCGCGGTAGTTTCCATCGTTGGCTAGGTAGAGCTTGGGACGAATCAAAAGAATCTCTTTATTGAGAGCGATAATGCGACAGTTGTAGTGGACGTTTTTGTGAGAAACAGGCCTTGTTTTGTTAGTCTGAGAATATTAATCCAGAAGAAATAAAGCTCACATTCCAATGTCCAATAAAATATCCTGGCAATCCTCATGGGTCAAGATCTTGACCAACATTTCCCATGAGTGAAGGTATGTGTCACCTAAAATCACTCAGTCTCGTTTTCCCAAATAATCCAGCGATAATTTCAACATACCCTCCAAAAAGTGGTCCAAACATCCATAACCGCTTTTTCCCTATTAGCAAAAGCCAAGAGTATCGAAGTTATTGTTATACACACGTAATTTCTAGCTCTGGACCCACACGAAGAGTGGCGCCCTTGGACTTTGCGATGCGAATACTTTCGATAATTCGCTCGGCATTTCCTTCAAAGTCGAGCGCCCATTGGTTCAGCGAGCTATTTCCAGTTGTTAGTTACCAAACCGCAGAGACCAAGAACATAGGGCAAACCCTACCAAGTGGCGATAGTAGCAAGGTGGCCCATCTTGAATTTGGGTCAATGAGGTTCGATAGATACGATAGGAGACAAAGTTGCGCCCCGCGATACCTTGGTGGGGTAAAGAGGCGGCATCGGCAAAAGACGTCATACCGGGATTAGATAGCTCTTCGCGAGTCACAGGGTTAGTCAGAGACGCTTAGATATGTAGACTAGAGGCCCTAGACGCTATCCTACTGTATGTGCAGGCTGCTGTCACAGGGTTCCGTGAAGCGCGCGTAAAAAATTCTTGGGGAGCCGCACGTTGTTCTGAATTCCTTAGCACCTTCGTCCTCAACAGACCTTCAGCGAAACCACCACCACGAAACAACCTTCACGATTTCCTCCTTCTACATAACACCGACGTCCGACATGGGCAAAGCCGCTAAATCGAATTCCCGCGCCGGTGGGGACAAACCATACGCTCGTAATGCGTCCGCAAAAGAAGCTGCCTCCAAGGCCGTCAACAAAGTTTTCAAGATGAACACAGATCTCGGTCAGCATTTGCTCAAAAACCCTGGAGTCGCTCAAGCAATTGTCGACAAGGCTGGATTGAAGCAGTCTGATGTACGTTTTCCAATTCCTCAGTTCTTCCCTCAATTCCTCTCTCAAACTGGGGAAATCCTTAACTCTACACAACTACCCTCTTGCACATGAAGTAGCTACTTACACCTCCCTAGGTCGTCCTTGAAGTCGGTCCCGGAACCGGTAACTTGACAGTCAAAATCCTCGAAAAAGCGCGCCAAGTTCACGCAGTCGAAATGGATCCTCGTATGGCAGCCGAGCTTACCAAGCGAGTTCAAGGAACTCCCATGGAAAAGAAGCTTTCAATCCTTCTCGGCGACGTCATCAAAACCGAGCTCCCCTACTTCGACGTTTGCATTTCCAACACACCCTACCAAATTTCTTCACCCTTGGTGTTTAAGCTTCTCGCCTTGAACCCTATGCCTCGATGCTGTGTTCTTATGTTCCAGCGCGAGTTTGCTATGAGATTGGTTGCAAGACCCGGTGACCCACTTTACTGCAGATTGAGTGTCAATGCTCAGATGTGGGCTAGATGTACCCATATTTTGAAGGTTGGAAAGAACAACTTCAAGCCACCTCCCAAGGTTGAATCCTCCGTGGTTCGTATCGAGCCCAAGAACCCAAGACCTCCTGTCAGCTACGAAGAGTGGGATGGATTGTTGCGCATTGTTTTCGTTCGTGGAAACCGTACGATCAAGGCTGGATTCTCATCAAAGGCCGTCATGGAGATTGTTGAGCGCAACTACCGGACCTGGTGTGCAACAAACGATGTTCAAATCGAGGAGGAGATGACAGATGCTACAGCAATGGAAGAGGATGATGGCGAGATTGAGGAGATGGAAGTCGACGATGACCTTGGAGGAACTCAGAAGATTGCTGTTAAGGTCGGAAGAAAGAAGGGAAAGGTTACCGAGCTTGTAAAAAGCAAGGTTGATAAAGTTTTGGAGGAGACCGAGATGGGTGATAAGAGAGCTGTTAAGTGCGAGGAGGGTGATTTCCTTAAGCTTCTCTACGCTTTCAACAAGGAGGGAATTCATTTCAGTTAAACTGGGATACTGGGAAATCAGGAAACTAGGAAACTGGGAAACTCTCTAAAGAAAGCTTCAAAAATTGGGTTCTCTGGGAAGACAACAAAAGTAATGGCGTTTTGGTGTTGATTTTTTTAATGTATATGGGACTATATGTATTTTTGTTTTCTGGTATTTCCGGTTTTTTCTGGAATTTTTGGATTGACGAACAGTTTAATCAAAAAAGTTTTACTATCGATGAGAAGTATGTAGGTACTTGATATTGATATTGATAATTTAGCTTTAAAAATTCCTTGGGTCGAAGGTTGAAGGTTAAAGGTTGAAGTTAGAAATACAATACAATACAATACAATACAATACAATACAAGACAATACGATACTCTCTTTAACCTAATTTCTATAACCCAATCTCTTAACTCATGAAAAAAAAAAAAATTAACCCGAACCTTCTTCGAAGCCGAGGTAAAAGAAATCCATGCTGTGTAGAGGGGTGGGGGTTAGACACAATACTCGCACTACTGCTACTGCAACAAAGTTCCAAAATTCCTTTCCAAGTTTCGCCCCCTCCAATTTCTACCCTTTTCAACCATTTCTACACATCCCCACATCCTCACATCCTCCACATCCTCCACATCCTCCACAATTTCCACACATTTTCCAACCACCAATCCACCAATGCACACCAGTAAGTTAAATACGTAATCAACCAAAAAGACAAGAAAAAAGAAAAGAAAAACAAATCCCCAACTACATACACATGGCGCCATAAATCGGCATAAACCGCATGATACCGGAAAATAACCCTCCCTCCCCGGCCGCGGAAAATAAACCCCTCCTCCCCCCTCCCCCCCCACCCTCCCTCCCTCCCTCCCACCCTCCCACCCTCCCCTCCCCCCCCCTCCCCTTCCCTTCCCTGCCCCGGAAAATATATTATCCCGGAAGGGATAAGTGGCGGTCTAGATCCTTTTGGGATATTTTCAGGGCCGTAAGAGAGAAGCTGCGCTATAGACTCAGAGATTTTGAGACGGACACTGGTGAACTGGTGAATACGTAAATACGGAAGTTACACCAGAGACCATGTAACGAAATAGAAGGGAATTAGTATTGGTTAATAAATTTAGTAAAGCAAGATACGAGACATGAAACATGAAACATGAAACACAGGACACCAGCGCAATTTAGTAACTCGTAACTCGTAACTCGTAATTTACAAGTTTTAGGAAGCACAAAAACAAAAGAAAAGAGAAAAAAAAGTAGGGGTTATGATAATAATCCAGAGTATGTATGTGTGAAGTTAATTCGAAGTCCGTGAACATGCTACATATGTCATGCATAAAGTGTTACGAAATCCGCACTTTCCTCAAATATATTCCCTACTCAACGTTCATAAAAAAATCGTCGTTAACCCTTGCAAAAAAAACAAAAACCCAATTCCCAATTCCGAAATCCGAAATCCAATAAATATAACATAACATAAACCAGCTGAAAATTCAAGATCCAAAACGAAAACCAACGCTTAATGACAAAAGAAAAACCAAGTTTTTGTCCGCCTAATCAAGATCGGCAATAGGCAATCCATTAAAGATCTGGGCTGTGCTTCCAAGGGCTTTAAGAGCTTCTTCGGCGTTCTTGTTCTTAAGAGCAATAGCTTCCTCAGCGCTGACAAGGACGAAGTCATAGTTAATCTCCCAGTCATCAGCCTTGACGCCGTATTTCTTAGCCACTTCCTCATCTCCGACTTTCTTAACGTCGATGACAAGGGAAGATTTGACACCGAAGACAGCGTCGGAGGTCTCGTAGGGATCGCCACGGATGTACAATGAGCTATATTTTTCCCAGCAATTGTTAGCGATATGGAGGGGTGTATATAATACGGGATGAGATAAGCTGTTAGACTCACGTAACAAGGGTGTCGTATCCTTCAGCAATAATCATAAAGTGCATATGAGAAGGTCTGTAAGGGTGTCTGTGCAATTTTTCGAGCATTTTTCCGACAGGGCCATCGTGAGGGATGGGGTAAGGAACGGGCTTGACGGCCTTGAACCAGAAATCTCCATTCTCATCGGTCTTCAAGATACCACGGCAGTCGGGGTATTGACGGTCCTTGTATTGAGTGTCGTAGTGTCCGGTCTCATCGGTCTCCCAGATATCGACTGAGGCTCCGACAATGGGCTTTCCGGAGGTGTCTTTCAAGGTACAGCGGACTAAACACATCTCTCCCTTTCCATCGGTGCAGATAGAGTCACCGTGTGCGAACTCATGGGCGTCTTCGGTGTGGAAGGGTCCCAAGACGGTTCCCTCGGTGGCACCCTCGGGCTTGGGGTGGTTAATGTTCTCGACGAGGGTGGAAATTCCAAGGGTGTCGGAAAGTAGGATGAACTCCTGTAGGTGGTGGCGTTAGTTTTCTATGCCTTTGGATGTTGTGATACCATATGCGACGTACCTGACGGGTGTCGGAGCAAATCTGTCCAACCTGGGTCAGGAACTGAATTCCGGTCATCCATTCCTCGGTGGTCAATCGGGTCTCGCGAGTAAAGTCGTGAAGGTGTGTAACGAGACGCTCGAGGACGTACTGCATACGCTTGTCGGGACCCTGGGAGTTAATGATGATGGTGTTGGGAGTGATGTTATCGGGAGTGAGATCCTTCATGGGAGGAATGACGACTTTGGAGGGATCCATTGTAGCGAGTATCTGGTTGAGGCGATTAAGTGGGGAGGAAATCTTGACGGTTTTCTGGAGGTGTTTGGTTTAAAGATGGAGTTGTCTGGGAGCTTTGGAGTTCACTCTGAAGCGGATAACAAAGTCTTTTATGGATGGCCGGCCGGATATCTGGAACTGAAAGAGTTCCTATGCCGGATATAGAGGATATACGTAGCTTTCTCGACGCGCTCATGATCAATGGAATTTCAATTCGGGGTTATTTTGTCAAAGTTTCCGTGATGGCGGGGAGGTCAATCTGCGGGGTAGCGGGCAGCGAACGACTGTGAGCTTCCGTAACTGGACGGGCGTCTTACAGACCACGGGTAATGTGCGGAAGTAGCGGGCGGGAACGCGTATGATTGGTGGAATAACAGATCTCCACTGCCTGGCTAATGCACTTGCTAGGAACACGCTGCTCGCGAGGACAGATGCAGGGATTCTTAGCTCAGGTACTTTGAGCTCTGTCGAATACCAAACATCTGGTTGGCCGTCGGTATTAACTTCAAGGGTAGGCTGCCACGCGGATGTATCTCCATCTCGTGAAAAATATATCCGTCAACTTCACACCAGGCTTAAACATATGTAGCCCTTGCATTTTAGCGAAATGTCTTATTGAAGCACACGCATGATCACCCTGTCGCAAACCCTAATAGGGCTTGGGCAGACAATAACGACAAATGAAGCATCAAGACACACGGGAATGTAGAAAAGGTGTATATCCGTCCACGACTCTTTTCCGCAGATACCGGTTGATTCGTATCGATAATAGGGATTTACCCCGAACTGTGGAACACGATGGCGTGGCTATCCGTATTTCTGGTCCGAGAGGTCGGAACGTGGTTCAATTTTGTGTTTCACAGCTCATAGCCCGCTGTAATGAAACCCGTGTAAGCTGTCTGTAAGACAATGTCGACGCAAATCTGAGAGGCTGGATTGAGTTCTGGCCATATTTTTTATTGGACATTTTCCCTACTTTTGTTTGGCAGCACTAGCACTGGTTGCGGGCAATTTTCTAAAATCTGTGGTCAGAATTTCCTATCGTATTATTATGAGTACCATCGTATTGAACTTCTAAGACTTCTAAGCGCTTCAGGTAGAATGTACACAAATCTACACAAATTGATCTGTGCCACCTGGAGTGTGGAGTGTTGCTCAATCGCACACAAGTGAATTTCACAGAAATGCCTTTGGAATGTGCAGTGCAGTCTTTCAGCTCATCCAGTCCAGCAAAAACCGGCAACTGTTTATTTATTTACCGTGTTAACCCTACACTGATTTAGATCCAAATACAAACTCTCCACCTCCATCTTGAGCTCCACTTGCATCCATACTTTTTTTTTGGCCGCATCCTCCATCTTCCTCCATTTTGTGCCTATATCCGAATATGCCTTCTCCGGTCTCTCTTGACATCATCATAGTCGGAGCTGGACTGGGTGGTCTAGCAACTGCCATTTCCTGTTCCCTCTCCGGACATAAAGTCCGACTCCTGGAGCAAACTCGGACTCTCGGTGAAGTAATTATCCTATTTCTATTATTCTATTTTATTATCTGATTTTCATTTTCATTTTCATTCATACTAATCATTAAACTAAAATAGGTTGGAGCAGGAATCCAAGTCCCCCCGAACGCAAGTCGAATTTTGAAAAGATGGGGCCTAATGCCCCAATTCCAAAAAGTCTCCGTTTCACCTGAATCCTTGAGACTTCGGCGCTATTCCGACGGAAAGGTATTAAGCGAACAACGCTTTATACCTGATGCCGAATCAGACTATGGAGCACCATACTGCAATGTTCACCGAGCGGACTACCATTCCCTCTTAGTTTCCAAAGCCCGTGAACTTGGCGTCGAGATAATCCTAGATGCAAGAGTCCAAGAAGTCGACTTTTCAACACCTTCAGTAACTTTATCCAACGGCGGTTATAAACTGGTTGCAGATCTCGTAATCGGAGCAGACGGTCTCAGAAGCCATCTTCGATCACTCTTGTTGGGGAGAAAAGAATCACCTTACTTAACAGGTGACCTAGCATATCGTGTTTTGATCTCCGCTGAAAAGATGAGACAAGACCCAGACCTGGTTGATCTTGCAACAAGACCTATGTTCAATATCTGGATGGGGCCCAATATGCACGCCGTCTGCTACCTTTTAAAGGGCGGAACGGTTTATAACATTGTGTTACTCTGTCCTGATAACTTACCCACCGACGTCAATATTGCACCGGCGAAGAATGGCGAGGTTGAAGAATTGTTCAGAGCTTGGGATCCACGGCTTCACAAACTATTCAAGTTGGCCCATGGAATCCAGAAATGGCGGCTGGAAAACAGTAGGGAAATTGAAACTTGGGTACATCAGGAGGGGAAGTTCGCCTTGTTGGGTGACGCTTGTCACTCGACCCTACCTTATCTTGCACAAGGAGCAGCTATGGCGGTCGAAGACGGCGCCTTACTGGGAGAGCTATTAGGGAAGATACAAACGAAGGAGCAATTACCGGATGTCCTGAAGATTTACGAATACCTAAGGAAGCCAAGAGCAGAGCATGTGGTCAAATCAAGCACAAATCAAAGAGATGTATTTCATTTACTCGACGGGGAGGAGCAAAGGAAAAGAGATAAGATAATGTTGGCGGATGTTGTAACGCCTGGCTTTCCGAACAAGTGGAGGGACCATGGATTTAGGGATTGGTTATTTGGGTATGATACAGCGAAGGAGGTAGAGAAAGGGTGGGCGAGATATCTCAAGGAAGGTAGATTCTGGGACAGTTGGACGCTCAATAGCAAGGGACCACAGGCGGCGAGGATTAGGGGGGAATTCCGGGCTTCTCTTTAATTTTCCTTTCTACATACATAAAATTTTCTTATGATTTCATTATGATTTCTTGTCATTTATGGTACTTCTTAATCTTTTTGATTTATTAGGGCGTGCGGTAGGTTTTTTGTTTTTCGACCCAATATTTTTTCGGGGGGGGGGGGGGGGGGGGGGCGCTATGCATGCATCGTTGCTTTTTTTTCTCAGCATATATATTCCAATACAACAGTGTTGTATTATGCAAAGATTTCCATTCCATAGAAAACATTCACTCGTGTATAAAACTTTCCTCCACATCACATTTTCCGCAGATACCGTGAAACATTAAATTCCCTCCCATTCACCAGGTACACAAACCTTATTCCACGTACATGTATCCATCCGCCGTCCAAAATCCCACCAAGTTAAGTTTTCGGTACCTATAAAACCCACCTCTATAGTAAAATCACTCTCTATCTACTCATCCTTTATCCCAAGATTCCAACACCCCACGTTTTCCCTGGCCCCTAACATACATATACCGACATATACAGCATGACATGACAAGCCCAAGTGTCTCCAACATAACATAACACAACACGTCATAACCTTGATACACCAGGTTGTGTATATATACGTTTAAAAAATGAAATCAAGTCCATATAGAGGCCTATAATACAGCTTCTATAAGTTCTATAAGTTCTATATAAAAACGCAATGCATCTGTAGTTGGATTTCCTCCCAATAACCCACATTCCAATGATGTCAAGGATTATGACAACATTCCTTTGTGATTTGTAAATAAAATATTGATACGGTGCGAGGTATAGGTATAGGTATAGGTATAGATGTCGATTCGATGCGTTATGCGTTGTAACCTATCGATTGTAGCCGATGCTTAGAGAGCGGTGGTGTGATGTCATGGGATTACTTAGATCGCTGGCTTGTTATGGTGATGGTGATGATGGTGATGACGATGACGATGATGATGATGATGATGATGATGGTGATGGATGTATAGATGTATGGATGTATGAATGTATAATTAAGTTTTAGCCTCATATTTATATATATATATATATACGAACATACGGCACCGAGGAGCTGTGTAGATGATATTGAGTGGGTTATAGATTAATTATAGATATTGGTACATAACTAGCGGAGGTAGTGGTGAGGGAAGGGATACAGCAAACTTGAAACACCAAGCACTGGACAGCAGCAGTCTAGCAGTTTGATAACGTGTTACTAACGTGTTACTATATAGAAGATACGGTAATTGAAATACATTTGAACGGTGTTTATTAATATGATTTGAAGGTTGTATGACGAATCCATAATGCTTTCGGAATTCGGATTCTGTAGGATGCTGGGGTGGCTTGAAGTAGCTTGAGGAATTGCTTTTTTTTTCACGGGGGATACTGGATTGTAAGGGTGTTGTATATATGTGGGTATTTTTGTATATAGTGGGTGGTATGTAGTAGATACGGGCTATGGATGAACGATGAACGATGGACGGACTATAGACTACGGACTCGATATTGGACTAGCTATTGAAGTTTGATTACTGATTACTCTAGGTATGAGTCGTTTTTTTTTTTTTTTTTTTTTTTTTTGTTTGTAATCTCAAACTAGTTCAGGCCAGCCATGTCAGGCAATGTCATGGAATATAAATCGCAATTTGTATCTAACATCATCCCGTACTCATAGTTCGGAACCGGACTGGTCAATAATATCATTATCCCGCCATCCCGCCATCCCGCCATCCCATAGTCCCGTAATGCCGTAATCCCGTAATCTTGAACGGTCTTTAGGCTTCGAGCCTTGGGAAATTTTTGATGATGATTGCTCGTATGGCTCAATTTCCATTGTCAGATACTTCGGATAAGTTACTATAATTCATATCAACTTACAAGCCGGGTTGATGTTCGTTGTTATGACTCGGTGTTGTGGTTTTGATGTAAGCAAGGTTAGATATGAGGCTGTGTCTATGTCTAGTTATACTGCTCTATGTACATTATATATACATACTGGCTTATAATTGTAAGACCCAGGAACAAGAGGGTAAAGAGGGCGAGTACATAAATGAATCTATTTTCTAAGGCCGAGGATGATTTGAAGACGGGGGCAGTTAATAATTTCACGTATAGCCTTCCACTAAATTTAGTTTCCAGCCGTATTGAACACGAATGTATGTTGTACGGGTATGGTGCCCATAGACGGGGCGATAGGTTAGAAGTTAGCGATGTGTAAGCGAGCTACGAGTGTGTTACACGGAAAATGTACATGGTAGTACATGTCAATTCTCGCTTAAATAATGACCTACTATATTTATGGGTGTCGCGAGCCAGTAACTAAATATGAGGCGAGAGTATACTTGTTATGCAGACTAATCGTTCCCAGGTCCAGTGATTCCTATTTCCAATAATTCCATGTACTCGGTAGGGTATCATGTTATTTTCATTAACTAAACTAATGGCAACATCACATCATTCATCATTCATCATTCCTTCTAATATTTACCCCTCATCCCTATCCCCATCCCGCATCTACTTCCCCACCGCCCACTTCTCCACCTCCTCCTTCGTCGTTCCCTCCAATGCTCTCAACCCCGTCGCCTCCGGGACCACTCTCGGCACACCCTCTTTACTCAATTCCCCCTTCCCATAAGCTTTCACAGCTTCCATCCATCTATTTACACAAAGACACCATTTACAACCTCCCTTTAAGCCAATGGATGTTAAATCATTTCCTCTATCCTTTGAGAACTTCAGGAATTCGTCGGTTACTATTGCTGCTATGCTGTGGTTTCCTCGGTCTGACGGGGGTGCGTGGCAGTAGCCATCTCGTGCGAAACCGGTGGTTGGGTTGAGGGAGTGGAGAGTTAGAGGGGTGTGGTTGATGTTTAGACGCTATGGGGGGTGTGGGTTAGCTGGTGTAGATGTAGATGTAGATGTGGGTGTAGGTATAGGTGGAGGTATAGGCATAGGGATAGAAAGGACGGGCTTTAGATCTCAAATTCGCAATAAGGGATTGACGAATTGACGAACTAATGAATGGATGACAACAGGACCAATAGAGAAGAAAAGAAGCTTACCTCAGGTAAATTTGTCATAGTAGCCAACGGTTTCTTCGATACGGTAGTATAAGGGGTCAAGAAACGAAAAAAAGGTCGAAACATCGTTTTAGATGACATCTTGAATGATATCTTGTCTTTCGGAAGGTTCCAAACTTCCAAAATTAAGCGTTTTCTTGTTTTCTGGTTCCTTCGGGGTTGGTGATGTCAATGCCGATATGCGATATGCGACGCGGGTGCGCGGTTGAGGGAGTTGATTAGGGTTGAGATGGCGCGGTTGTATGTAAAAGCTCCGGCTACCAACCGCCGGGTAGATCTGTAGATCGCGGGTTCTAAATCATCTTAAGGACTTGACATAGAATTTTGGTGCCCAGATGGTTAACTGAAAACCTGAAAACATGAAGAGATATAAAAAATCGAAATGAAAAAAAAGGGCTTATACAGAGCCTTCATAGCTGCTAGGATACCGATACCCGAGATGGCACAAAAAGGTAACAGGCTGCAGGCTACGTCATTTGATACAACTTCCCATCACTCGGTTAGCGGGGTGAATGACTAAAAATTGTGAATATCAAAAACAGTCTTCAAACCTCAAATTTCCAAAACAAATCCCCATACCAAATTTCTGTCACAATTACTACTATTACCCCCCACCAAATTATCCCGAGTAAAAAAAAATAGCAAATATCGAAAATGGCAATGAACGCAGCAGCAAACCTGGTCGAAAAAATCGTCGGCCATCAAACGGATACTACGATTACCACAAACGTTTCAAATCCTAATATCGATGTGGAGAAGTTTGCGGATACTTCAGTTCCTATGAAGGCGCTTGCTTGGCAGGGGAAAAATCATGTTGAAATTAGTTTGTCCCCTTTAGATTTCCATCAAAATATCCCCAATCTCCTTTACACAATCATACATAATATATATCAAAAAACAAAAACCCCCGCTAACACAACCCCCATAGTCGATACCTACAAACCCAAACTCATCGATCCAGGGGACGTAATCCTGCAAGTAACCGGCAGCACTTTATGCGGTTCCGATCTGCATCTTTACCACGGTTCCATTCTCCAAATGCAATCCGGAGACATTCTCGGCCACGAATTCTGCGGGATCGTGCACGAAGTCGGGCCCTCAGTAAAAAAGGTCCAAAAAGGCAAACGCTATGTAGCCTCCTTCCAGATCGCCTGCGGAGAATGTAAATTCTGTCTCCAGAAGCTCACTTCCCAATGTGATCGTACCAACGACAGTACTGTGCATAACGCGCTGTTTGGTAGTCGTACTGCGGGACTGTTTGGGTATTCCCATTTCACGGGGGGATATGCTGGTGGACAGGCGGAATGGGTTCGGGTCCCTTATGGGGATGTTAATCTCCTGGAACTGCCCGATGAAGTACCTGATGAAAAGGGATTGTATTTATCCGATGTCCTCTGCACGAGTTATAATGCGGTGCAGGATACGAGGGTTTATAAAGGGGATTCGGTGGCGATTTGGGGCGCCGGACCCATTGGATTGATTGTGGCGATGTTTGCGTTGAGGAATGGGGCGAGTAAGGTGATTTTGATTGATAATAATTGGAGGTTGAAGTTTTGTAAGGAGAAGTTGCCGGGGATTGAAACGTTGGATTATACCGCCTTGCCAAAGGGGAAAAGTGTTACGGCGGAGATTCATGAAAGGGTTCCTGGGGGTGTGGATGTTTGTATTGAGTGTGTTGCTGGGGAGTATGCAAAGGGGGTAAGTTTTTGAGTTATTCCGGGGTTTTTGGAAATGGTTTTCGAGGGGATATTTGCTAATAGAGATACCAAACCAGTGGGCACATTATTTCGAGATGTTGCTCGGGTTAGAGACCGACACTTCAGAAATTCTGAACGAAATGATAACCTCATGCCGAAAGTTTGGACGATGCGGAATTACAGGAGCCTATGTCGGCTTTACCAATCATTTCAATATTGGATCTTTAATGGAGAGGGGAATTAGATTGATTGGAAATGGACAGGCCCCAGTACAGAAATATTGGGAGGAGATTTTGGAAATGATTAAGAAGGATGAGATTGATCCGACAATCATGCTTACCCATAGAATCCCACTGGAGGATTTGGCAAAGGCTTATGCGGTGTTTGATGAGAGGAAGGAGAGTATTGGAATGATGAAGATCTTTGTGGAGACAAAATTTTCGGGGCCAGTGAGAGCGGGACCGCCGCTGACTAGGTTGTAGGTAGAACTAGATGGTCTTTTGTTTTTGTAAATACTTAATACCCAATATAGATGTTGATGTATAAAGGCTTAGTCTAAAGAAGACCTTATCATTGAGGTTGTTTTCTCTAGTGTACGGTCATTCAATAACCCATCAACTTGAGTAGAAGCAATTTCTACCTTTGAAGACCCCACACTGATGTCGAAAATATTCTCAGCCACCAACCAGTCCTTATCAAGCCCAAGCATACTATCTCCATGACCCAAAAATATTCCCACGCTATGTTAGCTCTCACCGCAAGCAAGATCTACGTAACCCGGGCAAAACAAACTCCGTATAATCTCAGCCAAAACTATTTTAACAAGACCGAAAATCCTCCATACCATTCAGTTCACATCATCCCAACCTTGGACCCAATAATATACACCAGAATATTTTAACCTCAAATTGATGGTACATATGGCGAACGGACAGAAGCGAGTGATAATCTTTGTCTTGTAGAATTCCATATGAGTATTAAAAACAACGGAAATTATGCAGGATGCCCCCCAAAAAAGGCGAAATTTGTAATATACCCCCATCTATGCAGGATGCCCCTCGCTCAGGTAGTAAACACCCGCCCATATTGAATACTCCGCCTACAGCGCCGGGCTACAGATTTTTCACGTGCGTTTTTTTTTTTCTTCCTCGCTTGCAGGTGAAGATTTTGATTCCACTTCTCGATATTATCGTCAACAACGACAACAATGGAGTGCACCAATTCGCTGACAACCAGCATCGATTCTAACACCGCTGACCCGATCTCTCGACATGCACTGCACCTTGGAGATGATTTTCCCACGTTTTCCGAGTTTAAACTGGCTATTCACAAGTGGGCCGTAGACATGCGGTTTGACATTCGCTTTGCAAAGTCAGAGGCGCAGAAGTGGATTCAAAATTTAGGCGGGCGTTCACTACCTAAGCGAGGGGCATCCTGCATAGACGGGGGTATATCGCAAATTTCGTGTTTTTTCGGGGGCATCCTGCATAATTTCCGTAAAAACAAATACTAAATTTGAATGATAAAGAGAGGACGTGATGAGAATAAAAATCTCAGCTACCCATGTATTAATAGATTCAGTTTGTAGATTCAGTTTATAAGAGGAAAAACAGTGATATAAAACTGCGAGCAGAAATATACGAGAGCCAGAAAATCAGCAGATGTTGTGACAGATTTGAAGTTTGATGCTTCTGGTAGGGAAACAGAAAGTAATAAAAGCTTTTCCAAATGAATTAAGAATTACGTACTGTTATATACTGATTAGTGAAGCATAGAATCAGGCGTATTATACCATGGCGGATTTCAAGCTCCTCTGTTGACAGTAAAGCTTATGTCCGGATTAGATATGAGAGAGCACGGGAGTAGCAAGCTTCAGATGGACTGATTATATACCTCCGCAATGGAAATTTGGCATAACTTTACTTGTTATTTGAATAAAATTTCTCCAATATTCAAAGCCACAGGACCACCCTGAAAGCCGGCAAACAATGATTTCAAAAAGCAAGCCCAGTAAATTCCCGGTAGGTTACATTTACATCCCATCTAAAACCAATCATCATGTTACCCACAAAAGTAAAAGCAAAAAAAGTACAACTAAAGTATTTCTACACGCCATAAATGAATCCTAAACCAAAACCCGCATCCATATAACGCCAAGTCCCACAATTACGCCGCAACCAACCCTTCCTCCTCTCTTGCTCTTTCCTCCTCCCTCGCCTTCGCCCTAGCCTTCGCTCGTTCCTTCGCCTTCCTCACCTTCTCTTCTTCCGTCTCCCTAATATCCTTCGGCACCTCCGGCAAATCCTCAACCGCAACCTCACCTCTCAGCTCCCTTTCCAATCTCTCCATTTCCTCCTCAACCTCATCCTCCATTTCATTCGACATAACACTTCCCAACATTTCCGAGATTTCTTTCTGGTACCTAATACCCTCCTGACTTTCCTCCATAAGCCGTTCCACCGATTCCAGGCTCATTTCCTTATTAATTTGTTTCAGCACCTCCGATCCTTGTTTTAGTCCAAAATAAACATCCTTTTCCACCAACGCAAACTCGATACTAGAAACCAATTGTTCCAGCGTCGCAAGTTGCGCATCTGTCTGTGCCAGGAGATTTTCCTGGAATTTCCGACGACGGAGAGCGAGGAGGGCTCGGGGTTTGTCACCCTTGGCGAGGAGAGATTTGGCGGCGTCGGTTTCGGCGGAGAGAACGGTTGAGATCCGGCGTTGGTATTGGTGGAGACGGTCGCGTTGGAGTTTCAAGTTTAAGATGGCGCTGTGGAGGGGGTGGGGGTGTTAGCGAAGGATTTCAGGAAAGTTGATAAAGACTAGCGGAGCTCCTGGTAGTAGGTACTGTATATACACGAGGAAGCTGTAGACAAGTAGGCAAAGCCAGGTAGAGCTCTCCGCAGCCTAGAGGAGCTAGAAGGAATGAAAGGAGGTAGCTACCGATCTTGTGAGGTGACCTTATTGTTATTCGATAAAGCGTTACCCATGGCTACGAAACGAAGGGCCCGAGGAGTATTTTCGAGTAGTTAAGTACTCTAGGTTTTTAACCCGGTCGAAGTTCAGGTCGGTATTGTAGTTGGAGTTGAGGAGAGGTCGCGTTGAAGCGTGGTCGCGTGGGGAGATGAGACGTCATCGGTGATGGTTCCCCTTGCTTGGTGTGGTAGTTGCTTGGGGTAGAGTTGTCTAGTGCAACCATGGAGTAGCCTTGACGGGCGGGTGGCGGTTGTGGCGCCTATTTATATACTCGTGCACTATCCTCAAGGGTGCGAGACATTGTTTGTTAGTGCTGGTTAAGCGAGAGGGGTAACATATTACGTATGAGTGTCTTTGATTTTGATGATATATAAAGGCCAATATCATGCACTTGAAATCTTGTGAAATCACAGCAGTCTTCTGCTGTTTTTACCAACCCATTTGCCAAAACGTAGATATATCCTTCCTTCCTCCGGAATTTCCTGCTTCATATCATTTTAGAAATTAAAGTCATTTCACAGTGACGATTAATAGAATAAAATAATAAAGTGTAAAGATCCAATGGATGGAACAACCAATGAGTAGATTTCAATTTTGGTATACCTAATGTACAAGACTGTCTTCATGTTTTATCATGAAAATAGTTGGATAATAATAGACCCACTTAAAAGCATTCAAACATAAAACTCCTTAACGCATTCAAGTGAAAAGCAAATGAAAAAACAAAACAGAAAACCAGGAGAGGGGGAGAGTCAACCAACGTTTCAGTGTCCACCGCCCAAAAGCAACCAACGCCATGTCAAAATGTACAGAATTTTGTGTTTAGCCATCCTTCCAGATGGCTTTCGGGGTATCAACCAGCCTTCCACGAGATATTCCACAACGATATCCCATCTCTTTTAATGAAATATCCTTCACAATCCATCATGATAATCTTCTAGATCATTTCTCCACCATCTACTCCCTGTCCCTCCCCCCTCCAGACTTTCTTCCATCTCTCCCAACCTCCCTGTCTTTGCTCCTTCACGATCCTGACCAACCCCCGCTCCCTCAACTGCTCCAAGACAATCTTCATTCCCTCCCTCGACCTCTGAATACCATCCTTCATCGAGCTCTTCCCTACCAACTCAATGGTACCTCTTACACCACCCATACCAGCCGTCCAATTTCCCAACCATCCCCTACGTTCCTCCGCCCTCTCTCTTCTCGCCGCTCCAAGCTTAGACTCAAACTTCACCACCGTCTTAACCAAGGTAGCCGCCGGCGACGTAGAAACAGACCCAGGAGCCCAATGTGTAGCCGCACTCGTAGACTCGGTAGATGGATCCGGGGTATAAACCTGAGTTTCCACGACCGACAAAACACCATTCCAATCCAAGTTACGAGTCTCGGTGCTTAAAGTTTGATTACGAGTATCGACGACGGATTTTTCGAGGATATAAGATTCTTTAATTTTTGGGATAAACCGGGCTACTGACTTTGGGAGCTTGCCGCGTTTCAGGTGAAGTCGCGTCATGTGGAGGTTTCCGGATATGGGGTCGATGTGCATATCAAGTGTATCGGAGGAGACGACATGGGTGGAGTAGGGACTGTGGTGGGGATTTTAGCAGAATTCTTGAGTGATGATGGTTGGAATGTTCAGGGACATCTCAGGTAATGAAATCAGATGTGGTGGGGTAGTGCAGATGCGAGGGGACCGGGGAGGCTTTTCGAACTTTGCGGGGATGAGCGGGGGAAACTTACTTGGGATATCGAAGAAAGTATGCGAGTGTAACAGCGGGCCATTGGTAGCTGGTATGGTCTTAGTATTCGGTGGGATGCGGTAGGACGGGGGGCGGAGGGGGATGCGAACTCGTAGCTGAAGGTGGATTCAAAGAATTTGACCATTTTGTGTACGAAGCCGGTGCTCCGGGTATGTCTCGGTGGAATGAATTCAAACAATGGCGTATATATATTGCAAAAATCGAGGGCTGGATATAGAACGGAAGGTGTTTGGGAGCGTGTCTGGAAGCGTGAGAGGTCGATGATGTGGAAGATCGTGAATCGACGGCGGCGGCGGATGGGTTCAAGTTTGAAATTCAAGGCCGCCTAGTCTAGAGCGGTTTTCTCCTAACTGGCTTTGTCGTTGGTCGCGGAAATATGCAGCGAGCGATTGCCGTTTACCGATGTTGAAGGGTCGACGAAGTTAAACTTGCTCGGCTACTAAAGCCGGGTGTCTTCGCTGCTCTGATGGGGGTGATCGTGTGCCCCGCTGAAAATCTGGCGGCTCCAACAAGGATATGGGGAAATCGTGAATTCGGCTGAAAATCTGGAGAGGCAACACCCGTTTCCATACGTCCTCGATAAACCAAAGCAAGGATTCCGCATAGCAACGTCGGAGACAACAAGACCCGTGTCGCACCATTTTGTGACGTATTTCTCGGCAGACGCTGAGCTGATTTCGATGGAATAAATCAGGAGAGAACATAGGCGCCGGGGAATCATGAATTCCGAATCTCAAGCCATGTCATGTCATAAGGTTACTTGAATCATAAATATCGAATATCAAATCATTCAATCAGACGAATCACTGAATCATGAATCCAATCTCTTATCATACTATATCGAACGAATATCAAATACCTCATACCAGAAACTCGCTACAAAAAAAATGGGGTTCAACCGACGGAAATATCATACAAGTTTACATATCGCCAATTTCCCAACAACAAATAAAAAAACACCATAACACCATGAATTCTAAACAGCAATAAAATGTCCATAAGAACCACCAATTATCCAATTCGATTCCATTACATATCCTGTCTAAAAGCACAATTCCCGTGGTGGTGCCACGGTGGGAATCATGCCAAGGGTAAAATAAGGTGCCTGAAAAGCCTGAATTTCCTGTTGCGTGTACTGAATTTCAGGGTCATCCCATTTGCCCGCCTTCTTTGCTGAAGGGGATGCGGGTGCCTGCTGTGCAGCACCCTGCTGGAAGGGATTTGCCTGGGAAAATGCTGATGTCGGAGCTTGCTGCTGCTGTTGCTGGCCCATCTGTGCAAATGCATTTACGGGAGCCGGCTGTGCAGCTGCACTGGCCGCAGGCTGGCCGAAAGGATTTACCGCAGTCGACTGTTGAGCATTCTGGAAGACGTTCTGTTGACTGAACGGCGAGGCTTTATTATCAGGCTGCTGCTGGGGCTGTCCAAATGGATTAACCGCAGCTGACTGGGGCTGTTGCTGAGGTTGTCCAAATGGATTTACCGCATTTGTCTGGGACTGCTGCTGTGGCTGACCAAATGGGTTTACCGCTGTCTGAGGCTGCTGTTGTGGCTGACCGAATGGATTCACTGCCGCCTGGGGCTGTTGTTGTTGAGCAGCAGCGGCCGCAGCAAATGGACTCTGAGACTGCCCAATAACAGAAGACTGACCGAAAGCGGACTGACCGAACCCTGACTGACCAAATGCCGGTTTTGGTCCCGCTCCCCCTAATATACTCGGCTGTCCAAACGCACTGGTTGCTCCTCCTAACGCACTCGGCTGGCCGAAGGCACTGGTTGTGGCTCCCAACGCACTTGGTTGTCCAAAAGCGCTGGTTGCTCCTCCTAATGCGCTAGGTTGACCAAAAGCACTTGTCTGCTGTTGCGACTGAGAGAATGGGCTTGCCTGGCTGGCACCTAAAGCAGTGGATTGTCCGAATGCTGGCTGGCCGAACGCAGGTTTTGGCACGGCTGCGCCAAATGAAGACTGACCAAATGCGCTCTGCGGAGTAGAAGTCTGACCAAACGCACTTTGAGGAGTAGATGTCTGGCCAAATGCGGGCTGCCCAAAAGCTGATTTCGGTGCCGCTCCTAACGTACTCGTCTGGCCAAACGCGCTCTGGCCTGTAGACTGCTGTCCAAACGCACTCTGCGGTGCAGATGGCTGGCCAAATGTTGGTTGTCCGAACGCGGGGGTAGGCTGTTGTGTTGTAGATGCCGCGGCGGCGAATGGAGAAGGCTGACCAAATGCAGAGGTAGGCTGAGTTGGTTGTCCGAATGCTGACTGTGGCTGACCGAAGGGGTTGGCTTGTGCGGGGGCGGCGGCGGGCTGACCGAATGGATTCGCATTATTCTGCTGCTGCTGTAGAGGCTGAAGAAATGAGGTTTAGCAATCTTGGTTTGCTCGTCGCATCATGTTTCTACGTACCTGACCGAATTGAGGCATAGGACCTTGGTGTTCCCCACCGGGCGTGTTGTATCTGTACTTGCTCTCCCTGTTTTGCTGTGCCTGGTTGAGAAAGTTAATGGCGCCCTGGAGATTGCTAAGTATACTCTGAATCTGCATTTGGGCCTGGGAGTTGAGATTATTCCAGTGTTGTTCCTAATTACAATATCAGCAGGGCTTCATATGCATAGCTATGGAATGATTTGAACACACATATGCTGGGAGGGTTCCTTCGGCTTGAGCCTGATATGCCATTACTCGCATTTCTTCGAAAGATACATCTTTCTCGTCGATCAACTGACATGGTGGGTTCTTGCCGGGTCCGTACGAGGAAAGAATCCACATCGTCCCCGAGCTTGCCATAGATTCTGTGAGATCGGCATTGATAGCATCGACCGTCGCTGGAAGATAACTACTCATTGTTAGTGGTTGTCGCTTGTCAAGAGTCACGCTGTCTGGTGAAGTACTGGGGTGAGGGGTAGAAATAAAGACGTTTGGTATGTGCGGCTGGGAGGGGAAGGAATGAGGCAAAGCTAGGCACCACAAGAGCTACTCCATGTATCTACGGGTGAGCTACAGAAAAGCGGTATGGTGCCATCAACGGAGAGCCAATACATATTCAAGGATCCGACAGGCTCGAAACCAATAGGCGCCACAGCCGTGGGACTGATCGAGGAAAGATGTATCGCGCACAAACAGTTAGGGTGGCATACTTATCGCGGGACTGCTGCTGCTGCTGTTGTGACGGGCCGCCAAACGTATTATGTCGCTGAATATGTTGGTATTTGCAGTGGTTGCCGTAGCTGCAACGGCCTTGTTCGAAAAATTTACAGATCGGTACACCTGACATGTTGAAGGCTGAAGTTATCGCGTGTGCGCCTGACCACAAGGAGTCTCAAGTGTTGTAGAAATGAGATGGGCAAGCGCTATCGTAGCTACTCGCGATGTTTGTCTAGTCGTGGGTAGACGCGTTGGTTTTGTGTGGCGGTTGTGTATCGCGGGTGTAATAGGATCCTCAGTGATGTCAAGTCACGTCACATGGGTTGCGCGTTGAGCGAGGGTGGTAAGTTTGATACGGCCCACCGGGGTGACATCGCGACCCGGAACACGACCTCTTTGCCGACCGAGCGCGGTTGTCTTGGCGGCCGAATCGGCAACACATTAGCGGCATGATGCTTCTTGCCCGGCGCGGCGTGGACAAGGATTGTCGATTCAATGGACAACGGAGCTATGGTAAAGAAGATGGGGCCTATTGATCATACTGAATATAGGATTTCATGGTCAATTTTGACTGATTTAATTTTTGATTGTTGGTCGGCGTTTTAAAAGTTTTGTGAATCAGGATCATGTTGATGATGTTTTCAAAAAAATTACCACAATGAACTCAAAAGCTGGGAAATCTACCAACTCCCACCCCCGATGATCTTGAATCTATTTTTGGGCCATTCATATATATATCTAATATTAAGTCAAAACTTAGCTTCTTAAAGATCATAAACAGCTGTGATGAGGAAGAACAGCGTTTATGGATTGAGGAAATCAGCAAGACTGTTCGGTCACAGGTCCGTTACGCCGGTTCATAAAGGGACATCAAGGGCTATGTTTTCAGTCAAAACCTCTCATCATGATTTATATGTTTCATCTCTTCCTCCACCGACGACCTAGTTTCTTTCGAAAACTCCCTTTCGCACGCCACAGGGATCAAGCGTCTACAGTCTATACGTCAATATGCGCTAGGGCTTCTGCCCTGTAATGCCAAGTCGCACCCTTATCACGTGACGAAATTCTTGGTTGCTGATTTTGAACCTCGAAGTGGGATGTTGGAGAAACGAGTTGCTGGAAGTTCACGACCGCCCGCCCCGTCCCGCACCACCCAACGCCGAACCTCGAATCTAGACGATCTTCAAGCTTTCCGCCGTTCCCCCGCCGTATTCGCCTAGCCTCCGTGCTCTTAACCCCGCCTTTCTCCAGCAAAAATGGCCGACAACGGTTCTTACCTTCACCTTGCGCGACCCCTCCCGACCGTGCCTATCCCTCACGTTCACGCCACCACCGCTCCTCTCAATGTCACCATCCACACCCAGGTTCGCAGCTTGCTATCAACGGGTCGTTCTACGTAATAACGAAGTTGATAGGCGCTCTTCTCCATCTTGGACCACTCCCTTAGACGCAACCTTGACCAGGAGCGTGTCATCGGAACTTTGTTGGGAGTTAGAAGTGATGATGGAACTGAGGTCGAGATCAGAAACTGCTTTGGTGTTGGACACAACGAGTCTCAGGAGCAGGTTGGTCGCAGAACAGTTTCGGCACAGGAATACTACTGACAAGTGATTGAAGGTCGAGGTCGACATGGACTACCACAAGGCCATGCTTGCTCTCCACTTGAAGGCGAACCCCCGGGAGGTTCTTGTCGGCTGGTAAGCTTATGGACAAGCTATATACTGACAGGAAATGAATAGCTAACTGATACTTTTCAGGTACGCTACCTCCCCCGAGCTCAACACCTTCTCCGCCTTGATCCAGAACTTCTACGCCTCCAACGGAGAGGGAACCTTCCCTCACCCCGCTGTCCACCTTACCATCTCCACCGAGCCTGGTCAGGACATCTCCATTAAGACCTACATTTCCTCCGCCGTCGGTGTCAACCCTGAGCGCATGGCCGACAACTGCTTGTTCGTCCCTGTCCCTCACGAGATCCGTTACGCTGAGGCCGAGAAGTCTGGATGTGTGTCTTCCACCAATGACCTATGAATGCTTATCTAACGTATCGTAGTGGAGTTGATTGCCGGAGCCAAGAACACTGAGAGCCGAACTGCTCCCGTCATGACTGACATTGGAGCTTTGGAGAAGGCCGTCGAGGATGTTCTCGGAATGTTGGAGCGTGTCAGCAACTACGTCAACTCCGTTCTTGTAAGATTTGAGATTTCGTGGGTAGCTCAGGATAGCTAGCTAACAAAAAAACTACAGAAGGATGAGACCCCCGCATCTGCTGCTATTGGAAAGTTCCTCCTCAACACCCTCAGCCTTGCCCCTAAGGTCAATGCTACCGAAATTGAGAGAATGTTCAACTCCCACATCCAGGACGTTCTTATGGTTTCGTACCTTGCAAACACCATCCGGACACAAATCGACCTTTCTGGAAAGTTGGCAACGTACAACTTTGGCCCTAAGGACCCCATACTCGCGGCCGCCGCGGCCGCCGCCGCTGCTCCCGTTGCGAGCAAATAAATTAAGCAATATTGATGGAAAAAGGCAAAATGGTGTATGGAATGCATGTTTGTTATCTGGGATACAGGTTTACGGCTGAGGCGGGGAATCATTGTTTTTTTTTTCTTTTTTTTCGTTCGTGTAATAAGGTTATACCGAGAACAACGGCGTTCGGGTTCAGTTTATCGAACGATACACATGAGGGATGAAATTTTTTGAGATTATTACGCCGTGAAGTAAAAATTAGGGGTGTATCTTCCACGTTTGAGTCATTGTAAATATAATTGCGGACCCACGGATCCGAATGCTGGATGCGAATAATCAGATATGCATGAAGTGAACAGTTGATGTGCATTATTCTCATTCAACATTAGTATAAAATTATAAATTACTAGTGTTTCCGTACATTACTCGTGATGTACATACCCTCAAACCATGCTGGCGACTTGTCACTGTGTAATGGGACACCATCGGACAAGAAAGTAATTCTGGTCACTTCCAGTGTACGCTTGGGTTTTGATTTTGCTACTTTTGTTGCTTTTATCGGGTTTCGGCCCTTCATTGGGTGTTAAACCTCAATTGTCGCTTTGGGGGCATGGTTATTGGTGTCCCAATTATTTTCTGAAGTGTCGCGTGCGTTGCTACGTCAAAAGTACCAGAACTTTAGACCGCCGGTGAAACGCGTCTCCCCGCCGCAACCCACTTATACACGGTTTTCCACCACCAGAAACCGCATCATGTCACGTCACATACCCGCCTTTTACTGCTGTTACCTCCTCCGCTCCCTCGTACGACCCAGCAGCCTTTATATCGGCAGTACCCCCGATCCCCGCCGCCGCCTAGCCCAGCACAATGGCGAATCCAAAGGTGGAGCCTACCGTACTGGTAAAGCACGTTTACAACCCTGGGAGATGAGCTGTATAGTCCATGGCTTCCCCTCCAGTATATCTGCTCTACAATTCGAGTATGTCTCCTCCTCATCCTCATGCTCCCAAATTACCTTTTGGTCGTCAGGCCGCAAGCAACTACTCACACCAGCTAACAGAACCTGAACATAAAAGATGGGCATGGCAACACCCCCACTTAACAAAGCGCATTACGACATCCCTACGTCAAGAACTAGGTGAACCCTCGAAACAAAAACGTCCCGGATATTCCCTTATCGAAAGACTACGATCCCTGAGGCTTTTATTACATGCCCCGGCGTTTTCGAGATGGCCTTTAACGCTACGTTTCTTCTCGGAATCGGTTTATAAAACCTGGAATGAAATGTGTAAGAAAGATAAAATTTCTTTACCCTCGGAAATAGATATTCTATACGATCCTAGAATCTCGGAACCCGAAGATCCGGAAGCGGCTATAGGAGAGGACGAAGGAGAAGATGCAGAGATGGCAGTAATTGGGAATATCAAGAAACCTCGTACGAGGAAATATGCAGCTAATGGACAGGGAGGTCTTCAGGCTCTTGATACAAGTTATTGGCCGCTGGAGATGTATCATCAGAAAACTATGGAGTTGTTGGAGAAGCCAAGGAAAAGGAAATGTGTGATATGCTCGAAGAAGACGGAGAAGGAAAATGCAGTTGGGTGTTATCATGATTGTGAAATGGTTGCGCATCTTAGCTGTTTGGCTGAGAAGATGCTACAACAGGAGGGCGAGGGACATGTGGTACCTGTGAGGGGCCGGTGTCCGGAGTGTAGAGGCGAATTAAAATGGTCGACTATAGCGGGGGAGTTTTCTTTGAGGACTAGAGTGAAGCCAGAGGAGGAGAAAAAGAAAAAGGCTAAAACGAGAACCAAGGCGGGAATGGCGGCCGCTGCAGTTGCGGGAATTGCGGAGACGGATATTGTGCTGGTGGAGGCGACCGACAGTGAGGGGGAGATGGAAATGTATTCGAGGTTGGATATGGCGGACATTCCGGAGGGAATGGAGGAGGAGGCTGAGAGGAGCTTGTTTGCGTTGGATGATAGTGATACAGAGTCGTTAAGGGATGCGGTTTGAGGATTTGTAGAGAATTGACCGGGTTGACCAGGGTTAAAGTAAAACGATAGACTGTAAAATCCAGTAAGATTAGAATTACAACGAAGTTATCGACAAATTTTGGGAGTTTAAGCTTGTCTTTGTGCCCTTCATATTATTTTGTGTTTGAACACCATTTAGAATTTAGAAACCAACACTCTGTTTCAATATTCAATAGCATATGGGCTTATGTCTTAGGTGCGGGATGGATGCTACGCAAACTTAAATGCTTTAATAGGATTACTATCAGGTACATAAGCAATTACAATAACTCGGACAAAAAATTGGACAAGTTCCTGAGCAATGCCTATCTGACGTAATAGGTCCATGCATCCGGAACTCACAGAGGATATCAGGTATCAAAGAGGAGAGCTGGCGGTCAGGGCCCAGAGAACCACCTAGCATAATGAGAGAGGGTAGAACAAATAGAATTGATGAATTACATTCACAGAAAACCAGGCGGGTACGGGTATGGCATATATGAATATACGGTTCAAAAAAAAGTTTTTTATTCTGTCCAACAAAATGAAGTCTCACAGTCCATAAATTTAACTCACAATTAATTCAAACAGCCTAAAACTCCAGCTCTATAGAGCAATTCCTTCTTTGCAAATCATAAACATAAAGTGTAAATTATATCCAGCTTCATGTCTAAGCCCCATAATCATATGTTTTCCCCGCTCTGTTTCAGTTGTTTTAGGAACTTACTTTTCCCCGTTTAATCAAACCTGCCTATTACAACTATCACCATGGAAAAAAAATGGACCAGATGTACAAAGATACTCAAAACTTCCAGTACCAAGTAGCAAATATCATGTGAAAGTCTAGCAACCGACTTCAAGCTATCAGTATTTCGGGCTATGCTATACTATGGCATGCAATACTAAAAAAAAAAACTTCTTTATATAAGCTTATAAGGAATCCTCCTACATCAATCTTGAGACGAAACTGATAACTACCTGAGTAAGTACCTACCGTCTACAACTACCCGGAGTATGGCTCCAGTATATCCCCCTACTTCACCTTCCGATCAATGTAGCTCAAATCTTTGCCCCGTCAGTAATCTAGTCTAAATATAATTTATGAACAGCTGCAGTGCTTGATGTCCTTTTTTGCTTCATGAGATCCGGCATGGGTTTATTCCTGGACATTGTCGCCATTGTCTCGATTGTTCTAGCTTTTGATACGGGTCAAGAATGTATCTCCAGTCTCACCCGTTCCTTAGGGTGCGTGTAAATATGCATATATCAATGTCAAAAGCTTGAACTTTATTTTTCCACACGCTTGAGGCATTGTTGACATGATTCTTAGGGTTTTACTTCTTACATCAATACATACCCAATCGAAGGAAGGATCATGTCATAGAAAATTACTTGGGTTAAGTGCATTACGATTTCACAAGAAGGAAATGGTTTATTAGTTTAGATGAGTATACATGAGTTGCGGGGTTTGATTTCTTTGAAAGCGGAAGTTTTGTTGATATCACCTTTTCTTATCGTATTTTGTACAATAGCATTGATAGCATTGCTTCATTTTCTAAAAAATCAGAAACGGTGAGGTTTATAGAGGTGCCTTAAAAGGTGGTTCATTTGTAAAGTGTAGTCTGAACGTCTGGAAGTCTGATCTGCATATTACCTGATTCTTGGGGGAGGGTTGGCTTGATCTGTTAGAAAATTAGATAATAGCTTTATACCGACCCAGATGTACTAGACTAGAAAGTGTTATTCTTTTCAAATACAAACTCCTGGAATTTCGGTTCTTAAAATACCGCTTGGTTAATAGACCTGGCGGTTGAAAATCATACAAAGTTGCCGAGTTATTTAATTCCTCAAAAAAGGAATTTTCTTAGATACTAGGATGTAATCCCACTTTTTTTGAACCAGGAAGAGGTTTGCATAACCTCGCCTGACTGTATTGACTTTTGGTTAGGGATTACCTGCCGGTTGACATCAGATAGGGTTGAGTTTACAAATTACAGACACCGGGAGCAGAGATAGTCAAATTTAAGTTATGGGTACTTTTGTTTATTCCCAAGTAACATCCAGAAAAACTTTTACATGCAGCCCGAAATTCATTAACAGTACATTTACGCTTTTAAATTAGAAACCCTTTCTTCCTTTTTTCCTTATCCCAACATTTACGCCGACTTTTTCGCCTTCTCCAACTTTCTCCTCTTCTGTCTCAGTACATTAGTAGCCTCCTCCTTCTTATTGTTGCTGTACTGCATCTTCTCATACAACTTCCTCTTCTTCTTAGTCATCATAATCTTCTGCATCTCCTTCACCTCCTCTGCTTCTCTCTGTGCCTTCGTCTTCTTGTTCTTCTTCTTCGGCTCCTCCGTCAACTTAATTCCTGCTACCTCTGCCTCCAACTCCTTCTGGTGCTGTTTGCGGGCCTCCTCCTCCTCATCATCTGACTCAGCCTCCTCTTCCTCATCCTCCTCAACATCCATCTCATCCTCGTCAGCTCCCTCCTCAAGGTCCTCGGTCATTCCGTGGTCATCCTCCTCCTCACTCTCCTCCTCCTCCTCACCCTGGGCGACGGGTTGTGTAGGGTCGTAGTCTCCGGAAGAAGCCTTAACCCAAGGGGACAAATGAGCGGGGAGAACGGCACCGGGGGCGTAGTCAGCAGCAGGAAGGATACGTCCTGCGTTGACACAGTCCCAGATGTACTGAGGCTGGACGTAGGTTCTTCCAGGGACACGTCCTCTGGGAGCAGCATCGGCAGCAGCGGCGGGAAGAGCAACAACGGGAGGTCTGTCGACAACCTGGTGGGTAATTGAAGGGTCGAGCTCATTGTCGGTGAAAGATCCATCTCCAAGAACCAAGTCCCATCCAATACGTCTACAACCGAATGACCTCAACAAGAACTCAAGAGGCTCACGAGGAGTCTCACGGGAAAGGTAGAAGGTCATATTGCTGAAGATTCCGGTCCTCTCGACGGTTCCCTGTCCAGAAGTTGAGATCTGGGGCTGGGCAAGGACATCGACGGTGCTATCGGCGCTCTTAATGGGCTTGAAGGTGGAGAAAGTATCAGTGTTCTCCTCTGCGGGGGTCTCCTCCTCATCAGCATCCTCGCCGTTCTCGGTAATGGCAGCAATCTTGTCTTGTAGAAGCTTGGTCTGCTTCTCGGCTTCCTTAGCGGCGGCCTTCTTGAGAGGTGCGGCGGCAACGGCCTCAGCCTCAGGAAGAGCTCCAATTCCCTTGTGCTCAAGCTTGAATGCACGGAGACCGGCTCCACGGGCGTCGGCGGCTGAGTCGAACTTGGGAGGGTAGACTAATCCCTCGTTTGTGTAAAGCTTGAACATGACGAATCCAAGAAGGGTGGTGTAGAACTCTACGAAAGTTCCCATAATTCTGAAGTCGACATCTGCAGGGATAGTTTGTGCGAACTTGTAAGGAACAAGCCAAAGGATGTCCTGACCCTGAATCTCAACCTGGTAGTAGATACCCTTAATCGACAAGAAGGACTTGCGGAGGGAGTTAGTACGGATAACATAGTGCTGCCATTCGTTACATAACCGCTCGCAGTTTGAGACGACGGCGGGAGGAAGGTTGTGGCTGGAGGGAAGGTTTGCGAAGAGGAAAAGCATGGACAAAGCATCGTCGAGATCGCGGAGAGCGTCGGTGAAGGTGGGGTAACGCTCCTTGACAATGTGATCTAAGGTAACGACGGGCTTGTGAGTCTGCTCGAGGCGTTTGGCATCGGTGTAATCTCCACGTCCGAGGGCCTTGGAGAGCTTCTTTGCGAAGGTCTTGTGCTCACGGAACTTGGCAAGGACGGGCTCGTGGACAAGATACTGGATATCCTTGGTCTAATTGGAGGTCAGTGAGTTTTCTCGTCGTAGTAGAACTTCTAACGCACGTAGTAGAAGGTGGTGTTGGCGGTAGATCCGTTATTGGCCTTCTTCTTGTTTCTGGGCTCACGAGGGTAGATTCCTGAAAAAATGTGTCAGCGCAAACTGCGCAGAAAGTAAAAAAAATAACTGGAGCAGATCTTACCCTTGAAGATACAAAGGCGACGGAAGTCAGGTAGAGAAATCTGAAGTTTACGAACTGCCTGCGATCTCGTAATGAAGTTCTTCGCCGCACCGGAGGTACCTAATTTTTCAAAAATATTAGCATACAGAAATACAGAACAACTTCTGGAATTGAAAATAAGTACCCTTCTTCTTAATCTTTGCCATTGTGAATTTTGTTGTTGTGTAAAAAAATGTTCCAGTAAAGAACTTGAATCGAGGCGCGACACAAGTGCAGATAGAGAGGGAACTTTTTTTCTTCCTTCCCTCGCGGCTTTGAGGCTCTGCAGAGAGAGCTAAGCCTTTTGCGCTAGTCCATTAACGCGCACAACAGATGAGCCCAGGGCAAGAAACAAGGGCATTGTTCGACGATTTCGAGTCTGGTCGTGTTTCTTACCCGCGTCTGATCAACGTCATTCCAAGTGAGACGCCAGCGAAGCCCAAGTCGCAAAGTCACGACATCTCCGACCTACCACCAGCGCCACTCTCTCACTCACTCATTTGTCCAGTCACCATCAGTTTTTCACTGCGTGCCTGACCGACGTCATTCCTAGGTCGAAGCCGGCGAAGCATCAAGTTAGTAAACTTCGAACTATCTGCAATTTTCTACGACACGCACATCACCGCTTAAACCGCCCCATCGATAACATAACCACCCACCATGCCACCAAAAGAATCCGACGCGATGTCCTACGCGACCTCCGAAACCGATTTCTACGAGCTATTAGGAGTATCCAATGATGTAGTTTCCGACGGTTCACTCCGAAAAGCCTTCCGTAAAGAGAGTTTAAAATGGCATCCGGACAAAAACCCCTCCCCCGAAGCCGCCGAGAAATTCCACCTCTTAACGATAGCCTACGAAGTACTGTCAGACCCCGCCACCAGGACTGCGTACGATAATGCCAGAGCCGCTCGCCTGGCTAAGAAACGTAGGAGTGAGGCGTTTGATATGCACAGGAGGCAGATGCAGCAAGATTTAGAGGGGAGGGAAAATATGGCCAAGAGACAAAAAACGGAGCAGGAAGAGGAGGAACTGAAGTTTCAGGAGCAGCTTGCGAAGTTACAAAAAGAGGGAGCGGAAATGCGAAGAAGGGCTGAGGAGGCGATTAGGCAGGCGGCGAAAGAGGAGGAAGCTCTGGCTGAGAAGGAGAAGGTGAATGTGAAGGAAAAGAAACAGGAGAGTCAGTTTACAGAGATGGACCGAACTGTTAAAGTTCGATGGAAGAAGAGCAGTGCTGAGGGGAAGACTCTGGATGAAAATTCGTTAAGGAAGATGTTTGCGAAATATGGAAGGGTACAGGACTGTGTTTCTATACCAACGGGGGCGGATAAGAAGTTCCAGAGTGGACTGCTTATCTTTGAGTCGATAGTTGGAGCTCATACGGCGGTACATACTTTTACTGATGGGAAAGATGATTTGGCTAAAATTTTTAAATCGGTTAGTTGGGCTGGAGGAAAGGAACCTGATTTGGGGGAGGGATTTGTTGCTGCAAAATCTTCTACACCTCCTCCAAGTCATACACAAGAAACATCGCCGCCCCCAAAGAAACCGGCGGCTTGGAAACCTGGTGTATCAACCAGTAAAGACGGTGCTAAAAGGACGGCTCCTTCGTTTGGTTCTTTCTCTTCAGTAAAGACTAATACGCAATTTTCCAAATCGGCCGCTGCTGAGGGGTCGGATTATGAATCACTTACATTAATGAGGATGCGGGAAGCAGAGAAACGGAGGTTAGAGGCAGAGCTAAGGAAGAAAGAAAGTGAAGCTCAAGACGATAATGAGTAATGATATGGACGACTTATACCATACAAAATGACTATATAGACCTTCCAGTGGGCTCAGATATAGCAATATGAATAGATAGAGCAATCCGAATTCTCTGAAGATTCCAATAAAATGCTTAGAGCAATCCAAATATTTTGAAACTGTTTTTTGTATTCCTTTTTGCTAACCTGCAACCTTTTGTGAAATATATTACATACATTTTTCTGACGCCCGCACCCTCGTCCTTAATCATCATCCGAATCCTCATCCTTCTTCGCCTTCTTCCTATTCGCCACAGTCCACTCCGCCTCCACTCCAAAAAGGAACATGCGAGATTTCCTTTCCTCACCCTTCCAAGCCGTTCCCTTCCCCTCCACATTGCCCAATGTTCTAGCATGCTTATAACCCACATAATCCTTCGCATCAAACAAAAAACTTGTCTTAACCGTCAACCCAGCCTCTTTAGCCAGCCTTTTCGGTTCCCAAAGCTCATATGGCATACCCTCAAACATGCCCACAATGACATTTCCCGTCTCCTTCAAAAGCGGTTTTGCAGATTTAAAGAACCCCAAAAGAAGTTCCTGATTATATCTGACCTGTCTATTCTGATCCTTCGTAATTCCTCCCACATGCGGAAACATAAACACAATCTTATCCCACTTTCTTTTAGTTTTAGAAAACATTCTCCTCTTCAACAACGCTGTAGCATCGATGCCGTAATGGACCTCAAATTTCGCCTTGGCGGCCTCTTTTGCGGCTTCTTCTTCGTCGTCGGTGAAATATATTTCATCGGGATCTCTTTCAGCCGGTGGTAATGGAGCAAGAAGTTGCGCAATGTGATCGGCGGCTTGAGGATATTTTGATAATAGCGTGGCTTCGTCGTCGTAACAAGTGGCAATAATGTCTTTTACTCCGAGGTGTTGTTTGAGGGATAAGGCGAAAGAGAAGTCTCCTTCACCGACCAAAAGGACGGCATCGGTTTTCTCGAAAGGAGGAGGAGGACGTTGCGATGCTTGAAGGGCTGCTTTTTTAGCTGCGGCGGGATCGGGGGTGTCATTGGTAGATTTTCCGCCTTTTCCATTGCCTTTTCCGGCGCCACCTGCGGCACCGGGTTTTTTGGAATTGTTCTTCAGTGCGGCTTTAGAATGGGAGTCTGCTTTGACTTTGTGGGCAGCTTTTTTATGAGCTGCGTAGGCGGAGGCGGCTTTTTTCTGGGTGCCAGACAATTGACCGGGCTTACGTTTTTTGGACATTGTTTTGTTGTATGGGAGTGGTTGTGGGTGAGAGAGGTGCGGATTCGGTGATGCTAGAGCTGGGATGCAGAAAACGCGACGCGCGCTACAGGGCTAGTGGGATGAGATTTCGCGACGTGCACGTGATATGCATCATAGTTGACCGTTGGTTTCTTTCCGCTGGAGACGAAGAAGTGAGCTTGCGTAAGGCTTGAATTTTTGTTATACAAACAAGGGAAGTACAAACCTACAAAGATATTGCGAGTAATTGTATTTTGTTATAACCCAATTATCACGATTAGACATGAACCACACTCTGTTCCTAACTGTTCATTTGCTTGTTGAGCTCGCGGCCTCACAGCCTCGCAACCTCGCAACTTCGTTCCTGCTCCAGCTCAAACCCGAAATCTCTCGTAAAGTAACTCCAGCGACAAAAAAACAAATAAAACACTTTACTCCCTAAACGCAGCAGTTTTGCCCGAAGCATAAAATAAAACAAAGTAGGAAAAGCGGGGGGGGGGGGGGGGGGTCGAATAAAAAGAAGAAGCATAACTATCTAAAAGAACTGAAAAGAATATTGATGATACAATTAATGTTTAACACCTGCTTAACCTACCATTAGTGATCCAAGTCGTCTACCATCTTTTAAAAATTTACTGAAAAGTGCCTGCTGAGTCTCTGAGATGATAGTAATCATTTCTCAGATATCGGGGAAAACGAAAACCTAGTCATCTACTTCCCCTTCTTCCAGATCTTGATCATCTACTGCGGTTGGTCGACTTGCTGGTTGTGCAACGTCCCGACCCCGACCATCATCTCGCTCTCTGGATGCTCGGTCTCCATTATCCCTCGACGCACTGTTTGCAGTTTCAAGGCTTGCTCTCCCACCTCTATCACCTCTATCCTCACGGTCCATCCTGTCTCCCTTAGTTCTCTCTGGTGGTTCTCCACCATTTCGGACATCCTCAATTCTTGGCCGTTTCCGGTCGCTATTTTCCATTTCTGGGCCGTTGGAGGCATCGCGAGGTCGTTTCTCAGATAACGGAGAGGATGGTTCTTGTTGACGAGTCTTGGTGCCTTCGGTGCTTTCAGGAGTTGCAACATACTTTATGCGATCATCGTTTTTGAGAGGGTTATTTCTGTAATAAGAAATTGCAAGGTTAGCTCGGGAAAATGAAGGCCCCAGAGGTCCCGTAGAGCTCCCTAGGGGTTCCCTAAGGGTCCCTATGGTTCCGTGCAGTTCCCTGTGGGGAGGAAGGGGGCTTACTCGTACACCAAAGCCATGTAGTTGCAACATTTCTTTATCTCAGTGATTTTAACACCGATAGTTTCCCACCATGGTTTTCCGTCTTGATCTGGAAAGTTAATTCCAATATGTTTTGCTGCGCAGTATAAGGCAGCAGCGCCGATGATGCGTGAAGGGTAAATCATGCAAAGCATGGTAAGAGTAGAGTCGTTAATGAAAGTCCAGGCTGCTCTAGCTAATTCTTTCGGAAGTGGTTTCTCGGGTGAGTAAAGCTTCCCAACCTTCTTCAAATATCCCAGTAAATGGTTGTATGGAAGATCTATCATCAGATCGAAACAGAGTGATTCCAGTAACCATTCCTCTTTGTTGAGAATAGAGTCCTTCCAGCGCCAGTATTCTCTGTCCTCTCGGTTAACGACTAACGTGAGATTCTTTTGCGCGCTACGGACACAAGCTTCCACTATATTGGCAAACTTCCGCCCGTTTTCGTCGACTTTCGTAGCAAGGAAGAGACAGACGGCAGCAGTTTCCTGAAAGTCACACATAGAGTTAGCAACTTGTATACCAACATTGGACGCTCAAAAAACGTACGTACGTAATAGTGATGCTGTTTAAGACTGTTCTGCATGTAGAAGCGATGTAGATAAGTGGACGCGGTAGCCAGGGTGATTTGGGGTAGCTTAAGTTGAATTCCTAACTGCGTGATAAAGTTACATCCTTTCGATCTCTGTTCACGTTCCAGCTCTGGAGGAATCCCGTCCTCTACTGATGGAGTATGTCGTAGCTCCTCTTCAGTAAAAAGCCATTGCGACTCGTTACAATAGTCTGCCGGCGCCTTGTGGTCGCCCATTATACCGCGCGTCGGGGGTGGTGTAGGTAAGTAAGATCTCTCCGCGCCGGTATGTTTTTGCGAATGGAGACTGTTGCTGCTGGAAGTCCGTGTTGTATCGGCGTCGTGGTTTGTGGGTGAAAGAGAATATGGACGTGGGAAGGTGGAGGTGATGTTTGACGGCATACACGCTTTCGTGACGTAGACGGTGTAGTGTCGGTCGACTATGGGTAAGGGGGGTAGCAAGAAAACGCGTGCCGTGCTACACTTGTAACCCTAAACGCTAGCTAGGGGAAGGTACAGCGAATCCAGGGAACCAAGGGAACCAAGGGAACCGAGATATCTTGAACTCCTGTAACGACTGGCGTTGAAACAGGATGAGTAAAGATACAATCCTACACCCCAAAAAGATCTAACGGCGAAAATATAAACATCATCAAAGGACTGCTAAACTGCAAATTTTTCGCAATCCCGTTCTACATCCAAATGCATCACTCATTGATGCCATGCAATTCTGTGCGAGCTCCAATCTTATAACGATTTTAATGCGACAGAGACTCTCTAACTTCTGTTCTGAGTCTGACTGTGGGTTGAAGTCTGAATTTGGGGCATCACGGCTATTCAATAAAGAACAACACCTCATTGAAGCGGATACATCATAATTTTACGTATGAGACAAAACCCCGCTTATTATCAACTCGATGTACTTACAAAGTTTGAAGAACTCAAACAACTTCTGTATTATAAGTACTCGATGATGAAGGTAGAAGCCCATTATTATAACTGAGTGAATTGACAACGATGTTGAGTATTCAGAGTCTCCGCTTTTCCATCTGCATCTTCAGCGGCTGTTACGGCCCTGAGAGCCCCTCGGAGCCCTGGAACATAGCAGTGGGGATGAGTAGCCCTAGGTATAAGTCGTCATTTATATGGTGACCATGGCCCTAGAGCTGGGAGCCCTGTAAATCCTAACAGCCCATCGGGACTACCCGTCACAGCCCACCGAGCTCCGATGTCTACATATGCATCACCGCACGCATCAACATCATCGCCCAACCCGGCTCCGATCCTCCGGTTTCACAACCTACAGAGAAATGTAGCTAAGGCGTAAGTGGGTCAGCGTCAATATTGGAATGCCGGACACTTCAAGGCACATAAGTAGCATCCTGATAAGGCTTGGCGAATGTTGAATTGTTGTGCTCGTGACTAAGCATCGAGTGATGTATAATGACCATGCGTTGTCATGTTGCTGCGAGCTCAGCTTGCCATTCTTCCGCAAAGGTTTTTTTTGTCTTTATTCGCTTGGTTCTCAATCAAAACCCTCGATTCATGACCTTCAGAGATCATCTCTGGATGCTCTATTTGAACCGGAATATTTGTGCTGACGTGCTGAGCTATATCGATTATTCGGTGGCCGGAACCTACTAGAAGCTGTAGAAGATTTTAGCTACAGCCTCTGGTACGCGTAAGCTGATCATAACACCGCTAATTTTTATACATATTGCAACGATTACATCCATAGAGTCTGTAGCTTTAAAGAATATTTGGCACTTGCCAAAAAGAAGCAAGAGCTAGATAATGGCATAAATCAATTGTTTATTATAGGGGCACAGTAATTAGGTTGAAAAGGAGTATCAATCACATCGAGGGGTTACTAGGGATGTGCTTATATCAAATCATATCATATCACTCGATGTGATACTACTAAATAGGCATGCATTGGTGGAGTCTCTCAGCCGCAGAGAGGCGCTGTCAAAACCGGCACCAGTCTGCGCCCAGACACAGATGGGTTTCTAGCGTTTGTAACTCTACAAAAAGATCTCCGAATTAACTTTTGTAATTCAAGAATTATTCTCTGAGTTACATTTCACCATTCTCGGGTCTTCAAATCAACTTTCTGTGTTTAAAGGTAGTAAAAAGATCGGCGTTTGAGGGGAATTGTTCTGCGCAGCGATCCCTGTGCCACACAGCCAAAATTAAATGTCCGGCATCTTAACATCTCAACGGTCAACAAGGTGTATATGTATCCTACCGACCCCGCACGAACACGTTATTGCGACCCCACTCGATGTAATGAGTGACTAATGACCAACAAAAAGTGCTTTTACTAATGCTTCTCCTTACAAACTTGGGCGTACTCTGGCTTCCTGAATAATAAATAGTCCGCGTTGTATTACTAGCGGATAATTGACGGGCCCCTCCTCACCCATCGGTCTTTAATAGCCACATATCATGAGTTCCAGTATGCGCAAATCTTTCGATGATTGTCCAGCTCAAGTGAAATAGTTTTTTTACCCCATTATTAAGAGTTATCGTGTCTTAGACTCGGGAATTTATGTACTATTTTGTAATAGTGACAGAAAAGTTAAATATTAATACCTTACACAGATCTGGGATCTACTCATTGACTTAGCAAAGGAAGTTCGAGTATAAATTAAGTATCTACTAAACCCCACAAGACACCACCAAACACCACCACATAACCTTGGCCCTTCGAATTCATTATTCTTCATCATGACTCTCGCAGAAACCCATCTCACACTTCTTTCCTCTGCCGCCTCCAAGGCCCCGGACTCAGCAGCTTTTCTGATTGCCCAAAAGACAACTCCAATCACCTGGGAAACTGTTACCTGGGCTCAGTTTAACTCAGATGTTACTTTATCTGCTAGATACTGGCGGGCTAAGCTGGGATTTCCTGTAGGATCAGTCATTGCAATTTGGTGAGTATTTTTAGTATTTCAAAGATCAATCCTTCCACGGCAGATAGCTGATTGAATCGTATATCCAGGGTGACAGGTTTCACATACACCGACCATGTCCACCTCCTCGCCCTTTCTCGTGCCGGCTACATTCCCCAACCCTTCTCCCTGAACCCCAAATTCCCTTATCTAGTCTCCGCGATGATGGAAAAATCCAACGCCCTAACAGTTCTCCTCGATTCCTCCGTCTTCGGTATTATACCCGGCCATCTCATCCCACCACTTTCAGAGATGGCAACCGCAGAACCTCCGTTAATCAACGAAGAAGTCGTCCAAGGAATCTTCTACATGACCTCGGGATCCACCGGCGACCTTCCAAAGCTTATTCGCCACGACTTAAAGACCTTCCAAACCATAGTTTTCAAAATCAGCACTGCAAATCACGGTCTCGTAAACGCTGTCGGAAGTATTTGTTATGTAGCCCAACTCGATACCTTGATGACGAATATGCTTCATTGCTCTCCAATAATCCTCCCTACGAAAATCCCATTCCAGAAAGATGAGCTAATGGCTATGTTTCATCAACTCGGTATGCGTCGTTTGAGAATTCCTCCAGCTCATATTAGTAGCTTCCTTCAGCAATCTAAATCAGACCCAGAGCTATTGGAGGTGCTGAAACAGCTTCATGAAATTAGTTGGACCGGGGCTCCGCTTTCTGAACCTGATACAGAATATGCATTGAAAAATGGGATTAAACTACAGTCACTTGTTGGACTGACGGAATTATTCGCCACGCTGAGATCACCCGTTGGGAATCCTGATTGCTTGAAACCTATTGAGGGGATGAAGTATCACTTTACGGAGAAGGGGGAGATGGTGGTATTGAAAGATAGTATGGATATTCCTTCGCAAAAAGAGTTATTGGCGGAGGATGGATGTTTCTATACAGGCGATATATTTGAGAAGAATGGCGATGGATGGAAGTTTATTGGAAGGAATGATGATAGGGTTAAGGCAGAGTTTGGGGGTTATTATTGGCCGAGATATATTGAGGATGAAGTGCTCAGGACTTGTTCGGATCTTTTTACGAGCTGTCTTGTTTTGGGATCTGGAAGATTATCGCCGACGATGCTAGTGGAAGTTGAGGATGTAAATTCTGAGGAGGCGAAGAGGATCCCAAAGTTGGTGGTGCAGAGATTGAAGGGTTGGATGGAGAAGAGGTATCCTCATGAGAGTATAATAGAGGAGAAGTTTGTGGCGGTGGTGAAGAAGGGTGAGTTCCCCAGGACTGCGAATAAGGGGAATGTTCGGAGGTCGGCGGCGGAGAAGCAGTTTAAGGAGTTGTTGGATGGGATTTATGCGTAGGATAGCAGTCGAGGGAGAATGGAGGGGTATAACTGGGTATTGTCTAGTCTCAATGGAATTGGAAATTGAACGGGACAATAGAGATGTTTACAGTGTCTCACGACTACTAATATATTTATGGTACCCAATTACTGACCTGTGATATCTACGTATGAACAAAATCAATTGACACAAAAAAATCAAAATTATACATCAAGTCAATAACAACACATCTAACCAAACTTCCATCGATACCATGCAAGATCAACTCGTCCAAGGAGTCCGGGTATCCCAGGGAGGCACAGGCTACTTCATGAGTTTGTACAGGAATCGCCCTCGTCCTTGTCTAATACACCATTTCTAGTCTTCAAAAGACTTACCCTTCATCCAACCACACGTAGAACAAGTCCAAAACTCATGTTCATTCTTTGTAGAACACACAGAACATGCCCAACCTGCTTTCTTTGAGGTTGGTGGGTCAGAACGTTGCAGCATTTGGTAGGCTTTGGATGGAGTTTTTAAATTTGGTTGAGAGCTTGATCCTGATGATCCCGATAGTTTTGAGCGAGGGGAATCGCAGGCTTCACAGCGAGTCCGTGATATCGGATTTTTGAGTGTGCAGCGACTGCAGGACCAGATACTGCTGTTCTGTGGTGACTTTTGTGCTGGCTTCGTTAGGGCTTTCCCTGGAGTCTTTACGGAATCCGTCGGGGCTTTCTGTAAAGCTTTCGGTATTTGAGCCGGTGGCGGACCTGGCCTCGCGGAATCACAAACTTCGCACGTACTCCTGGTAGTTGGATTAATAAGAGTACACATCCTACAACTCCAGTATCCCGTTGCTGCTGGTCGTCTTGTTTTACCATCACTAACAACATTAGCAGAGTTCTCATCCTCCCCCCAGCCTCTATAGATTTCCTTGATCTGTTCCTTTAACCATGCCTCTTCCTCCAAATCTTCCTTGAACCCTCCAATGCTAGCCCCTCCAACTTCTCCCGCGGATGTAAAATCCCCAGAACAATGTTTCTCATCCCACTTTCTCCTCTCCGCTACTTGTGCCTTGATTTCTCCTTGCGATAATCGGCCGTCATTAGCAATTCCGCCATATAGCCTCTGTTCTGATTCTTTTGGGCTCGCAATTCTCCGCTCCATAGCAGCTACCGCATGCTTCCTCTGATACCCATACAATCCACCTAAATTCCGAGGGGCTTCTGACAAAGTATTCCCCGACCCCGAGAAATTCGAACCATTCCACCCCCTCGCCTTTAGCGCATAATATTCATCCTCCAATTTTCTCAAATGACCATAAAACTTCTCGTCATGAGGGCCATAAACATTGTGAGTAAGTTCATGAAGCATAGTACACATAATATCTTCAAAAGGTAGAAATTTTGAAGGATCACTAGCAAATCGTAACCGGATGCATAGCTTGTATCCATGGTCATAGTTCAAACCTTGAAGGCCAGGATTCTCTGGAAGCATCTCAGCAAAGGTTTTGAGTCTGTAACCGCCGGCTACCATGATTGGTTTGACGATACTGACCACCCGCCGCATTATGGCCAGTGCCTCTTGTGATCGTGGTAGGTGGCTGAGGTAGGTTATGGTTTCGATTAAGGGCATGATGGGATGTTCGTGATGAGTGCTGAGCCGAGTGCTGAGTGAAGAGTGAGGAGTGATGAGCGAAGATTAAAGATTCAAGAGTTTGTAGGATGAGATATAGTGAAACTTAGATGATGGAGTGTAACACGAAGTTCGATGAAGTTGAACTTTAAGTAGATGTGTCGTCCTCGAGAGTTCTTTCAATTTCTGGAGTCGTTGTCGTTCAAAGATTCTTCAATTCTATAGAAACCGCAGCGAGAGATGATTTGGGTTATTCGAATTTTTTTTATTGGTATTTCTCGGCTCTATCGTGGAGATAACAGTTTCTATAACAGTTTCTATAGCTGTGACTTGTGACAGATAATGTGAAGCCAAATGGTTGACCAAGGAAACTACCTGTGGTACTACAACTTTGGATTAAAGTCATTCTGATCTGTATGTATCCTCATATATTCAGGTATCTCCATCTGTAATATTCCCAGGGTTCCTAATGTTTTAGCATAGAATAAATATTGGATTTTATATTTTGGATTGAGTTGATCCGTGTGCTCCAGTTTCATGTTTTTTTTTTAGAAAAAAATTAAATAGAATAATCATCACCACCTGCTACATTGATACTTTCCAATTACCCCGCAAGGCTACGGTACTGGGGCTTGATGCTGTTTTATATACTCTCTCGATGTTGCATTAAAGCTACATATGTAGATGCAGGACAACGCCGTGCGGCGTTAGCCGGCGACAGGGCGTGTACGGTAAGCGGGGCAATTAAGGTGGGTAGTGTGAACGCGTGACGCATAGAGCTACATACGAAGACCGGAAGCAACCCTTACATCTCATCCCGAAGCAAAGCAAGCTCCAGATTGCTCTACCCACACAGTTACGCATAACCAACTACCGCTGTCTCTATCCAGCTACCTACCCTCAGCTATCTCCACCCTATCCACTCCACCCCACCAACCGCACCGTTATACGAGTAAACGAATAGGCCTCCAGAACCCGAAATGTCGACTTCTTCCTCTCGCTTGGATCATGAGAATCATTTCATACTGGTAACGAAGCCACTCGCCCCCACCCTACACTACACTACCCCACATCGCCACAGACTTGGAGTTGGAGTTGGGGACAGAATGCGCTGTGAGTACGGGCGGTTAGCTACAATTACTGCAATGCTACGTTACTGAGCTCTGCTAGCTCCGCGTTTTCATGCTTTGCTATGATCAAAGAGAGTCTTTTCCTTGTCATGACGTGCCGAACGCTTTACTCTGAGTACCGCGTTACTTCTTCTTCTCGCAAGAAACCGCGATGTCCAAATTGCTAATACCCAACATTTAGGATGAGCCACTCCTCCGTCTACCGTACGAACTTCACCGCAAGGTGTTCAAAAAAGCACAAAACGCCTGGGAGAGAGAAAAAGATGCGACAACCAAGACCATTGAAGACCTTGTCAAAAAGGCGGGTAGCGGAGAACACAGCGCCGAGGATTCTGTTAAAGCCTTAGATGCTGCCATAGCAAAAATGCAGAATTACAAGCGGAAGGTCGAGGTGCTACATCTCGAAGAAAAACAGCTGCATGGGCACCAAGCGAAACGAATTGCTCACCTTCAGGATCTATACAAGTGCCCTGACCTCATGGATAAGAGTTACGAGAGGTGGTCAAGAAAACGTCTTGATAGGTTACTGGTGGATTACTTTGCGAGGCAAGGGTATTTGGAGACAGCAAAGAAACTGGCAGAGGATAAGGGAATCCTTGTGCGTTATTTATGAATTCTGAGAGATGGTCAGTTACTAACAGAGGTGTAGGACTTGGTTGATTTGGATATGTTTATGGCGTGTGCCAGGATCGAGGAAAGCTTGAAGAATAAAAGCACGGCGGAATGTTTGGTATGGTGTGCAGAGAACAAATTGGCTTTGAGGAAGCACAAGGTTAGGACTCCAATTGTTCCGAGTTCTCAACATATGCCAACAATTACAGAGCGACCTGGAATTCGAATTACGTCTCCAAGATTTCGTTGACCTCATGCGCAACCAAAAACTTGTCGAAGCTATGAACTACGCCAAGAAATTTCTCGCTCCTCACAAGGCCACACATTTCAATGCCATCAGACAAGCAGCAGGTCTACTAGCAGCCAGTAGTCGGTCAAATTTGATGGAGCATCCGCAGTACAAGGTACCCAGTATTTATCATTCATTCCCTTTATGTATCCCTAACCTTCCCTAGGCTCTATACTCCCAAGACCGGTGGTTATACCTGGCGGAAACCTTTGTAAAAACCCACAATAGCCTACTAGGCCTTCCACCCGGACCCTCAATCTTCGTAGCATTACCCGCCGGTCTCTCAGCCCTGAAAGTATCAGCCTGCTACCCGTCCTGTCCACCAACAACTAGTGGTCCGGGTACCTCAGATTCCTCCCTCTGTCCAATCTGTTCCACGGAACTCAAACCATTGGCAAAAGACTTACCATTCGCACATTATGCAAGATCATCGATGGATCTTGATCCAGTGGTGCTTCCAAATAACCGTATCTATAGTGAAGAGAGGTTACATGCTTTGGCGAAGAAATTGGGTCTGCCACCTGGAATGATTAGAGACCCGACTACCGGGGAGGATTTTGAACAGACGCAGGTCAAGAAGGTTTTTATTATGTAGTTTGGGAAGATTTGGGGGTTGGAGAGATTTGAGAGATTGGGGAGATTGAAAGATTGAAGGATTGGAAGACTGAAAGAGCGGGAAGAATAGGAAGAATGAGAAGGAAGAGTGGGAGAAGTATTAAAAAAAATACAAAAAAAGGCCCCTTGAAATACATACAAATCGATTGAGTAACGGTATTCATCCCCCCCCCCCCCCCCCCTCCATTGGTTTAGGGTGCTGAGGAAACTATTTTTTGTCTTTTTTTTTATCTTTTGTGTTTTTTGGTTGGTTGGAGGGGTCTTGCTAAGTTGGTAAGCCATAAGCCTGCTGGTCTTTCTATTTTTTTTTCCCGGCTTTTTCTGTGTTTTTTTGTGCTTTTAAGTTTCGGTTCTAGGAGTAATTAGTTGAATTTATCACAATGAATACCATATATAATTCTATAACAAGATGATTAAATTGCATGTGATTTTTGTTCTTTACATATTCTCTTTTTATCGAGTCTGATAAAAAAAAGGGAAAATTAACAATGATTCGATTAATAAACTACCGGTTCATTGATTTGATGAGGTCTGGAAAGGGGGAAGGCTTTATTTGGACTTTAATATTATGTAGGCTTTCTTACGGTTAGGTTGTTGGAGTTTGTAGAAATTGAAAACTGAAAACTGAAAACCAAAAACCTGAACCCTCGGACTGTGAGACTCTGAGACTTTGCGGGAAAATAGTTATTGTTATAGTTATAGTTACAGAGCATGGATTCACAACTCAGAACTCAGAATTCAGAACTCGGGGCTCGGGGCTCGGGACTCGGGATTTGTAGTTCAGAATGTCAACTTGTAATCAGTAAACGGTAAGAATGCAAAGAATGGGGGTTATAGGAACTTAGGAAGTGACCCGGGGCTCTAGGCCCTGGGGTAAGAGGTAAGAGGTAAGGAGTTGACTAATAACCTGTGCAAGGTGGGTCTCGAGTAGGTGGATTATGATGGGAGGTAGATGGTGGATGGTGGAAAGTAGATGATGCATGATGTATGATGCATGATATGAAAAAGCGAGGGATATCGTACTGATCCATGCTATGCTATGCCATGTATCAAAAATGGCGGAAGTTTATACGTTACAGATTGTAAGTAATATCAAGGTTTAAAGTGTACTGTGTTGGTCACTTTGGCTATATCAATTTATGAATCAAATCTTTCCTGATATCTATCTACTAATTGAAACGAAATGTCAGCTGCTTTTCAACATTTCTTCATCTACTCTGCTTGTTTCTGCTTGTCACTGTTATTTATCTCCGATCAGTCGTGAATCAGAATAGGTATGTTTTTCCTTATTTGTTTTCCTCGTGTGTTTTTCAATTGTGTATATATAAATTTTCTTTTAATATAACTAACCACAAGCTACAAGTTGGCTAAGCTATCTCATTACAAAAAACTTTTATTTTTCTTGTGATATAATCAATGCTCCTAGATCCCTCAATCTTCCGGTTCCAAGCTCCAAGTTCCGAGGTCTTATTACAAAAGCCCTATATTTTCCATATCTTCATCCTAGTCTCCCCCTCCCCTCTTAATCCCCAATCCCGCAAAACTCAAACCAACCTCTCCTTCCCAACCTCTCCCCCTCTTCCCCCCATCTCCCCTCCTAATCACTCAAATCCCTTACCAACCTCTCCTCAAAAATCCCCTGCATGCCACAATACGTTCCCCAAGCCAATCCATCACCCGCACTTCTAACCTCCTCAATCACCGCCGATTCCGGGAACATCAAACCCAGTGTTCCATCTCTTGGCCAATTACCTGCTAATGCAATTACCTTCTTCGGTTGTCGTCCTGGTAGATTCGGGCTGTTACAAATCTCCGGAATATCCTCCGGTGGAGGTCTTGAGAGTAATTTAATCCCTCCATCTGGAGTGCTTTGTAAAGATAGCATGGGATGATTTTTTTCACACATCGGCACGGTAAAAATAGCCTCACAAAGCGAACTTAAGAACGAGTTACCAAAAATTAAGGGGGTCGAGGCAGGGGAGGTTGCAAGATTTGGATTGAAAGGATTGGAGACGATAGACGTGCAATCCACACATAAATCGTAATCGCCACCACAACATTCCGGGTGTATACAATGCCACCAGATCTCTGCATCACCTAGACATCGTTCACATCTGTTACAGATGGTGAAATAGCCGGTCCATTTTTCGGATTCTCGGAGGCCCGTGATATCGCGGCTGGGTTGGCTACCCCGGAGAATGGCGGTGGATTCGTGTGCGTGGGATCGCAGGTTGGTGTAGGGATAAAGGGTGTGGCTGCAAATGTTGCCGCGGCGCCGACAGGTGGAACAGTAGTACCAGTGGCCGTTGTTGCAGCTGTTGTTGCCGCTGCCATCGCCGACGCAGTGGAAGAAATAAGAGGACATGGAGGAAACAGGAGTACCGTAGCGGGCTTCGTCGATCCAGGCACTGCAGATGGAACAGAAGAGCCCGGTTTGGACGTAGGGTTGGAGCGTGGTTCCTTCTCTACTGGTTTCTCTGGTTTCTCTGGTTCCTAGTTGTCCAGCTCTTTGTCGTACTCCTCCTAGTCCTTGTATTTGTCGTCCTTGTATCTGTATTTGTCGTCCCTGCCCATCTCTTTGTCCCTGTCGTCCTTCCCTATGTTCAAAATCCTGTTTCTGCAACCGTCCCCTATGATTCTGATAAGGACACCGAGCACCCTGTCTGTAACAAACCAAACAAATATGAAACAGCCTACAACTCGAGCATTCATAATGTAATTTCGTATCCAGAACCTCAGAACAAAGATCGCACGTAATATGTACGGGGACTTGTTCTTGGGATATTATATCCGTGATTGACCTTTGAGCAGGTGATGGGGATAAGGTTAGGGAGAGGAAGAATTGATGAGCTTGGGATTGGGAAGTCCCTGGTGTGGAAAAGGCTCGGTCCAGTTGGGAGGCGGCCCATGTTGGTGTGGAGGAGATTGAAGGGTTGCGCTGCGGGATGTGATAGCGGCGATGGGTGGAAGTGGGTTGTGCTGATGCGGAGGTGAGGAGGGAGCTCAAGGTTGGGGTGGCGAGACGGGCGGTGGGTCGGATGCTGCGGGGGACGGTGGGGCTGATGATTGGTGTTGGGGGTATGACGGGGCGGTGGTTGGTACTGGCTGTTAGTGATGAGGAGGATATTGGTGAGAGTAATGATGCCCAGGTAGTTGGTGAGGTTGTAGTAGCTGTAGCTGTAGCTGTAGCTGTAGTACTAGTAGCAGTAGCGGTGGAGGAATCCGTGGCTACAAAAACCCCATTGATAAACAAAGTTTCCCCAGGTTTATAAACACTCCTAGCTCTTCTTATATCCTCCTCCGATGGTTTTTGGTCCGGATTATGTTGAAGAAAAACATCAATTAAACTTCCGATAATAGCCTGAGCAGTGATATCATTGACAGGTTTTCGACATTCTGGACATGTTGGATTGGTAGGTTGTGAAAGAAACCATGATTTCGAACACGATCCGCAGTTTGTGTGGAGACAGCTTATGTACGTTACTGGATCAAAGAGGAGCCCCGTACAGATCTAATCATAGGAGGTGGTTAGTTAGCTATTGGGCGCACGGAAAATAGAACTGCGCACGTACTGAACATGTTAGCTCTTTTTCGAGAGCTTTGGAGAGGGGGCTCGGCATTTGTGGGATTGCGCGGACTGAAGGACGATGGTTATATTGTACAGTATGTGGGTTGCGTCGTGTCGGGTATTGTAGAGACCCGGGAATTAACAAGGGAGGGGAGTGCTTCCGGTGGTACCTCCGACGAGAAACTGAGGAGGTATTTATCGATTGGTTTATCGATATCGATCACAATGCGCCAGGCAGTTGTTTTGTGGTGAAACGTAATTGAACTCTTTGATAGTTTTGTTCAACTTTGTGTAGTCGCTTTATGAGGCTGGTGTTTATCACTGATGTAAGAGAGAGAGAAAATCGTCGGTTACTTGTCATAAATTGTCTTGATAAAAAATGCGGGGCGAGCTGATTCATTCGAGCTTCTTGTCTTGGAAAGTAATGTTGCTAGTGGAAGACATCTCGACCAATGCAATGTCTAACCCAACACTCAAAAGAACCATCATCCAATGCCCCACAGAAGATTTCTTGGCTCAATGCGAGTTGAGAAGAGCTGCGACATATCTATGCAACTCACCTAGACATGTACTGTACGAGGTGCTGGACAAAAGTGACCGTCACCCCGCGCGGCGCTTAGCACAGAAAAGTGACGGTCACTTTTGTCACGGTACCGTACGTCGAGTCGGGTGCACCCCATCTCATTCGCATCCAGCAAGCGATATGACAATCCCAACTTTGGGTCAATATTGCCTGAGACAAAGATAAGGACAATCCCAACTTTGAATCAATATTTCCTGAGACAAAGATAAGAACAATAACCATCAAAGGCATAGATGTAGCTATCTTGATATTTCCTATAGAACAATCAGCAACATTCAAATACCAGAGCGCCCCACACGTCGACCGGTACCTGGCGTCGTCTGGTGTCTGGTGTCTCGAGTCGCCGCTAGAGCAGCCCGGAAAAATGCCGCTGGCGCTCAAACCCCTGCGTAAGTCCGCCCTACGTCTCGGTTAGCGAGGGCTCGAAGAATGTGACGACCGTGGCAAAGCCCGTGGCAAGGCTGAACAAAGCAAACCAAACCAAAGCAACCCGTATCTATGGCACCATAGCACCATAGATATGAAACGTGGAAAACGTGGATTCCAATCGAATCTTCAAACATGAGGTATTCATGTTAAACTGAGAAACGTGAGGAAGAACGTGGAGGTAGAGAAGACAAATGAATTGATCGATAGTGAGTAAGTACAGCGAGCGAAGAGCAAGTCAATATACACAGTGGGCGGCTAAAATGTCCTACACCTATATCTCCACCTCAGGTGACATGGCTATCTAAGCACTTTTGAATAATTGACATAAAAAGGAGTGCATACAGTATATAGCCTTCAGCCTCAAATACGTTTCAAATTTCAACCGCGCGCGGAGAAAAAACGGCTTTAGTGCACGTCAGATGTATGGTGCTCATATGTAACAGAAATGATGAATTATGGATTATGGACTTCTTGAGATTCACGTGCTGTTATGACGCACTATACAGCCTTATGATAAGATACGCGAGGTTTCATCTAGCTATGTGGTGCCTCATTCTCGTCTGGGGACATTTATGCATGAAAAGTCACTATCGCACTGAATGTAGCTAGAATAATTGGAAATACCAAACCACAAATCCGATACTGTTAACATCAAGCTACCGCCTTAAGTATCCCGCCCCATCGTAGGCTATAGTTAAAGCATAGCAAAGCAATGATAGGAACTAGAACCAAGCTACTAAGCCTTATACATGTTCAGCCCTATCAAGCCCTACAAAACGCAGTAGTAAACAACGTTAAAAGTGCTTTGTTTTTGCGCGGTAAATACTAAGACTAGTAATTCGAGCAAGGTATAATACTGCTTCTGACTTCAGCATTGTTTAGTCATCATCATATTATCACATCATTAAAGTCATGTTTCAACTGTAGTCTCTAGGTAGCTACATAAGAGCCTCCTTAAGACTAGAAGGTAAGTAGTCAAAGTATTTTTAAAGCTATAATTCTATTGAAGCAGTCGAAGTTCTATGTATCTAAAGTACTGAAACACAACACCAACAGGTTCAAGCTATATTAACCTTGAAATAAAAATTAAAAAACAAATTCAAACAACACTGCTGGTACCGATATTATTACCAGTGACTAGGTCATTATCTAAGATTTAGATGTTCCGAGGATTGAACCATTTTGGACTTGGGTTTGTCAACAGACATACAGAGATATTACTTCCTTGAAATGATCGTGCATCAGTGACCTTCGTAACTGTAGATTCTTGCTTAAAGTGACCAAACTTTAAGAGCCATTACTTGTACTGTTTAGTATGCAAAATAGCCACCGAATATTGATATTCTCAATGCGCTACAGAGTTATTGGATATGATTGTCTATGCTATTTGCGAGAGTTAATTTTGGATTTTTTTTAACTGTTATGTATCGCCCACTGTCACTTGCCTGATCAATAACCATTCTTCAAACACAGCAAAATAAAAGCCCCACTCCCTCATACAGAGAGAATGATACTTTGCTTCATAGCTAGCTCGCTCCAATTCTAATTTGAATGATAGGATATTCAACTGGAATATCTCTCTCTTACCCAATGGCTCAAAAATCCGACATGGAAAAACCCCCCACCTCCATCCTATAAGACTGTAACATAACAGTCAAATAGGACAGAAGTGGGGGGAAACCCTTTATTTTACAAGCTCTATAGCCCGAGCTAGGAACAGTACTTGTACATGGGGATTAAGAATGTAAAGATTCAAGAAGGGTAGGGGAATGGGGGAGGTTATATTTTAGTTTTTTTTCTGGATATGGGTTGAAGTTACCGCCACTTGTGTTGAGTACATAGAACGGGTAATGGCTCATGGCTTTTGGATATAACAATATTGTTGCTTCGCGGTATTCGTTATCTGCTGGTACATTATGCATGAGCCGTTGTTGGAATCTAGACTTCACTGAACGTTGCTCCGGTTCGCACGGTTGAAATGAGCTGTTTTTTTTTTTCTTTTTTCTTTTTTTTTTAGGAATCAACCCGTATTCAAGTTCTACATTACCGTACCGGATGATGGAGAACATTATTGTATATTGCCATCATATAATCCACCGTTAATCAAGTAATTCATTAAAAATTCCCCGGCGTCCGAAAATCGAGTCAGAAGCCTTAATGCCATTCAAGGACGCAAATATTGGCCGCCTACGGCTTTATAATCACCCCCAATCCCCCACCCTTCTCAAATCTTTGCATTCTTGATGCCTATGTATGAGTATCCTGCCCAGCTCGGGCTATAGAGCTTGTAAAATAAAGGGTTTCCCCCCACTTTTGTCTTATTTGACTGTTATGCTACAGTTTTATAGGATGGAGGTGGGGGGTTTTTTCATGTCGGATTTTTGGACCATCATGGCAGCTATGATGGAATAAGTATAAGAAGATGCAGCGAGCAAAAAGCACCGTTATATCCTCATGAAAGAATGGGGGGTTTTTGTGTTTGGACTCCGCAGAAATTGATATAACAGTCAGCTCCTAGGCTTTGACTTTCGTACTCCATAAACAAAACATATTTCGCACTGAAGTTTTCTTGAAGCACCTCGAAAATTATCAAAATCATTATCAATCAAAATTTTACAGTGCCCAAGCTCGTAATTCACTATAACTTCCCCGACGAGATCATCGTAAAGAAACAGAGGAAACAAATTAAACTCTCTGCTCTGGTGACTGAAATACTTCTCCATATCTTACGCTTTCAGTATCTGCACCAACCCATATCCCTCTGAGAACTTCAGCACCCAATCCATCTCGTATTTCCTGGCCCTTAAATACTTTCAATCTGTTAGCACAACTTATAAGCCACCATATATCGTCGATAATTCACTAATACCTAATACCTAGAATAGAAAATCGTGATAATTGTCGCCATGGCCTACGGCCCACTCTAGCTCCCTCAATTAATTCCCTTGGTTCCCGTGGTTCCCTTGGTTCCCAATTTGCATACCTCGCCGAACTTTGAACTTTGAACTTTGAACTTTGAACTTTGAACTTCGGACTTCGAGGAGATGGTGGGCTTCGTTGAAGATGTATCGAAACCCCCAGCATTCCAGCATCTCAGAATTTCATAAAAACAAGTCAAATACAAGCCAGATACATAGTCCGCCTCCTTACCCCATCTTACTAACCACCAGTAACAGCACCATTAACAAACTTCCAACAGGAAATTCCAACAGTAAAAATATCCTTCCCCCCATAATCCCTAACCCCTAATTCCAAACTCCCATCTAATCCCCACCAAATACAAACCCTTCTCAACATAAAACCCGAATGAAAACATAAAGCTACTAAGATCTCTACATAAAACTCCAGAGCCTCCGGGTAGAGAAATCAATGAAGCTGGGTTGCTGTGGATGCTTCTCTATACAGTAATCGCTTGTGGTTTTTTTGGTATTGGTATCCATTTTAGGCCTTTGTTTCTTTATGCCCCTGTTCATAGGATTATTAATTTTTGTGCGTTGAGCGCTGCCATTTGGGTAGGGATGTGTGGTAATTCGAGTGATATTCATGACACTACGTAGCAACATATCACAACATATCATAACATAACATATCATAGCAAGCAGCATAGCATAGCATATCAAAATCCCATCCATAAAGATAGACTATATGATGTTGTTTATCAGCAGCAGAACATATCACGAATGTGTTCAATAAGCAGTATAGATTCTAGTACTCGAGTCAGGAATCAGTTAAAGCGGCAATCTACAGTACGCTCGAAATAAACCTCAGAACCTCAGAACCTCAGAACCTCAGAACCTCAGAACCTCAGAACCTCAGAACCTCAGAACCTCAGAACCTCAGAACCTCAGAACCTCAGAACCTCAGAACCTCAGAACCTCAGAACCTCAGAACCTCAGAACCTCAGAACCTCAGAACCTCAGAACCTCAGAACCTCAAAACCTCAGAACCTCAAAACCTCGGGACCTCGGATGAAATATCGATATGTACCTACATATATGTATTATGGAAGCGTACCGATAGTGAAGATGAAAGTGAAGTGCTGTGCAAAGTGGATATCAAAGTCCATATCATATCATAGTACAAAAACTCGAAGTTCAAAATTCATATCAAAGTTCAAGGTTGAAAGTTTATATGAAAGTGCATATCCGAGTACGAAGCTGAGAGTGCTAAGTGGCGGGTGGGGAGTGGGGAGTGTAAAGTTCGAAGTTCAAAGTTCAAAGTGCAGATGATCAAGAAGTGAATTAAACCGCATTTTTATCTTCATCTTATTCATATTAATATTAAGCTTATTCATTCTATCCATCATTATACATATAGCACTATATATATAGTTGAGTCATATAGATATGTAGGTGTTAGGTGTTGTTTACCTGCAGTATTGATTACTGTACTATATGTACTGTATTTGATATTGGTGTTACATGAAAGGAGGGGATATAATTACGGCTATTGTATGTATGCTGACTCCGCTGACTTCTCTGACTTCTCTGACTCCGCTGACTTCGCTGACTTCGCTGACTCCGAGGCGTCACGAGTGTCCGAGTGTCCGAGTCGCCGAGTCGCCGAGGCTTTGTTTACATACCCTGATAACGACAACGATAACGATAACGGTTATGATAGAATTGAATTTAATGCAGTGGATATTGGAAAAATGATTAGAATTATGTATAACCTATATTCGGAACTCGGGAATTCCGAGAATTCTATTTGTCAACATTCAACATTCCGAATTAAAAAAGAGTATCGGAGTTATTAGGCATATTGACCAGTGAAGTTTAATCATTAATGGCAGGTAGAATAGGTAGCTTGGTAGCTAAAGATGTATGTAAATTGTATGCGCAAACAGAGAGAAAAAAAAATAACGAAAAGTGTATAGTGCGGGTGAGTTTCAGGTACTGTAATCTACGTGTTTCAACACCCGTATATATGGTTCCGCAGCCATACACAACATACACAGAAGCAGAAGCAGAAGCAGGAGCAGAAGCAGGAGCAGAAGCAGGAGCAGAAGCAGGAGCAGAAGCAGGAGGTTATAATTACTTTTCCAAAAATATGTTTTCCACAACACGAGGATCCATGGTGCACGATCTGGTTCCATACCAAACCAACCCGCCGCGCCATTCTCCATATCTAAAACACTCCAAGACCACCCCGCAAAAACTAGTAGGTGTTAGAGGTGTCACTTGTTGGAAACCTAGAGACTTGGAGTAACGGCTGTGTTATTAATGGTGGCACAGCCAAGAAGTTGGCGGTTTAACTGATTCTAGGCTCCTTATGTAGGCTGGGCAATAAGTTTTTCGCTAAACGGTTTGCTGGGCGCATCGCTGCAACGACGGTGTGACATGTTGCATGTGCCATGTTGCACTTTTATCTTCATCCTCATCTTCATCTTCTTTTTAAACGGCGATGTCTGAAAAGTTTATTCTTCTGCTGTCTTTTGATGGGATTTGGAGGACCATTTTTGTCAGGATATGAGAGGAATAAAAGTTTTACAGGTATAAAAATCCAACAATTGGGATGAATTGAGGTAAACGGAGACGCAATCGTATCGCTCATCTGAGCGACCAGTCCCTCAGCTATCTACGGAAGATTCCATCTGCCAAGTGCCAAGACGAACTGACTCAGACAGGCTGTGACATGTATGAGTTTTTGTTGGTCTCGTGGACGTCACTAGACGAATACCAAGCCTTTATAAACTTCATTATTCGAGGCTCTTGTGTTCTGGACACTGAGATATGGCTGGCTGGTTATACAAGAAAGGCTGAGCTGACAGCCACGGGTACGGGCTGGGGGGGGGGGGTATATTTTGTTTTGATGATCATTGATGCATGGGACTTCACATGCAATCAATAGAAAGACGGTGAAAGATGTCCCGTGTGGAGCCTGTGGGATATGTCAGTAATTTTGGGTCTCTAATTGACCGCAAATGATGTTGAGCGGGCCTCGTTCAGTTTTGCGGGCGCGGGCTCAGTTAAGAGTATACATAGAGCATCTTTAATTTGAGCTTGGAGAAGATCCGCTTGTATATGATTGGTTAGAAAGGGACCTTTAGTAGTCGAACCCAGTTGCGGGCGGACTCTATTGGAGGACGATAGTTCCATCATAGTTTGATCAAAGACCCAGTTCTACACCAGCACCGTGACCTTTCGCCGGAATGACCTTTACTACTCTCCCGAACTACTGTATTACAGCCGTAGCTGAAATGATTCGAGATGAACTCTGACTCCCTGCACGAGATGCTGATGCTCATGTCCTCCTTGTTGGAAAAAAAACTCAACTGGAACTGTTGGGCATGCCAAGATGCACCTCTATCTGGGAAGCGATAGCTGTAGACTGCCTTTAATACGATGGGCTGCCACACAACTGCACCTGTACCCCAGACACCTTCCATCCCCGGTTGCACATCAAGACAGGGGGGGTGAGCTGTCGGAGCGAGCGGGCGAGACATTGCTAGTGAAGAGAGAGAGGGTGGGAAGGGCATTGGTAGATCTCAAATGTAAGCTTCGGAGAGCCTTTCGGAGGAGTGACGGAGGGGGGCAAGAAGCAGTGGAAATTAACGAATAGGGGTCCTCAAGCTGGTTTAGCTAGATGGAATCATCGCATCACGTCAATCGAATCTCGTCGTAGGGTGTACTGTAGTAGCAAATCAATGAAGTACAACGGTCTAGAGGGACTGAGAGTGGAGACGGCGGCGGGAGAGGCGGAGCTTAAGGTGCGGAGGTTAAAACGCGGAGGTTAGCAAGGCAGAGGAGATTAGCAACGGAACAAGCTTGGAAGGGGCAGAAGAAGAAGAAGAAGAAGAAGAGGAAGAAGAAGGGCAGAACACGAAGAAGGGAAGAGTGGAAGAAGAGCAAAAGATGGGGAAAGGAGAATTGAAACAAGAGCGAAACATGGAGAAAGAAAGATGGAAGAATAGCAAAACATGGAGAATAAGAAGGACAGAAGCTCAGACGGCGGGAGGCAGCAGAAAGGCAGGCAGAGCGGCAAAGCAAGCAAGGCTGTGCCCCAGTTGACCATCAGTAATTCGTAACTATCGGTATTCTTGATCACCAGCGTCACTCACTATCCGGAATCAAGAATTCCAACTGTGCTCTGCATAACTCACAACTCTTCCGCAAAGTGCCTTTAAATGCTCCAGATGCATTCTCGTGCAGCTCAACATTAAAAACAACCTATACACAGCTGCACTCCCTGCCTCTCTCCGCGGTTCCTCGTACAAACCGCTGCTTCATCAAGTTCGTCTGCGATAGCACCCACGCACGCAACTCTACCTACGACAAGTGCTCCGCCATCATAGCTCCTTCAGACCTAACCACCCACCAACGCCTCCCAATCTTAACTTAAACTTAAAAGCCAAGGCCTAAATTTAACTCCTTCTCTGTCTTCTGGCTCAAGGCATTCGCTCTTGCCCTTTAATCTCCCCTACCCCCCCTTTTGAGCCAATTTCGCCCCATCACCGAGTTTACCGGTTCGGTTATAGCAACTTTGAGAGCTACGCGACAAGCAGACAAAGACAAAACCTCGCCGGCACCCACCCATTCTCCCAAGTGCTCTCTCACTCATTCACATTTCACATACACAACGCCGGTTCACATAACCGATCATAACCACAATGGCAGACAAACGGCCAGTTCTCTACCCCGTCGCCACGAAGAAGGGCCCATACTCTCTTCAGGTTCCTGGCGTTGAGCCCAAGGAAGGCGAGGGTATTCCCAGACGTCACCCCGGATCTATCGACAGACTCGTTTCCACACCTGACCCAGATGTCAGAACCGTCTACGATATCGTTGTTCGCGGAGCAAAGAAGTTCGGAACTTCGGAATGTATGGGTAGACGACCAATGATCAAGACCCACGTCGAGAAGAAGATGATCAAGAAGGTGGTGGACGGAGTCGAGACAGAGGTTCCTAAGGAGTGGGTTTACTACGAGAAGGGAGGATACACTTTCAAGAACTTTATCGAGTACAAGGAGAGCGTAGACACCTGTGGAGCTGGTCTACGAGCTCTCGGATTGAACAAGAACGACAGAGTACACATCTACGCTGGAACTAGGTATGGGATTCCTGCTGCGGGTATGACGGGAGAGACGGGTACTAATGTATGTGATACACTACAGTGCCGAATGGTTGACCATGTCCCATGGTTGTGCTTCTCAGTCCATGCCTATTGTCACCGCCTACGATACCCTTGGAGAGTCTGGTCTGCAACATTCGCTTGTCCAGACTGGTGCACAGGCAATCTTCCTCGACCCACACCTTCTCAAGAACCTCGTCAACCCTCTCAAGGAGGCTACTCAGATCAAATACGTGATCTACAACACCACTGAGGAGGCTAAGCCGGAAGACATCGAGAAGCTTCAGACTGCACACCCTCACCTTAAGATTGTAAGCTGGGATGATCTATTGCAGATGGGACGTGAGAACCCGGTGGAGCCGGTTCTTCCCGACCCCGAGGACCTGTGCTGCATTATGTACACTTCTGGATCCACCGGAACTCCCAAGGGTGTCCCCCTCAAGCACCGCAACGTCATCGCCGCTGGTTAGTATTAGCGCAAAACCACCATTCTATGACTTTGCAGAGTAGCTAACAGTGATTCAGTTGCCGGTGTTACTACCATCGTCGAGCCCTACATCGGACAGGGAGACTACATTCTCAACTTCCTTCCCTTGGCCCACATTCTCGAGCTTGTTTTCGAGAACTCTATCATCGTATGGGGAGCCGCTATGGGATACGGAAGCCCGCGCACGCTTTCCGATCGTACCATGAGAAACTGCAAGGGAGATATCCGGGAATTGAGGCCTACTGTTCTTGTCGCTGTCCCCGCTGTCTGGGAGACCGTCAAGAAGGGTATTATGGACCAGCTCAACAAGCAGTCCGGCCTTAAGCAGAAGATGTTCTGGGGTGCCATGTCTCTCAAGGGCACATTGTTGAACTATGGAATTCCCGGTGTCAGCATGCTCGACAACATTGTCTTCAAGAAGATTAAGGAAGCTACCGGAGGAAGAATGAGAGTCTGTATGAACGGAGGTGGTCCGATCGCTAAGGAGACCCACTACTTTATCTCTATGGCCATCGCCCCCATGATTATGGGTTACGGATTGACCGAGACCGCTGCGTAAGTTGAAAATTCACTCTATTCGGTTTGTATTAATATATACTAATTGCCTCATAGCATGTGTTGTCTTATGGACCCCGCAGAGTGGGACAACAACTCTCTCGGAAACCTTACCTCCTCCGTAGAAGTCAAGCTCGTCGACTTCCCCGAGGCTGGCTACTTCACCAACCGCATTCCCGAGCAGGGAGAGGTCTGGATCCGTGGAGACTCCGTCGCCGACAGCTACTACATGAACGACGAGGAGACCGCAGCCGCCTTTGAGAACGGATGGTTCAAGACTGGTGACATTGGAGAGTGGGACGAGAACGGACACTTGAAGCTCATTGACCGTAAGAAGAACTTGGTCAAGACTTTGAACGGAGAGTACATTGCTCTTGAGAAGCTTGAGTCTATCTACCGCTCCACCCCCGTCGTCCAGAACATCCTTGTTTACGCCGACGAACGCCAGACTAAGCCTGTTGCTATCATCTTCCCCAACGAGCCTGTTCTCAAGAAGCTTGCTGAGCAGCATGGAATTGAGGGTGATCACCTTGAGCAGTTGGTCCACAACCAGAAGCTTACCTCCATCGTTCTTAACCTACTCCTTCAGCAGGGTAAGAAGGGTGGTCTTGGTGGAATTGAACTTCTGCACGGTGTCGTCATGACCGATGAGGAGTGGACGCCACAGAACGGTCTTGTTACCTCGGCACAGAAGTTGAACAGAAAGGGAATTGTTGCAAACCACAAGAAGGAGATTGAGGCTGCTTACGGTTTCACTTCTCAGTAAATCATTAAAGAGAAGATAAAGAAGGATATTTTGAGTTAGTTTGGTGTTTCCAGTTGGGTGGGAATTGGGTAACTAGGAGCTGTGGGTATTTATTTGAAGAAGGTTGCTTTTGGGGTTGCTATCTATCAACAGCGGGTTTTGTTTACTTTGTCTTTTGTTTTTTTGTTTGATCTGATTTAAAGTTTTAGTGGGATGTTATTGATTGAACTTTTTTTTTTCGAGTCTGACATTTACTCATATCGTATTGATTCGTGCAATTATGTATTAACTACACCGTCCACATGATTCGTATATGCTTCCAACAGAGGTTAATCAATAAGTGTGAGACATTTGTTTCCATACCCTGAGAACCCTGAGCACCCTGAATACCCTGAGATGATCACCGCTGCCGCTCGGCTTCCCCGCATTGCCTTGTAATATATTCGGTGGCACATGCTAGCAAGCTTACAGCCACAGTACTAACCTAAAGGTATTCCTTTTTCTGGATTTTACCGCCAAAATTCCCATGTTGCCAATGATATACCTCCACCACTATAAAGTGAAAAGATTACTTATACTACCAAGAACTTATTCAGCCTATAGATATTACATTCCAAGCGTTTTTTCATTTCAAAATTATCGCTACCAGTGCAAATAGTTGCTGCCATCTGATGTATATTTCGTTGCTATACGGAATTCGTATTGGTGCACTGTGCAGGGAAATTAAATGGCCTGAAATTTGAATATCTTGATGAGCTAATGGGCTACTGTACCATGAACTCACCTGGCTGGACCTTTCTCTTGTCTCCTTATCAAATCCCGGGATATTTTTTTATCACCGGTAATTCTTATCTCATAGTATATATCTCTTCCACTGATGTATGTAGAAAGTTTTCTAAATTCTTTCAGTAATCAAAAAAGAAAAAAATTTGCAACTGCGAATTTCAAATTTCAAATTCCGTAAGTTTAGTTTCTTATTTTTCAAGGAATTTGGATACATCTACTACAACTGTAATGTCGAGCTATAATCACTAAATATCACCCATGCAAAATGATGGTGAATATATATGATTTACCTATGGAGATAGTTTTTATTGATTTATATATAGCTTCTTCACTGGTCATTGATATATGCAATAACCGTGGTGTAGGTCTTATTCTTTTCAAAAAATCATGTATATAAGAACAGTCTTTTTAGCTGTGGCTGTGGTTGTAATTACAGTATGTTATAATATTGCATATATATATCATTACTAACAAAACTGTGAAAAAATTGTTTTTAAAAAAAAAAACCCCCCGCTCGGCAGAATTACAGTACGCTACATTCCGACGTGATTTTTCATGATGCGGAGGATGATGCTGATGATGCGGGTCTGCGGGTGGGGGATATATTTGTTGCATTCGTTTCGTTTTGTTTTAATTTCTGCTTGGAGAATATTGGGTTTGAGGTTAGGATAAGATGATGTGGAATGAGCTAAAAGAAAAGGAAAGAGAAAAAGAAGAACGAGAAAGAAAAGGGGAAGAAGGAAAGGGGAAGAAAATAGAGACTTTGCACGCTCCCATGTCCCGGAATATTTTAGAGCTCAGGAAAGGGGTTGTAATGTTGAAGAAAATAGAAAAGGAGGCCCGTGACGGGGTTTAAGAGATTTGGGATGTTGAAAGGTACGCTGTATTGAAGAGAAATTGGTGGTGTTGGATAGGACTAATGATGCTAAGTCTTAAGAATCAAAGTGATAGAGGGAAGGATATGTCTTTGGGGATTGGGAATGAATGTATATGGGATAAAATATTGGTATGCTTCCCTCTGTAAAGTTCAAAGAGCTAAACGTTGCTAGACGGGATAATATTCCCTTACTAGTGATAACTCCCAAGCTAGGATACTTCCATCAAAATCGATAGATTGTTTTTCTACTCAAAGTCTTGAGCAAAAAGTATAATGAAAGGAATTTCTCAAAACGAAATTCCTACGCTATGGCATATTGCATCCATAATCCAGTTTGAACTGGGAAGTAATAATTCAGAAGATATGGTGATGGTTTGCAGGGGTTGTTCTGATGAAAAGTGCGGTATCTTGAGTCAGTTCGGGCAGGGAGGGTATAGGGGTTTTGATATGCTCTGGACTCGGATATATATGCAATGGGTTTGGGAACTTTGGATAATGGACATTGGATGGGTTATTCAGGGCTTTTCTTTTGGATCAATATCTAGAGGAGAGATGAAAAAGAGTGTTTGAACCTGGAAGAAATATATCACGTCCCCTTTCTTACGGAAAAGGTAATATGGGAGGCAATAGGAACGTTCAGATACGATGCTTATGTGACCGTATGCAAAAATGAGGGTTATGATGATGTTGATGATGCGGAAGGTGACATAGAGTGATTTGACTTTGTGCCGGATTATTTTGTAGAAGGGATTGCGTCAAGGGATACACATTTGATTATAAGTCTAATTTCAAAAATACCTACCGACTACATGACATGCTCAGTTTTCATGTTTGCATATGCGTTTGCTCCGGCGCCACCGTAGTTGTAGGGCTGATGCACAAACGCCCGCACCCCGCACCCTTGTAGTCCCGGCGCGTCGCGTGCGTACTTATGACGCCATTACTCCTCCTCATTTTCTCCCAACATCAGTACCCACAACTTCAACGCCATAAGTCCACAGAACCTACCTAATCATGAACCACCCACCCTCTCCAAAACGCAAGCACAAATGGGGTGATGGCCCAAACCGTCCTTGCCCGCCTGCCATGGCTGAGTTTCTTCTGCCTTTTCCTGAGTACGCCCAACTTAGCCCAATTACCCCCATGATGCCCGACAGACCATTGCTAACCACCAATAGTCCTGACTCTCTCCCTCGCGCCGATACCCCCTCTGCCAAACTTGCCGCTCGAGCTACATATACTCTATCCCGACAGCAGCATCAGCGACACCTATTGATAAATCGCCACCAAATTCCAGACCACCGATATTTTTTGGAGAAGCTATACGTTCATGATTCCATTCCTTTATTCTCAGCCACATCAGAGGGTGTGATTGTTCCCCCCTCTATCCTTACCCCCGAAACCGCCGCCTCATTATCCTCCTCCGCGGCCAAGATTGCAGACGAATACATCCCCGTCAAACGTCGCCACATGTTATTGTCCAATAAGCAAGTTTGTAGTGCCTCGGTTTCTTCCATGGGAATGGAAAATATTGAATTAGCAGCAAGGCTGGCTAATATAGCTGTTATGGAGAGACGTACCATGTTGCAAGATGAGGCAGATATTAGGTGGCGACAGATGGAGGAGATTGAAAAATTGTATGCGGCGCAGGATTCGATGCAGAAGAGGGAGGGATTGATGCGGCCGGCCTTGCAGGCAGGATTTGCGGGGAATAGAACGGGTGTGTCTACGGGATATAATTCGGCGCAGTCGGCGGGAAGTGGGTTGATGGCGGGATTGGGTGCTCCGTCGCTTCCTGTTGGATTTGCGAGGAATAGAGTGGTTCAAAGACCGGTGGAGAAGGCGATGGATCCGAGATTGACTAGATAGGTAGGCGGATTACTGAAATTACATAGCGGCATAGCGATTTTATCAGAGTTTTATGGAGTTATGGGAGTTTGAGGCCTTGATTCGAGGCCTATGTATGGGTTGGAATTACGTAGTAATAGTTACACAGCTGGTTAGGAAGTTACATATCAATTAGTTAGTCTACCCAAGTATTATGGAAAAGTCGAATACAATTAGTATCAATCAATATCTTAATAGGAAAAGATATGCTCTCACTACACGCGCAGCGGTATGATTAGAGTTGTGAACAGCCCTATACACCTGCGCAGGCGATCCAAAATTTTGTGCACGGCAACCAACAGACATGCGCCTCAATGGAGAGACGAAAGTCCAACACAAAACTGCCTCTTTCAACTTTCCCCGCCTACCCCTCTCTTGTTCCCTTATATAAGCCTTCCCCCAAATTATAATTCAGCAGTGTTGCATCGTGGTTCCATATACGCACCATCTATTTATACCTTCCTACTAAACCCGTTTTAGTAAGGCGTACCGTCACAGCAAGGGTCCCATAGCTGCCTGCGCCCCTGAGCTGATCGCAAGCTCCACGACGACAAAATCGCGACTGTCCCCTAAATTCGAATTTCCTTCCTCATCCCCACCTTTCACCTCAATCACCAACCGCCCCCCACGAACCGCAAAAATGGGTTTTTTCAAACGTTCCAAACCCGCCGAAAAAGAAAAGGAAGCCGCTCAAGACGCCAATCCCTATGTAGCGCCTCCCCCACCTTACCAACCCCCCGCCGCCCAGCAGCAAGCCCCTCCTCAGCAGTACGGAGGTTACGGATCCTCTAGCGGACCTAGCAACTACAACGCTCCCGCTGCTGGATCCGCCCCTAGACCTCCCGCTTACCAGGGCGGTGGAGGTTACGGTGCTCCTGCTGGCCCCAGTGGAGGATATGGTGGACAGAACAGTTATGGAAGCCAGCCTTCCTACGGACAACAGCAGGGTGGCAACAGCTACGAGGCGGATGAGGATGAGGAGGTCGAGGAGATCAAGGGCCATATTCGTCGTACCAACCAGGAGTCATTGTCTTCCCTCCAGAACTCAAATGCAAACCTTGACCGCATGATGGGAATTGGAGAGAGAACTTTGGCTACTTTGGATGAGGGAAATGCACGCATTGCAGAGACCGGACAGAAGGTTATGGACAGTTCCAAGATGGTCGATTCCTCACGAAAGAAGACTGCGGAGGTCCACAACTTGCAGGGAATGATGACTTTCAAGAGGGTATACGCTGGTAACACCACGGACCCTGATAGAGAGAAGAATGCGGAGTTTTTGAGACAGACCAAATACAATGCTCAGCACAGGATGCCTCATATCCCAAGTGCTAGTGATAACCAGAGGCCCAAATATGGAGCATCCAAGTACTCCGAGTGGGACGAGGAGGGTGACAAGGCCGTCAATGACCAGCTCGACCAGACGCTGGCGAAGATGCAAGGACTCAACAGATTGGCCAAGAACATTAACCAGAGTTTGGATACCTCAAACCAAGTTATCGACCATGTTACTGGATTGGTATGGCAACTTCTATGGATTAAGACAGCGTTTACAGGTGGCTAACATGAGGTTTACAGGTACAACACACCGACCGTAAGATTGGAGGAGCAACCAACTTCTTGACTAACCCCAAGGCAAGAAAAGAGTAAATTTGGAAATAGTTCAATTCGGGATTTCTTTTTCAAATGTTTGTTTTTTGCTGGTAGCAAATAGGTTATATTGCATGCATTAGGTATTTATTAAATTTAAGTTAAATCTGGGGTTTTCATAGGTACAGGATCTCTCTGAAAGTGGGCGGAATGAGTATCTTCAAGTGATTAACATCAGATACGCTCATAACTAAAACTACCCGCGACATGAAGTAGCTTTTTAGCGCTCATCCAAAATTGCGACGTGATTATGCATGACCAAAAGATTCCAACCCTCTTCGCCGCGTACCGTTGATAGCTCGTAATTCCAACGCGAAGCAGCGAAAGCCGTAATTTAAACCCATCCCCTCCTCGTTAAGACAATCAACAGTCCCTTTCCTCTACCACTTCAATCACCTCGCTGAGGCTCACGTGACGCACCATCTTAAAGCTTCACACGGACACGCCAAGCCTCCAAAATTTCTAGCTCGCGTACAGCGATACCCCACCACTTGCATTCGACGACCTCTAAACTTCAAAATTTACTGCAAGTTACACCACGACTCGACACAAGTTAACAGCAATCATGGCCGCCCTCGCCGCCCCCACTACCGGAACCACAAAGGAAAAACTCGCCTCCTACCTTGTCATCGATACCGGTCCAATTGTTTCCTCAGCTGCCTCGCCTAGCTACTACCTCGCCTCCGCGGATCGCATATTTACTACCCCCGCCGTTATTGCAGAAATTAAAGACGAGGCTTCAAGATCAAGATGGGAAACTATTTGGAAGCCATTCGTCGAGATCAGAACCCCGAGGCCTACCAGCCTGAAGATTGTTGCGGAGTTTTCGAAGAAGACGGGAGACTACAGAGTTCTTTCTGCTACGGATATGGGCCTTATTGCATTGGCTTATGAGTTGGAGTTGGAGGTTGCTGGAGGTGATTGGAGACTCAGAGAGGCACCTGGAAAGGAGTGTAAGGGACCTAAGCCTGAGGGATGGGGTTGGGAGGGAAAGATTGTCGGAGAGGCACCCAAGAAGGAGGAGGAGCAGAAGGAAGGCGAAGAGCCTAAGGAGGCCGAGAAGGAGGTTGAGGAGCCTAAGGAGGAGGAGAAGACCCCAGCCGCCGTTGAGGAGGTCGCCGAGCAGCTTGAAGCTACCACCTTGGAGACTACTCCCGTTGACTCTCCCTCCACCGAGGAAGCAGCCACCGCCTACGAGGACCACCAACAGCCCGAGGGAATGGTTGAGACTACTGACGAGCCCACCGAGGAAGTTGCAGAAAGCAACGAGGATTCCGAGGACGACGACTCCGACGGTTGGATCACTCCCAGCAACTTGCACCGTCACATTCACCCTACGCCTAAGGCAACCACCGCCGCTGTGGTTGAGAAGCTTACCGTTGCTGTCGCCACTGTCGATTTCGCTATGCAGAACACTTTGTTGCAGATGAACCTTCACCTTTTGTCTCCTACTTCTTTGATCCGTATCAAGAACGTTCGCTCCACTGTTTTGCGTTGCCACGGATGTTTCTTCGTTATCAAACACCCTACAGCTACCTCCCACTTCTGCCCTAGATGTGGTTCCGGAGACACTCTTCGCCGTGTCGGTTGCTCAACTGATGCAAACGGTGTCTTTAAGCTTCATCTTAAGAAGAACTTTCAGCACAATGTTAGAGGAAATGTTTTCGCTATCCCTAAGCCTGTTGCGGGTACTTGTTCGATGAAGGGTGTTCCCGATGCCCCGGTGTTGAGAGAGGATCAGAAGGAGTACACCAGAGCCGTCAGATGGGAGAGCTACAGGAAGGAGAAGGATTTGATGGACCAGGATTATCTTCCTAACATCTTGTCTGGAACGAGAAGAAGAGGTTCTGCTATCAGAGTCGGTGCTGGAAGGGGGAAGAACCCTAACCAGGTTGGACGCAAGAGAAAGTAGACAATGGAATTAGGGACGTTTTTGGGGAGTTTTCTTTTGTAATTGGGTTGGGTTGGATTTTTTTTCTTATGTCACTGGGATAGTAAAAGTTTGGGTTGTATTTTTTGTGGGTTTATAAATAGTTATGGATATGATGACAGTTTTTGGCTTTAGTTTTGATGAGTACAATAAGAAAAATTAAAAGCTGTAAATACTTGAATACAAGCACCGTCATTATTAATGTAGTTGACGCCAATCTTTTGTTTTACGTTTGAGAGGCTGCATACCAAAGTTTCCACTGTAACCAACCAACTTTGTGTGTAGCATAGAGTCCCTCAGGTTCACCACCTTCCATCATGAGTCAAAAAACCAAGGCAGATTTTTAGTTTTTGAGCACACCAACTGTGTAACTTTCTGTGTTCGTAATTTCTCTATGACTCTTACTGAATTCCCGAGTTTGTATCTGGGGATCTGGTTTTGCTCATTCAGCTGCATATATAGCTGCGCCTTAACGCGCTAGCCCTGTGCGCGACCCGTCACGGTCAAGAGCTCTTAACTCGTTAACTTCCCACAAAGAAACCGCCACTGCTACAAACCAACCTACCAACTTCTTACCACCACCCGAGACCTCATCTGCGCCAACAAATCTACGTGTATCAGTAAACTATACTAGCTACCACAAGTTTCACACCAGAAGACCGTTCTCTTATACTACACCACACAATGCCGGTGAAACGTAAAGCTGGTATACAAACTCTCTCTCAGCTGCTTGAACACCTTTGAATGCCCGAGGCTGCCTTTGATTGCCCTTGACAGTCTTTGATAGTCTTTGGCAGCCTTTGGAAACCTTTCAAAAGCTTGATCTCTCTACTAACAGCTTCTCAGGCGTGCCCGCTGTCGCGGCCACCAAGCGATCCCGCACCGCCACTCCCGCCGGTAGCATCAGCGTGAGCGAAGACGACTACAGTGACAGCGAGAATGAATCTGCAGAAGAAGAAGATATGTCACGAGTAATCAACAAGTTTACGATCAAGCAAGGAGAGACAGAGACCGCTACCACCAGCAAGATTCACGACGCTGCATCCAAGTTTTTCACCAAGAAAGGACGCGACAATACCCACTTACAATTAAAGCCCGGTCACCAAAACCGTCCGCTGTGGGTTGATCCTAATGGAACTATTATTATGGAGAGTTTCTCTCCGCTCGCTCCGAGAGCTCAGGAATTTTTGACTACGATTGGTGAACCTCAGAGTAGACCACAGTATCTACATGAGTATAAGATCACTGCGCATTCGCTCTATGCCGCGGTGGCCTCAGCTGGTCTTACTCCTCAAGATCTTCTGGGAACGCTGGAACGGTTTTCCAAGGTCTCTGTGCCAAAGTCTATTGCTAAGTTCATCAAGGAGACGACGGAGAGTTATGGAAAGATTAAGTTGGTTTTGAAGGATAACAGATATTTCATCGAGAGCAAAGACCCACAGATGTTACAGCGGTTACTTACCGACCAGGAAATTGGACCTTTAAGGTTACAAGGAGATGTTGTGAGGGAGAAAGCTCCCCAGATGCGGGGACTCGTTATTCCTGGTACTAAGGAAGCTGCTGGTGTTAAACAGGCTGTCTCGCACCCAACGGTAGCAACCGGAGAAGACATTGCTGCTGCTGTCGAGGCTGCTGAAGGGCCCGCTGATGATATGTTGGCTGAAGTACCAACTGTTAGAGAAGAGGAGGAGGGTGATGATGACGAAGATGAGGATACTGTTCACTCCTTCGAGATCAGCGCGGAATCTGTCGAAACAGTACAGAAACGATGCTTTACTCTAGGATTCCCCATCTCAGAAGAATACGCTTTCAGAGATGATACGAAGAATCCGGATCTTAATATAGATCTTAGACCTCACGCCAGAATTCGTTCGTACCAAGAAGTTAGTTTGAATAAGATGTTCGGAAACGGACGTGCTAAATCCGGTATTATTGTCTTACCGTGTGGTGCCGGTAAAACTTTGGTCGGTATTTCGGCCGGTTGTACCATCAAGAAGTCCATTGTAGTTTTGGCAACTTCAGCGTCAGTGAGATTCCAGTCCAGTGTGCTATTTTTTTCTGCCCGTTGCTTTCAGCGTATCCTTTTATCACACTGGAATTATACTGTAAGCTGACACTTTGTCAAGTATGTCTGTCGTCCAATGGAGACAACAATTTATTCAATGGAGCAACATCGACCCTGACCAAATCGCCGTATTCACCTCCGAAAACAAAGCCGCCTTCAAAGGTGATGCCGGTATCATTGTATCCACATACTCCATGGTTACCCAGACTCGTGGTCGTTCCCACGACTCTGAAAAGATGATGCAGTTCCTTATGGGACGTGAATGGGGTCTTCTGATCCTTGACGAGGTCCACGTCGTTCCTGCTGCTATGTTCAGAAAGGTGTTGACCTCTATCAACTCTCATGCTAAGTTGGGTTTGACTGCGACTTTACTCAGAGAGGATGATAAGGTCTCGGATCTTAACTTCTTGATTGGCCCCAAGCTTTATGAGGCAAATTGGATGGAACTTGCGGAGCTGGGTCACATCGCTAAGGTCCAGTGCGCCGAAGTCTGGTGTCCTATGAGCCCGGAGTTTTACACCCAATACCTTAATGAGCAGGATGCAAGAAAAAAGACTCTTTACTACATTATGAACCCTCGGAAGTCAGTATTACCTTTCTGATTTGTTTGTTTGCCCTGTTACATAAATCCATGCTAACACGCACCCAGATTCCAAGCCTGTCAATTCCTTATCGACCATCACGAGAAGCGTGGTGACAAAATCATCGTCTTTTCCGACAACGTATTCGCCCTACAGCAATACGCCCTGAAGCTCGGAAAGGCTTACATTTTCGGTGAAACTCCTCAACAAGAACGTATGCGAATTCTTGAAAACTTCCAGTTGAACGACCAAGTCAACACTATCTTCCTTTCCAAGATTGGTGACACATCTCTCGACTTGCCTGAAGCTACATGCCTCATCCAAATTTCCTCCCACTATGGATCTCGTCGTCAAGAAGCCCAGCGTCTAGGAAGAATTCTCAGAGCAAAGAGAAGAAATGATGAAGGTTTCAATGCATTCTTTTATTCTCTTGTTAGCAAAGATACCGCGGAGATGTATTATTCAAACAAGAGACAGGCTTTCTTGGTCGATCAGGGATATGCGTTCAAGGTTATTACCCATTTACAGGGCATTGAAAATATGCCTGGGTTACACTTCACGACGTTGGCAGAGAGGAAGGAGTTATTGGAGTCTGTTATGTTGCAGAATTCCGAAGCTGCGAGTCAGGAGAAGGATGATTTCGATAACGCACAAGGACTGTCTTATAATGCGAAGAGGAGAGGAGCGAAACGCTCGAAGGGCAAGTTGTCGGAGCTTTCGGGAGGTAATACTATGGCATACATGGAGAGGAATAAGAGTAAGAATAAGGAGTTGAAGGCGGGTAAATCGGCGTTCTTTAAGAAGCTTAATAGGGACACAGAGAGGAGAAAGAAGGAACAGAAGGCCATGCTGCAATAGGATCTTAGCAAGTAAGGAGGAGAAGTCTGGTGTGGAGGATTATAGTGTGAAGGATGATGAAGATGATGAATAACATTCGTGAAATTGACGGCGGAGTTATCTTGACGCCGAACAAAATGTATTTTAAGTTTTTTTTTTAGAGCTGATGTGGGATGGATTGGTTGATATTATTGATTAGAGTAGCTTCTTAAGTTGTCTTTCTTGGAAATATCAATTTGTCTCTCTCCCTCAAAAAAAAAAAAAAAAAACATCGCCGATATCAGTAATTGATTCTTGTGTAGCAATCGGAATTATTAATCCTCCTCTATGTGTTTGTTGTTCGATTCCCTCTAAAGATCATACCGTCATTTCTCCGATGTATAAAACCACACATGTACCATCCATCGATAAGCGTGACGGATAGACACGGCAACACCCGCCGCAGTGCCGCAGCGCCGCAGAGAAAAAAGTTGCAACGCAAGCAGCAAGCAATAAGCCCACCTCACAAGCCGGGACCCCCGCCCCAGAGTCCAAACGAAGGAAAGCGGGCGACGACAACTACATACAAGCACATGTCCATCCATTTTCCATCTCCCGGCGTGAGCACCTACCGACATGTCACATGTGCAGGGATAAGAAGGAAGTCGAGACTACTGCCATAGAAGTATTTTAACGATGTCATCGCGACTAATAGTTAGCTACAGACTACAGACTACAGTAACTTAGAACCCTTGTGGAAGACCCGCGATTTTTTTTTTGGACTCCGCGACGACGATACTACTTCCTCGATACTTGCGAAACATTCTTGTTTGGTCTTTTGAACCTCGAATTAAGACCTCGAACTTCGGACTTCAGACTTCGGGCTTCGGGCTTCGGGCTTCGGGATTCGCCAATTATCTTCTCCAACTCCCTCGAGCGAAACTCTTGAGCTTCATAAACTACGTCAAGCTTCACAATGCCAGACACGAAACGCAAATCTGTCGCTATTGTCGGTGCTGGTCCGGTTGGTGCTTTGGCTGGTCTATACTTCTCACATCTTGGGTGGTCTGTGACTATCTATGAGCTTCGTGGTGGTGCGTTATCCTGTCGAAATATTTGCTTTCAAACTTCCCTTCGAGGTTTCATTCGAAGTTCTTTTCAAGGTTCCCTTCGAGGTTCTCTTCGAGGTTCACTTCGTGGTTGCCTTTAACTTCTTTCCACGCTTCTACCCCGCTATGTCCAACCCCGCCATGTCTCGTCTCACCCCCACTAACCTCGTCTCAACCAGACCTCCGCCTCCCTTCAAACCGCACTGTAGGCTCCGGAAAATCCATCAACCTTGCTCTATCAGAACGAGGCATCAACGGACTCCGTAACATCGGCGATAATGAAGTCCTCCTAAACAAAGTTCTCGAATCCACCATCCCAATGGTCGGACGAATGATTCATAAAGGAAAAATCGGGGAAGAAGGGGAGGGGCAGGATTATGATCCGGTTCTTGGACGGTTTATTAGGTCTGCTGATAGGGCGCTGTTGAATATGCAGCTGCTTGATGCTCTGGAAGAAAGAGAGGGTGTGCAGCTGTTGTTTGGGTGGAAGTTGAAGGGATTGAAACTTCAGGGACCTGAGGGGGCGGAGGTGGAGGTCGTTAACGGGGAGGGTCAGACGGAAACTAGGATTGTGGATTTGGTTGTAGGAGCGGATGGAGCTCATAGTGCGGTCAGGAATCAGTTGCAGAGGCATGTTAAGTATGTTATACCAATGGACCTATGGAGAGATGGGACTTGGAATGCTGACAGTAGGTGTAATAGGATGTATTACGAGCAGACGTATATTAATACTCTATGGTGCGAGTTCAACATCCCGCCACACCCTGTTACGGGAGACTTCCAGCTCTCCAAGAATCACCTTCATATTTGGCCTAAGCAGACACAGATGTTTATCGCCATTCCTAGTATGGATAAGTCATTTACCTGCACCTTATTCGCACCTGAGGAATGTTTTGATGCTATCAAGACCAAGGTTGATTTGATTACTTTCTTCACGGAACACTATCCGGATGTGCTTAAGATTATTGGTGCTGAGTCGCTGGCCGATCAGTACTTTACTCATGAGCACCTTCCGTTGGTGAGCCTTAGAACTAGTCCTTATCACTACAAGGATAGATGTGTTATCATAGGAGATGCTGCACATGCTATGGTTCCGTTTTATGGCCAAGGAATGAATGCGGGTTTCGAGTCGGTGAATGTGCTGATGAAGCATATTAAGGAGAACCCTAACGATCTCGGTAAAGCTTTACAGGATTACACTAATGAAAGAAAGCCGGATGCTTGGGCGATTGTTGAGTTGGCTATGAGGAATTATGATGAGATGAGGAGTGGAGTTACCAAGAGAGGTTATCTGCTCAGAAAATGGGTTGAGGAGGCGTGTGCTAAGTGGGTACCGAGTCTTGGTGTTAAGACATTGTATTCCATGGTTAGTTTTGGGAATGATAGGTATTCCATGGTGTTGAGAAAGGCGGAAAGTCAAGGAAGAGCTGAGGAGAGGTTGTTGGCTACTGTTTTACTGGCGGCGTTGGCGGGGGCTGGTTACAAGGCGGGCGTATGGAGAGCGCTCAAGGTGGGATTGAGAGCTGGTGTTGACGCGTTTATGCAACGCCGATAGATTTTGTTTAGAGACTTTTGTTTCTTTTTAATTAGCCAGCGACTGTACTAGGAGTTTAGATGTATTAATCCACTCTGTCAACTCTCCATTATGTCATGTTCTCCAACCGAGTGACGCTTCCTGAACGCGGCTCATCCGTAGCCCCCGCCCCGGATCTTACTAAGCGCTCCTGTTCGGGAATAGCCCCTTACCCGGGCCAATCACAGTGTCCGCTACAGCCGACCACCGGTTTGGTGCAAGATTCAGTCGTCCGGCTTCTCATCGCGATTTCCTCCGTCAAAGCAAAACCCAAAAGTCACCACCTCTCCCCTCCGACCCACCCGAAAACCCCCCAATTTTCTTGAGTCAAGATGTTCTCCCGGGCTGCCAGACCCGCTCTCAAGAGTGCCTCCGCTGTCGCCGTCAGGTAATTGACCTCTTCCCTCTGTTCGTTGCGGTCATCCGTTGCCATCGCATACACCCCACTTCCACTCACCCTGCCGAAACTTTGGTGGTGTTGGTTGGTGATGGGTGTATGACTTTGCCGACGACGTAACGCACACCACAACTACACAACAACCAACAACTCATCCAATTGTGTACAGGCCAGCACTCTCCAACAACTATGCCACCCTCCGTGAAATCGAAGGCCGTCTCAAGTCCATCAAGAACATCGAGAAGATCACCAAGACCATGAAGATCGTTGCTTCCACCCGTATGAACCAGGCTCAGCGCTCCATGCAGTCGTCGCGGGTTTACGGAGAGTCCTCCAACAAGGTCTTCGAGGAGGCCGAGGCCAAGCCCGTTGAGGGAGGAAAGACCCTCTTCATTGTCTCTTCCTCCGACAAGGGACTTTGCGGAGGAGTTCACTCTTCCCTCTCCAAGGCCGTCCGTGTCAAGCTCGAGGCCAACCCCAACGCTGATGTCGTTGTTCTCGGAGAGAAGTGCAAGGGACAGCTCGGACGTTCCCACCCCCAGAACATGGTTCTCAGCTTCGCCGGTATCGGAAAGGACGTTCCTACCTTCGCTACCGCCCAGGCCATCGCCGACCAGATCGCTCAGTTGCCCACCCAGTACGAGAACGTCCAGATTGTCTACAACTCTTTCTTGACCCCCGTCTCCTACGAGGCTACCACCATCGACGCCTTCTCTGAGGACGCCGTTAAGGCTGCTGGTACGTTAAGGACCCCTTATATCACATTACGCCAAGCCCCCTCCCCTCCAAGGATATCAATGATGAAAAGATTTCGGATGTAAACCATTTAACCACCGAGAGCGCAAAACCGTGTGGAAACTTTCCGTTGCCTTCCTTCTGATATACCCTTCATTTATTACATATGTTGAAATTTGATGGAATTGAACCTATAACTGACATATATCAGCCAACATCACCGCTTTCGAGACCTCCGATGAGCAGCTCCCCAACCTCCGCGAGTTCGCTCTTGCCAACTCCATCTTCTGGGTAACGACACCTTCTATGATTCCCTGAAATGGAAATATCCGGTTATCTAACACCAAGAATAGGCTCTTGCCGAGGGATACGCTTGCGAGATTGCCGCTCGTCGTAACGCCATGGACAACGCCTCCAAGAACGCCGGAGAGATGATTGGAAAGTTCCAGATTCTTTACAACCGTACCAGACAGGCTGTCATTACCGGAGAGTTGGTCGAGATTATTACTGGAGCTGCTGCTTCCGCAGAGTAAAAAATTGGCGGATTGTCCTTTTTCGTCAATGTAGTTTTAGTATACTTATAAATACTGGAAGTGTGAATAGATTCTTTGCAGTGCACATATATCTGATAGGAAGAAATGAAAAAAAGAGATATCTATCAATTTTTTAAAAAAATCGGTGGTTCTGGAAATGATTGGAAAGAAGATTTAAGTGTGTGGAAATGATTGAATGATAAACAAATTATGGGTGAATGGAATTTACTTCGGCCAGATGGGAATATTATAGTAAGAATGTGAAAGGAACAATTTTCAGATATTTCATCAGTTTCATCAAATAAACTGATGTATTTTAACCCCAAATATCCTTTACCGAAGGTTACGTCACTGTACCTAATACCTATACACTACGCAAGACTGGATCGTCCCCATAGAGCTACGTACGTCGATGCCCAAACTCAGGTAAATGGGGTACTTCATGAAATATCACTATCACTTTCATCATTATTATACTCGATCATTCATACCAGGGCCACCGAGCCACCGAGCTACCGAGCTACCCACCCATTCAGTCAGCCAGTCAGCCAGTCCCCGAATCTACGAATCTACGAATTATAGAGCCTAAGATTACGAGTTAAGGTCCAGCCCAGTCTAGTCCAGTCCAGTCGAGTCGAGTTGAATCGAGTCGAGTTTTAATGACTACATACATCCTAATACCTTTCTCTTATCACTCTATACATCTGGAACCTCAAGTTCAGAATATTTAGTTAATACCCTGAGATCTTGTTGTCTATCTGTTAATAGATTGTGAGACTATAACCGGGGAATTTATTGTGAGAGTATAGATTTATTGAATCGTCGGTTTATTGGTTTATTGGTTCATTGGTTCATCGAGTCATTGGTTCATTGGGTTGTGGAGTATGTATTGTAATTTGGGGTTTGGAATTTGGAATTGAATTTACTGTATTGATACGGTTATGGTCTGTTTCATAAGCGATTGTAGATTGGTGTTGAATCCATTGAATCCATTGAATCCATTGAATCCATTGAATCCATTGAATCCATTGAATCCATTGAATCCATTGAATCCATTGAATCCATTGAATCCATTGAATCCATTGAATCCATTGAATCCATTGAATCCATTGAATCCATTGAATCCATTGAATCCATTGAATCCATTGAATCCATTGAATCCATTGAATCCATTGAATCCATTGAATCCATTGAATCCATTGAATCCATTGAATCCATTGAATCCATTGAATCCATTGAATCCATTGAATCCATTGAATCTATTGAAGATAGAAAGATACTGAAGATACTGAAGATATTGAGGATGCAGATTTACATATCGACATATTTTCAGGCCGGGCTAGAGAATTCATCGTCCCGGAAATTAGAAGCCGAATATGGAGTGCCAGGAGTTGTATATCAGGAGTTAGCTGGATAACGGTAGGTTAAATAATAGCAGCGTTGGTCTTCCTTTCAGGTTTATTTGGATCTATAGTCTACTGTTTACTTGATTGGTTTGTCTGGATGTTGTAGATTGGAATATTCTGTCTGATCCGGGAATATGTTGCTCGTAGCTGGAGATAATGGGTCGAATGTAAGGGCTTTGGAAGTGATATGTGATGATTGGTCTGTATATGGTGTCATGGGGTGTCATGGTATCATAGCATCATACTGTCATACTGTCATACCGTCACATCACCACATCACTATCAACTCGTATAACTGCCAATAAGAACTCGGGGTTCAAGTCTAATATACTACATTACTCATGAGTATCCTTTTTGGGCCAATATGTTCTATGAGACATATCATATGAATAGCCTACAAACAAATCCTTCTTTGGAGAGTTATCTAGGGCTCAATCGGGTTGCTTTTTGGGGTTTTGCTTTGTTTTAATCAGGGTTCGTGGGTGTGTTGCTGCAGGATTGGAGTATGATAGTTATGGAATAGGCTATTTATATAGAGATATGGACAAATATATACAGAATGATAGCTAGCTTATGATAGATGTTGTGGATGTTGTTGTCTACTCATCTACACATATCTTTTTTATGGCTGTTTGTGGTTCTCAGGAGTCCGCGGTTTCCTTGTAGAGTATTTGAATACAAGAGTCACGCTGGCGGTTGTTTACATGTAAAATTTGTATGATTCATATTTTTAAACAGTACACCTGAATTTTGTTATCGATATACCTGAAATAAGGAGAAAAATGTCTTCTATGAAGTAGTAGGTAGATATCCTGAGATGATTGTGGTTAGAATTGGTCAGCATAGGGCACCTGAATAGTCAATATATCTGTAGCTGTGGTTATGCTATTTCTGTGTGTGAATTGTATGTGGTGTGTTATAATTTAGGCACCCGTCGAGTATATTCCTGACATTTGAGGTATTTCTCCCATTACTCGCCTGCTCGCCTACTTCAAGACCCTCCCCCCCCCCCCCCCCCCCCCCTCCCTCTCGCCAAACCCAGCCTTTTCTCACTGGCTTTAACCTCGTACCTATTGACTCCTTTATGATACATCTCAACGACATCGACGGCGGTACCTAATATAGCTAGCCGGAGGAGAAAAAAAAACCTCGAATACACATGCATCATCATTGGCTTGCATACTTTTAAGTAAGGAGTTGAAAAGACGTATGCAATATAGTCGATGTGAAAATTTTTTCATTCTTTGCAGGTGATGGGTTAATCGTGTGTATGCTAGATCAGTGAGGAAAAGTTTTTTTATATCGATCTAGGTATGAGGTGGATGCTTATTGTGTCCACGGGGAATACGAGGCTCTGGTGCTTGTTTTGTTTGAAACAAAAGTGTTTATGTTTATGTTTATGTTTATAGTATGCGTAAGTGCAAGATTCTATATACTGTAGGGTAGTGGTACCGTGTACATAAACGGTAGGCTATAGGCTGTGGAGTATACATTAGTGTAGTACGAACTGTACGAAGTTTCACCTCGGAATCCAATTCTACCTTGTTTCGAGTTTAACCCAGCCTTGTCTGTGTACCCCATCTCTCTCTTTACCTCACACTGGCAACACATCATGCCTTGTCTTAATACGATTGCATCCTATTATTATTCACCCAGTCATCAATTCACCCACCCACCCATCCCACCCACCCTTTCCGCTTCGGCCGGGTACCTGACTACAGTAACCACTATCGAGCCCATCAAACCTTCCCAATCTTACACACACCTCCATAGGATCCGGGGAAACGAATCTCTTAAATCTCTAGAATCTCTTTCATCTCGTTTCCATCTCCAGCCCATGACCTCTCCTCTCCCATCTCCTATCGAATCATTTGATTCGTTTCTATTTTTTTTTTTTCTTTTCTTTTCCGCGTTTCTAAATCGGCTGGTACTGGAAGGTTCCACGCAGGTCTGCAGCGGCATATGTATCACTGTATCAGGTTCCGGGGTTTTGTGACAGGGTCAGGGTGTTGCTATGTATGTATGCTTGTCGTCACTGTCGCCGTCGTTGTCGTTGTGTCGTTGTCGCTATACTCTTCACTTGCCACTACATACGGTCGACATATTTAACTGTCATAAAAAGAATGCTGTGATGCTGTGATGCTGGGGTGATGACTTGTTGGCTCTTGGGTCGTGTGCTTCTGTTCTGCTGTTCTGTTGTCTTGCCTTTGCATATGTACATATGTACATAGAGAAGGGAGAAAAGGTACGTATGAACATGGTAGGTGCCATATCAACAAGGAAGCTGAAGCGATGATGTGGGCTGATATCGTTGGTAAAAAATTATGAGCCCTTACAGATGATATCTATTAACAGGCTATTGCGTTCCTACGTGACAGATCGAAGATGGAGATTGATGCGGGGTTTTTGTGAGGGGATTTTTCTTTTTCTTTTTCTTTTTTTTTTTTTTTCGTAACGGTGGAATGGCCCGTTTGTTGGTGTTTGTATGGGTAGGTTGAGTATGTAGAGGGATATAGGTTGTACGGGCTGGGGTACGCTTGGAACTTCTTGGAGTTTCTCCCATGGTTACTTGAGTTCTAACTTTGTTCTAACTTTGTTCTCCCAGTGTTTCTGGGTGGGATGTATGGGAATATAATACCACCGATTGGTAAACATTGATTCAGGTAGATGAACAGTTAATATGGCCATTCGAGGTTGATACAACTCCTACGCATTGATTGCTTCTTTAGGAATGAAAACGAAAAAATGAAATGCTTGCCGATGGAAACTCCGAATTCCGTCGTGCTGCCATTACAGGTAATGGATATGAAAGGATCACCAAGGATGAGACAGACAATCGCCGTTCGATGCGGTCCGGAGGAAGGTGATAGACATTGGCTTGGCACTAGGGCAATGCTGATGTGTATTGTTCTGTGCTTCGGGGGTAGTTTGATTATGTAATAAGCATCGCCACAAAGCATAATTTTTCTGTGCCTTAAGAGTGCTTTAATTGTGTAATGAAAATTGCCATCAAAGTATAATTTTGTGTCAATAACATACAGTATGTAGTTATCATTATTGCTGCAGAGCTTGACCAATTCCCGTTGACATGATGGCTCAGAAGTTGAAAATTTTCGTTTTTTTTCGGTTTGTACTGTGCATACTGTCATCAACAGGGGATTCTGATTTATCCGAAGTGCATTTTTTATCATGCAAATATCCAGTTCTGAGACAAGGCGGGGAGGTTGGTCGGAAGGTGGGCCGGGAAACGAGACAGCCGGATTCACGTGACTTTGTGGCTTGGAGTCGTACGCATTCCCACTCCGGTTTCCAACTCCTCGACTGTGCTGCTCGTTCGCTGCCCCTGGCTCGCTGGCTCAGTGGCTCACTCGCTCCCACCCTCCCTTGGTTCGGTGGCTCACTGGCTCACTGGCTCACTGGCTCACTGGCTCACTGGTTCTCTCGCTCACTGGCTCTCTCGCTCTTTCGCTCTCTCGCTCTCTCCCTTTGCTCCAGTCTGCGTTCTGCTTTCACATGCCCTGCCTGCTCAGAGACTAATTTGCAACACTAACCCGCGCGCCCTGAGCCTCTTGAAGGGATTTGTTGTGTTGTTGGCGCTGACCAGTCCGGTTTCGTACTACCGTTGCGACGCTCAACTGTAGTCTCAACTGACTAAACTCCTAAGGTTTAACCCGTCTCAGCCTCTGGGAGCAGCTAAACCGCCCAAGCGTCCCCAGCTTCTCTGTCGCTCCTTCGCTCTCTCAGCCCTTACGCACGAAACCCGCACACTACACCCACCACACCCCCCCCCCTCCCCCCCACCCCCCCGGCTCTGGCGAATCGTCGAATGCCTCCATCGCTTCCCCCGATTGCAGCTGCACTCTGTAGAACAACTTAATCGTCAATATTCACCACGTTCTTCACGACGAACGACTCGACGTCTGATTATCTACAGCTTTCCCGCGCCTCCTCGTGGGCATACACCTATCACGTCGCCTACAACTTGCTCGCCTAGCATGCGTCAGCTAAGGAATGGCCTCGATGATTCTGTTTCCTTCATGGCATATATTATCTCGGTCATTTGTCTCTTCGCCCATTTTACACCGTCAGCTGCTGTAGGAAGCAATGTACCCAACACCGAACACGCTCCTTCAGCTGTCACGCAGAAAGACATCACAACCGAACCACCGAAGCAGGTCGCTGTAATTCAACCAAGAAGCAATGACTACGGGATTGTCAACTATTCTCGCAACGTATTAAGGAGCTTGAATGATTACGAACCGGATGATTTTGTGTTGTTATCAACTATCCACGGAACTCTGAGCTCGCGGGATCGAAAGACTGGAAAGGAACGATGGACTATTCACACCGTTGATGGCGCAGTTGAGACTATTGATCATCGTAAAAATGCATCAAATGAAGATGGAATTGTTACTTGGCTTATTGAGCCATCGGAGCATGGCCAGCTTTACTACTATACTACGGAGGACGGTCTTAAGGTAAAGATTTGGACGAGGGGTGTGAAGTCTGATAAATAATTTTATTAACTTTTTGTAGAAAGTCGGTCTCACGGTCAAGGAAATTATCCAGGAAACGCCCTATATGCCACCCGGACACGACTTGATGTACAATGGAGCCAAAAACACGACCACTTACGCTATTAATGCCCGTACCGGAGCAATTCAGAGAGTTTTCACTACTGGAGGTTCGGGTCAAATCAACGACAAGAAGTGCAGAACAACCATGAGAATCTCGGATTTCGATGGAGAGTGTGATTCTTCGGAGGATACTGATAAGATAATCATGCTGGGAAGAACTGGTATATCAAATCTTGAATTTTTTTTTTTTTCAATATCTGGGCACGAGCTAACCCTTTTCGTAGAGTATACAATCACAATCCAACGCTGGTCCACCGCAGAGATGCTCTGGACAATGAAATTCAACGAATGGAGCCCAAACAACAGTGATCAGGATCTCAGAGCGCAATATCAACGCCCCTTGGACAATCGTTATATCTACAGTCAACATGATGGAACCATCTTTGGGTTCGATGACTCGGGTAATTGAACTGCATAAACTAAAGCTATCAAATTTGCTAACGTTTACCAGGATCTTCCGCCGGTGCTAAGCCCCCTAAATATCACGCCATGCTCGATTCCCCCGTAGTTCGAATTTTTGATGTTATTCGACCTCGCCTGAAAGCGGACTCGGATGACCTTCATGTGCTTCCTCAGCCGCAAATGCGTTCTCCCAGCGACGAAGAAACCGCTGACTTAGGTGATCTCTCTTTCGTTGGACGTGCTGAGAACGGAGGGTGGTATGCTCTGTCTGAGCTTAACTTCCCATATGTAACTCGTCAGGCATCGAACGCAAACTGCTATGAGAAATCAGGTCCTTGGAAGTTACTACCCGCTTCGGAACGGGAAAAGGCATTGATTGGTATCCACAAGGTCCGATACCGTGCCGGACCTGAGCCTATTCGTGCTTCACTACCCGTACCAACCGATTACGAGAACGCAAGTGGTCACAAGACCAATGTCAATCATGAATCTCCTCCTGCCTCCCAGGCTGCATTGTCAATGGTTACGGTATCTGGAACGTTGGACAGCAATAATTACGCAATGCCTTTCGCGATTTTGATGGGCCTTCTCTGGATTTTTACTATTGGAACTTTCGCACACAAGAAATGGGGAAGCTCATTCAACTTCAACGTCAAGGGATTTGGATTTTCGGATATCCCGGATGTAGTTGGCAAGTTTCTACCAAATGATATCGGAAAGGAAACTCTTAAAACGCCCGACTTGGACCTTCCGGGGTTGCCGCCTATGAAGTCTGCAGCACCTACGGTTGAGGATATCCTGGATGAGAAGAATCCATTGACCGCGTATGTCGAAGAGGCTTCTTTTGAGGGTCCGAAGCCGGAGGAAAAGGAGCAGGAATTGGAGACAATTATTGAGGATTTTCCCGCCCTGGAGGAGGAAAAAGAGGTGCAGTTGATTGATATTGTAGAGTTGAAGGTAACATCAGAGATCGAGGAGCTAGAGACAACAAAGGAGGAGATTACAGAACCAAATCTAGGTTTGGTAGAGGTGGAGCCTGAAAAGGAACTAGTCGAGGAAGTAGAGCCACCGATGTTGAGCGAGGAGCCAACCATTGTTGCCACCCCATCACCGGTGGTAAGGTTCGAGGAACCTGAAGTCGTAACGGTTTATACACCTACTGCCCATGGAGAGCCGGTTGATCTTGACGTACTTGTTCCTGCTCCAAAGAAGAAGAAGTATGCTCGTGGTCGTAGAGGAGGAAAGAAAAAGTCCAAGGATGGAAACGCCGCAAATGGTGAAAATGTGGCCCCCACCGGAACTTTCTCGCCTGAGCCGGTGATACCAACTGCCCCATCTCGCAGTCCATCAGCACTTGATCTTACACAAATAGCAACGCCAGTTGTTTCACATGTTTCTGTAGACCAGAATGATGACCGAGGAGCTTTAACGGTTGGAGGCCTTACGATCTACCAAAACCAAAAAGATTTGCTTGGTAAGTATTTTTGTACCATACCGTTTAAAGTTCAGAGCTGATGAGTATACAGGGTCTGGAAGTCAAGGTACAACAGTTCACAAGGGAGACTTTGAGGGTAGATCTGTTGCCGTCAAGAGAATCCTTAGAACACACGCCGATATTGCGATGAAGGAAGTCAAGACCCTACAGGACACCGATTATCACCAAAACATTGTTCGATACTACTGTCAGCAGGTCTATGGACAGTTCCTTTACATCGCCTTGGAACGTTGTCCCGGTTCTCTCTACGACGTCATTACTCTGCCTCGTCACTCCGAGCTTCGAGCAAAGATGGACCCTAGAGAGACTCTTCTTCAGATTGCTAAGGGTTTACATCATCTACATACACTTAAAATTGTTCATAGAGATGTCAAGCCTCAAAACATCTTGGTTGGAGAACCCAAAACTGCACACCAACATCCTAGGCTTTTGATCTCGGATTTTGGTTTGTGCAAAAAACTACAAGCTGATGAATATTCATTTGGAGCAACGACAGCACATGGTGCGGGAACCATTGGATGGAGAGCACCAGAACTTCTTGGTGATGTTGCTCGTGAGCCTGGAGAGAGGGATAATTCTGGCTCTGGTACTGGTACGGGATCAGATGTGGCTGTGGAGGACCCAATCACGAAGCGGAGGGCGACAAGAGCGATCGACATCTTTGCGCTTGGGTGTGTTTATTATTTTGTTTTGACAGGAGGAGACCATCCGTTTGGAAATCGGTATGCGAGGGAGTATAATATCATGAAGGGAATGTCGGAGGAGAAAAATCTGCATGACAAGTATTTTACGGGATTGGAAGCGGTGGATCTAGTGGGTAATATGATTCGTGCGAATCCGAAGCAGAGGTATGTATCACTCGATGATGTTTTATCAGGGGGAGAAGCTTATTGGATTACAGGCCCGATACGTCACGGATTTGTGCTCATCCTTTCTTCTGGGATGTGGAGAAGAAATTAGAATTTCTGGGATTGGTCTCGGATCGCTTCGAGAGTGAAAAGGAAAAACTCAAGTCGCAACCGGGATTCACATCACAGGCTATGGATATCTTACAAGCTGGCGAAAAGGTGGTGGTCAAAGAGAATTGGATCGACAAGTTGGACCCCCACGTACGGTCGGATTTGGTGGTGAATAAGCGAAGAGGCTACGACGGCACAAGACTCCTCGACCTCCTACGCGTGATTAGAAATAAGGTCAGTTGCCATCCTCCGTTGATTTGCAGTGAACATCATACTAAGGATAGAAACAGAGGAATCATTATTTGGACCTGAGTGATGACGTACGACAAGCTTTTGGCGAAATGCCAAATGGTTTCTTTCACTACTTTTCTAACCGCTTCCCTGAGCTGCTGATGTACGCTCATACCATCACTATCGAGGCTGGCTTCTCAAACGAACTACGCTTCCAGAAATTTTACACTGCGCAGTGGTAAACCATTTTTTTCCTTAATTCCCAACTCACGACTCAGAGGGTTCATTTCATTTTTGGACGTTTTTCACGCATACTGCTAGGATGTAAAGCGTTGATCTTGCATATTAGAGCGCATCTGTCTTTATTGCTTATCCTTCGCTTATATTTCTTTGTTTGGCATTTTTTTTCTTTACGTTTGTCGTTTCCTGGATTTGATGTTTTATATGGTGGCGTATTTGGGCGTATTTGTTTTTTGTTTATTTGTTTTCTTCTCTCCTTTTTTTCTTTGGCTGGTTGGTGCTTTTGAACGGTGCATCTTGATTTATCTGTCTTGTTTCCTTCTTTTATTGGTCGCTTTTGGGAAAATGGCGCGAGTTTAACAATACAAAATGGGGGGGGGAGAGGGTGGCGGGTTTCCTTTGTCTAGCGAAATGTCATCGCTTCCTACTTAGCTCGACGATATGTTATGTTACATACGCTTTATGACAATTGACAAAAATAATGTCGTAACGATAAATGATTCAAGTAATGGTTAGACCTCTGTTGCCACTAGAGTCAGAAAGCGTACATAGAACCTGGTGGGCCAACCCAACCCACCCCACCGGGATTATCATGGGCATGCCACTGCTAGTAAAAGCATCGACAACACGGTCGACAAAGAACATGATAAGGAAACGCGCCAACTTGATATCAGCGTAACGCTAAAGCCGCGCCTTCGCTTGTTGCGGCTAGGCCTCCCGGTCAAATAGCGGCTAGTGTGGGATTTGGGATGATCACTACGCAATAGTTAGAAGGCGGGAAATTTTCCATGCAGCAGGCCCGCACAGCAGTGCGATCGGGAGCCTGGGCGACTTGACTTCCTGGGCTGTCTGGCTCAGCTGCCCGGGGAGACTTGAGCAGCATCCGTGGGGCGTACAAGCCAGTACGAGCACTGCAGCGTCGAGAAGAGCGACAATCCATTTTAGCAAATCGCCAGATTCGCCCTGGGCAGGTGGGGGAAGAATGTGCGTCGATACTGATACGTTATCGGCCCATCGAAGCAGAAGCAGAAACAGCAGCAGCAGCAGCAAGCAGCAGCAGCAGGCGGAGGCAGCAGACCATGCCCAGAAGCCTGTTGCAATGTACCCCGCCTCAATTGGGGGGAATGCCCCTCCACCAGGTGTAGAGTCCGAGTTTTAAGGAACAGTCGGTCCACCACCAACTCTGCCGTCCATTTTCCTGGGGGGATTTAATATTTTTCTCTCTTCCTCCGCTGACGCACACCATCCCGTCATCTTTTTCACGACTCTTACGAACATCCTCCTCCTCCTCCTCCTCATCCTCCTTCTCCCCATTCTCCTCCTCCTCCAAGAAACCTCTGTTCCTTCCCTCCCCTACTTTCTCTCTCTCCCTCTCTCTCTCTCTCTTTTCCAAAAAAAACAGCCCTTGATTTAAGAAGGGCCGCCGCTATGGGTTCCTCTACTGCTGTCGAAAATATCGAACTTTCTATTAGGTTAGCAACAAGTTCCATTTCTGGTTCACGGACCATCTCTCCACGGCGGACGGAGTAGGCGGCCCTGAGCAGACGAGTGTTCCCGATCATAGGGCTACCTTGATTGCATCACCGCATTTTCAAGTTGCCGCTTGTTTCAGTCCGCCAGCTTCGTCCGCGTGGAATACACAAAACTTCAACAATGGCAACCGCTAACAACTTTTCATATGCTCCTGCCAGTGGTATATCTTTCATCTCACTAGTAGCCCACACCGAAGACGCATTCTACTCCACAATATCATTCTACATTGATCTCGGATTCGTCGAGGTTTCCGTATACGATCGGGCGCTCCCCACCCAGAAACGTACTTCCGACCACTGCGTCACCTCCGAGAAGGAGACATGGCTTCTCTCTCAAGGTGAAGGTGAAGGTGATGGTTCCAATGTCACATTGAAGGTCCGTCTTGTTACAGACGCCCGTGAATGGAAAGACGGCGCCGGAGAAAACACTGCTCCCATCACTGAGCATGACTGGCGCGGTTCAAACCAGAGCTTGGTTTTCCACACTCCACAGCTTGCGCGCGTCATGGCTCTTTTGAAGAGCAAGGGTCACTCCTACCAGGCTCAGCCTAACGAGCATGATGCTATCGAGGTCTACACTCATGATCCCATCGGAACTTTGGTCGGATTCTCCCAGAAGCCAAACCCTTTCTCTACTGCTGCAGGATCTACCCATATACTACCTCCTCATCTCTTGGAATCTATGATGAACACCCCCGGTGTAAGCAGACCAGACACCCCTGGCGCTAAAAAGAAGAGAATTGCGGTCATGACATCTGGTGGTGATGCCCCGGGAATGAACGCCGCTGTTCGCGCCGTTGTACGAATGACTATTGCGAAGGGATGTGAATCTTACGCTATTTACGAGGGATACGAGGGTATGGTGAAGGGTGGAGACCTCATCAAGAGAATGACCTGGGAGGATGTAAGAGGTTGGCTCTCAGAGGGTGGTACCTTGATTGGTACTGCTCGTTGCATGGAGTTCCGTCAAAGGGCCGGACGTCTTCAGGGAGCAAAGAACTTGATTTTGAACGGAATTGATGCGCTCATCATTTGCGGAGGTGACGGATCCTTGACTGGTGCTGATCTTTTCCGCTCTGAGTGGAGCGGTCTGTTGGAGGAGCTCGTCAAAACTGGTGAGCTCACCGCAGAGCAGGTCGAGCCTTACAAGTACCTTGCCATCTGTGGATTGGTAGGATCTATTGATAACGATATGACTGGAACCGATGCAACCATCGGATGTTACAGTTCTTTGACTAGAATCTGTCAGGCAGTTGACTTCATTGATGCTACTGCTTACTCTCACTCGAGAGCTTTCGTTGTCGAGGTCATGGGACGTCACTGTGGTTGGTTGGCATTGATGGCCGGTGTAAGTACCGGAGCTGACTTTGTCTTCCTTCCTGAGAAGCCTCCTGGAGATGACTGGGAGCAAGACATGTGCCGCATTGTCGCTAAGGTATGTACTGAATTAATGGAGAGAAATACGAGAATTACGTGCTAATTATTTTTTACAGCACCGTGGAATGGGTAAGAGAAAGACAATCGTTATTGTCGCAGAGGGTGCAACCGACAACCAGCTCAATCCCATCACTGCCGAGCACGTCAAGGAAATTCTTGCCGGAAAAATGGGACTCGACACTCGTATCACTACCCTCGGTCACGTTCAGCGTGGAGGAAATGCTTGCGCCTACGACCGTATGCTCGCTACTCTTCAGGGAGTCGAAGCCGTCGATGCTATTCTCGAATCCACCCCCGAGACCCCCTCTCCTGTTATCACTATCAACGAGAACAAGATTGGAAGAAAGTCCCTACAGGAGTCTGTCAAGCTCGTGAGTATATTCCTAGGATTTTTGATTTCCTAGCTAACATAAAAATAGACCCAAGATGGAGCCAAGTGCATCGCCAACAAGGACTTTGAGGGTGCCATGAAGCTCAGAGACCGTGAATTCGAAGAGTACTACCGCTGCTACATGGCCACTACCAAGCTTGACGATCCCACTAACAAGGCCCCTGACAACAAGCGCATGAAGATCGCTATTGTCCACGTCGGTGCCCCCGCCGGAGGAATGAACGCTGCCACTCGTGCAGCTGCCACATACTGTTTGTCCCGCGGACACCGCCCATTCGCTATTCACAACGGATTCCCTGGTCTTGTCAGACACAACTCCGTCAAGGAGCTTAACTGGTTGACTGTTGATGGATGGGCCATCCGCGGAGGATCCGAGATTGGAACCAACAGAAGCTTGCCCAGCGAGGATATGGGAATGGTCGCCTGGTACTTCCAGAAGTACAAGTTTGATGGTCTTCTTATCATAGGAGGATTTGAGGCCTACCATGCTTTGACCGAGCTTCAAGAGGCCCGCCAGTCTTACCCCGCTTTCAGAATCCCCATGACCTGCTTGCCCGCCACCATCTCCAACAACGTTCCCGGTACTGAATTCTCCATTGGTTCCGACACTTGCTTGAACTCTCTTATCGAGTACTGTGATGCCATCAAGCAATCTGCCTCTGCTTCTCGTCGTCGTGTCTTTGTCGTCGAGTGCCAGGGAGGACGTTCCGGATACGTTGCCACCATGGCTGGTCTCTCCGTTGGAGCCCTCGCCGTCTACACTCCCGAGGATGGTATCGACATTGCCACTCTCCAGAACGACATCAACTACCTCCGCCAGTCCTTTGCTGCCGACCGTGGTATGAACCGTGCCGGAAAGCTTATCCTGCGCAACGAGCGTGCATCCAAGACCTACACCACCCAGTTGATTGCCGATATTATCCGTGAGGAGGCTCGCGGAAGATTCGAGAGCAGAACTGCCGTCCCTGGTCACGTACAGCAGGGAGGAACTCCTTCCCCTATGGACAGAGTTCGCGCGGTTAGACTGGCAGTTAGATGCATCCAGTTTATGGAGGATAACTATGTTCCTCTCGCCGAGGAGGGTGTTGAGGCTGGTAAGGGTTGTATGGACCGCCCTGAAACCGCTGCAGTTATCGGAATCAAGGGTGCTTCCGTTGTCTTCACCAGTGTCGATGAATTGAGACAGGAGGAGCACACCGATTGGGAACAGAGACGTCCTCGTCGTGGTTTCTGGAGAGACTTGAAGAACATTGTTGATACCCTCTCAGGAAGACGTGGTGTCCCTGATAGCTTGCAGCAGCAGGCCTAGAAGATTGTAGATTTTGGATTATAAACAAATTAGTTAGATGGGATTGATTAGGTGCTGTTACTTTATGGTGTAAAAATTGCGAATTAGGAATTAGGAATTAGGAATTAGGAACTAAGGAATTAAGGAAAGGATATCCAATAGTGTATGGGTCTGTTTTGTTATTGTTATTGTTATTGATTTCTTTTTTTTGTGGGTATGATTGGTGTATTTGCTGCTTTTTTTTTTGTTGAAACTTTTTTTTTACTTTTCTTTTCTTTACCAAATGGTTGGAGGTGTTTTTTTTTTTTTTTTCTTCTTTTTTGCCGTCATTTGTCTATAATCGGGTGCAAAATGGGGATATTATGCTTTTTTTGTTTTTTTTTGATGCAGTAAAAAAAGAATGTGATTTGTAGGTCTTGAATATATTTATGGTTTTTTCTGGGTTGGGGTTTTAATATGCGGTAGGGCTTGATGTTGCGGGTGTTGCAACGGGGTTGTTATGATGGTGATGATGATGGTGATGGTGATGAAGACGGTGATGGGGAAGTGGTGAGGAGTGGTAATCACTAATAAGGTGTACTGTGCGGTTTGTTGGATTATTGATGATTGAAGCTGGTGATTGGGTGATTGGGTGATTGAAGCTGGTGATTGATGATTGATGATTGGTGTGTGGCAGTTAGAGGCTGGTAGCTGGTGATTGGGTGATTGAAGCTGGTGATTGAATGGTAGTGGTAGTGGTAGTGTTCGAGTGGTAGTGGTTTATACCTTTTGTGTTGTTTCCTGCAGAGGGTGTGTGTTTTCTTGGTTTTGATACTGGGAATGGGAATGGGAATGGGGACGAGGATGATTGAAGGTGGCGTCGTAATTTGATAGTTTATTATTTTACGATGTTACGATGTTACGATGTTACAATGTTACAATGTTAAGATGTTACGATGTTACGATATTGCGATGTTATAATTTATAATTTATGAATATAAATATTTTATTGTTTTGTTTCATACCATGGGCATAGTAAAGATTTGTTTGCTCTCGATGATGGTGGATAGTTGAGATAGGTAGATGTTAGATGATAGTTGAGATAGTTGAGATAGTTGAGATAGTTGAGATAGTTGAGATAGTTGAGATAGTTGAGATAGTTGAGATAGTTGAGATAGTTGAGATAGTTGAGATAGTAGAGATAGTTGAGATAGGTAGATGTTAGATGATAGATGATAGTGGATGTAATTTGTAAATAATGATGTGACCGTGATAGATGATGAAAATAATGATATGATATGATATGATATGACCATGACTTGGCCGTGAAATGACCATGATATGACCATGATACAATCAACCACGATATGACCATGATATAATATTATTAACCATGATGTGTATGATATAATATTACACCGCCCCACTTAGAGCCAACAGTGTTCCAAAATGTAACGAGAGAATGAAAACCAGCAGAAAGCAGAGAGGTAGCAACAGGCCCAAGAAATGAAGTGCGTTCTGTGGCGGATCCCAGCGAGACTCTGAGGTAACAGCTAGATCCGCGAAATGTATTCAGACTGTAGCATACGTCATAACCTTAAGGTTGGGAACGTTCAAGAAAATTAAATAAAATTAAATCAAAAATACTACCCCATTTGTACTTACATAGGTACATACAGACTCCACCGGGTTTGAATGTACGTATGTCATACATTATGCATAAGTTATACATACGCCTTGCATACGCCATGCATATATACCGGTGACAGCAACTAATACCAGCAGCAGCTAATAATGCTAACAAACCGCTAGCAACCGGTAAACAACGGCTAAGAAACGGCTAACAATGCTATGCTATGCTAAACAAACCGCTAGCAACCGGTAAACAATCACTAAACAACTGTATCTACATATGCTTGAAACTATACATGTATGGCATTTACATACATACTTGGGAATAAACCTAACTCAAATGGATCAGTACAGCATCATGGAATGTACCTAGAGGATATGCTGGGGGTTTAATATGAGGTTTACCTAAGTGATGGAACGGAAAAAGAGGGATAGCCTATAGGGTATGGAGGTTTAATTTATATTGTTTTAAACTGGTATGGGGGGGGGTGGTGGGTGGTGGGAGGTTTGTTTGGAGAATATGGGGAATATGGGGAATATGGGGAATATGATGAATATGATGAATATGATGAATATGATGAATATGATGAATATGATGAATATGATGAATATGATGAATATGATGAATATGATGAATATGATGAATATGATGAATATGATGAATATGATGAATATGATGAATATAAAAGGTTGATAGGATATTGATGTTTTGCAATACCATGTTATGTTATGTTGATTCCAGATATCTTGGGATCAGTATTATGGGGCTTTGGATTACTACATACTGGGGTTGCAGATTTAAGTGGTTATTTGAGGATTGGCCGCTTGGGAGATATATACAGATTGAATTGAAATTCATGTAGTGTTTATCTGGGTACGAGTATATAGGGGGGATTTTTTGTTCTTTGATTTTGTCATAGTATGGTATTCGGTTTTTTACTTGAGCGTTTTGATACTTTAATACATACTTTGGTTTCTGTCATAGGTCATAACTATACCATCACTATGTATCACCATCAATATATCACCATCACTATCAGACCAGATCATATCAGAAGATCATACTCAAACCCCACATAATAACGTCTAGTAACATCTAGTAACATCTAGAATTTTTTCTCAGAATGTAGTTCCAAGAAGCTCAATAAATATCTCCCCGCCCCCTTCCCTCGCTCTTATACTTATGCCTCTCTATAGTATATATCCATCATATCGTATCAACATAGCTCATAGCCTATAGCCCATAACACACCCCTCAAATCTCAGAATTCAAATTCTGGAATTCTGCTCCAGTATGACAGGACAAGGGGGAGAGTGAGGATGTCCTCTTTCTCAATTCTCTTGTTTTTTCTCTTTGTATTTCTTTTTCATACTTTGTTTGGCGGGTTTTATGGGTGTAGGACAGAGTTCGGCACGGTCCGTCCAGGACGGCGGACCGGACGGGACCACACTGGTCGTCCAGTCCCGTCCATGAATTTGGACGGACGGCCACTAGGCGGTCCGGTCCCGTCCACAAACTCAAAAGACCGGACGGGACGGCGGGTGACGGCAGGACCGTGGGTTTCGGGTGAGCTAGTTTTCAGGGGGCGGTTTGGTTCAAGTTTGCCAGATACTATGGGCCGCAGCAGCGACGTTTTCAGCACTGTAGTAAATGAACCCTTCACGCTGCACTTTAATAAAGCCTTTACACCCCACTGAAGGTGCACTCTCCACCCAGCAATAGTTTAACTGCTCATAGTAGTTTTGTATTCTTTTTTTTAGTAACGTAAATTCCCGCTACAAATATTTCTTCTATCATTCACATTCTATCTTCTACCTTTCCATCTTTTACCTGCAAGAATTTTCCACTTCTTTCATTGCTGTGTAAGTCGAACATCAACAGCCATCACTCTATTCCCAGAAGAGCAAGAATATGCCAAATTTTATTATCGGCGTTCTCTACACCTGTTCCGACCAGGAGCAGAACACCCTGCCTGTCCTCTCAAGAATTGTGTTCATTCGAGAAGGATGGGGAAGGACGCATTTTAGTGGCGGGAGAAGGAGCATTCTTATGCATCGGTATGGTTTTTTTTGTTTGCAAGCAATTCCATATAGGTGACTTTAATTCGTGCAATGCATCAGAGTTATCAAAGGAAAACACCATGAGCCGTAGTAAAAAAACTGCGGTTGCGAGTGACCGATAATGACGCTAGTCGTGGTCACCCACGGTCACCCGCGGTCCGTCCCGTCCGTGGTGCCTCCAGGACGGCCGGTCCTGGTCCTACACACCACTTCGGCGCTAAATCAACGCCAACTTTCTCGCTTAAATTTCCTGATTAGGAAATCGTACAGAATTCTCACGGCCTCACCGCCCCACCCACCCACGGCCCTGGCCTCACCACGGCCCTCTGGCATGCCCCGCTTTGGGGATATCGCCTCCCCGCGTAGGATCGCACCCTACCGGGGCCGCCTGCAGTCTCCCCTCGGTGTACGCAGCCAAACCGACGAGGAAATCTTCGCAACCCCCCTTCGCGTCTCGAGCCACGAGATGCAATCCCCGCAGTCCCCAACCCCCATGCGCATCATTGCCCCTCCCCAAGAAGGAGCACGCAAGAGACCAAACGCTGGAGGAACCCAGGAAGACACTGCGTCGCATGCTCATCGCGAACGCCGCTCTGATGATGTAGCCCGCATATCGTCAATCCTAAATGTTGACTACATAAGCAACCTTGGAATACGCCTCGAAGAACTGGAAGATCGCGTCCCCGCGCTGGAATCCGAGGTGCGCCACCTCCGCAGCGTAAACCGTGAACTCCAGGCCCAACTCCAAGCGGTGCGGGTGTGAACCTGGGCACAGTCCTAACTATGCAGAGGCTTTTCGATCGTTCTTCCAAGTGCTTCGTCCTAGGGTAGACAAACACTTCGTTCCCAAGACAAACAGACACTTCGTTCTCAAGAACTAATAGAGGTTGTTCCAAAGGTAAGCTAGGAAGTAAATCAATCGATCACAGGCCGAATAAACTTAAGGGTCGTCTTCGGAGGTATTCGTTGGTGTAGATGTGGTATCGTCGCGTATGGGATCAATGGATGATGCTGGAGGAGACAGAGGGAAGTCATAGGGTCTTTTATAGACTTTCGTCTACAAATTCGCCCAGCCTTCCTTGGGGAACCAACTGCCAAACTGAGCTTAGGAGATAAGACATGAGTCAAGGCTGTGACGCATCTGCTGAGGCTTGCATCATGCTAAGCGCGCAATTAAATTAATTGCTCACTTGCATAATGCTCGCCCTGGTCAGATTAATCCTTGAGATCGCTCACCGTACTACCACACCTTCCAATGAGGTGCTGGGGTTATGAGTCACACCGGAGGGCAACTCCGTCTGACTGCATCATGCATGAACTCTTGTGATAATGACGCATGAGTCATTTATCGTATGAGTCGCGCCATCATAGATCTCCCTAGAGAATCTCGATTGCAAGTAGAGGTCACTGACATCATAAGGCATCCTGATGCCCTACCGGAGTGGATCACTCCGTCACATTCCTGTGTGATGTCATATGTGCCCCACCTGCGCGCACTTGCGCGCAGCCACACCCTGGTGTGGCTGCAAACGCCGTCTTGTTCCAAGTTGGCAGCTCTAGGCCCAAGGACGCGTCATATCAGTTCCATCAAACAGGTCTCCTGAGTGGAGTTCCCTGCTGGACGTTGTCTCATGCCAATGCACTGTTGACCCTTGTCCTGCATTCCACTCCTGTTTGCTGACTAGACTCTGCCTTATCTCTCGCCCCACTGTTCACCCAACTAGTAACACCGGATGATATCCTCGCGCCGCATCTGCATCCTCTTGGAATCTTCTGTTCCTATGCAGCCCCTATCGTAGCCGTGTATTGCCGAACACTCCTCAGGTATAAGGAGGTGACCTTTCGTCGTCTTCTTCGTTCTCCATCAGCGTCGTTCGTAGCTGTCTCAAGGGTAAGTCGACACCCTTGAGGTAAGTGTTCCTTTCACCTTCTCCGTCCTGAGTCCTCCCAAACTGACAGTGAATAATAGTTTCGACGCCTCGGGCCGGGATCCTCGTGAGGTCCTATCGGAAAGTCACGAATCACGTGACGTGGCTAGCTGGAGCTCCTCTGGGGGTTCCGGCCCGGGATACTAACTCAATTATTCATTCTCCTGTCGAGTTTGCCATATTCTCCATAGCGTTATATATGATACCAATTCTATCTTCACACATTATAGGGTGTGACACCACCTCCCCCCTGTTCAAGCTTCGTCCCGAAGCTCGTAGTTCATCATTCTGTGATCGCACCTCGCCGCAGCCAAGTGATTAAGTGATCAATTATAGATGTAGTCCTCCAGCCCCTACATCCTACTACCAACTCAACTCAATGAAAACCACGTGGGAAAAACATTAAGCCTAGTCTTTGAGTCGGTAGTCCCTCGGAGCATCAGGGTGCTTGAGATGGAATTCTCTGAGCTTCTCCTGACCTCCTACTGAAAAGTTGTCGAAGGGTTCCGCCGTCCAATCTTTCTACTTTGGCCACCCAAGCCATTTAACGAGGTAAAGTACTCTGTTTCCTGATTTATAACTGCTCATAATTTCATCTATATCGTACTCCTCGCTTCCCTCAACGTCGTCTGCTTCCCTAAGAATTTTACTTGGATCTGGTGGAGCTCTTGTACCGGTGTGGAAAGGCTCAAGTAGGGAGATATGAAAGACATTATGAATCTTCCATTTGCGTGGTAGAGTGAGACGAATTGCTGTCGGGGATATGACTTTTTCGACTTGAAATGGACCATGTAATTTGTGATCCAATTTGTGTGATGGTCGTCGTGTTTTGATGTGTCGTCCATCAAGCATAACCAAGTCTCCAACTTGGTAAGTAGGGGCCTCCTTGCGTTGTAGGTCTGCATACTTCTTCATTCTTTCTTGTGCTTTCTGTAAGGATAATTTTGCTCCTTCGTGCACAGTATGCATCCAGTGGGCGTATGCTTTGCTGGCAGGATTTCGCACAGCAGTTGCAGTAGGGTTGCTGGCAATGGGGTTGTAACCGTAATTCGCATAAAAGGGTGATAGCCCTGTAGCGGTGGTTACTGAGTTGTTATAGGCAAACTCTGCCATGGGCAACAAGTCAACCCAATCGTCCATTTCATGATTGACAAAGGAGCGGAGGTATGCTTCAATTGTCTGGTTGAGTCGTTCCGTCTGTCCGTCAGTTTGAGGGTGGAACGCTGTGGACATTCTAGGCTTGATTGCTAGTGTCCCAAGAAATGCTTTCCAGGTCGTACTTGTGAACCTGGAGTCCCTATCCGAAACAATGTCTGTTGGCAGCCCATGTAATTTCCATATTTCTTTAGCAAAGATCCGGACCAAGTCTGCAGTTGTTTTGCCGTCCTTTTGCAATGGTATAAAGTGGGCCATCTTCGAAAATCGATCAACTACTACCCAGAGTTGATCACATCCATTTGATTCCGGTAGGTCTGTAATAAAGTCCATGGCGATTGATTGCCATGGGGCATATGGTAATTCCAAAGGTTGAAGTAATCCATACTTCAGGTGCCGCGCCTTTTTGTCCCTTTGACATTCCATACAACACTTAACATAATTGATTATTCCTTCCTCCATCTTCGGCCACCAGAAGTTCCTTCGAATTAATTCAATAGTTTTGTCTTGTCCGAAATGGCCTGCAATTTTAGAGTCATGTTCGGATTCAAGAACCGTATTTACCAAATCCTTTGGTACCCAAAGTTTTTCTTTTCGATAGAGTATGCCGTCCTCTATCGTCAGTGGTTCCTTTATTCTCTTTGTTGCCTCCACGTATATCTGATCCAGTTTTCCAGCTTCCTTGACCATCTTCAAAAATTCTGCAGACCATTTAACCAAGGGAATAGAGGAAAGACGTGCTGAAGAAATGATAAAAGATGTTCCTTCTCCAGCAGTGCTGATTGACGAAATCGATGCAAAATGACTTTGATGCAGGATCGTCGTAATCGGCTGATCTTCACCTCCCCCCTTTTCAGGGCGGAACTCCGGACGCCTAGATAAAGCATCTGGTTTCCCATTCTTAACCCCAGGTCTGTAATAAATTTTGAAGTCAACGCCAGCAAGCTCTTGAGCCCATCTAGCTTGACGTCGATTGAGCACTTTTGTTGTTGTAAAGTACTCCAGGTTTTGGTGGTCGCTGTAAACTTCCACAGTAAACATTGCTCCTTCAAGATATCTTCTCCATACTTTAAATGAGTCAACAATAGCTAATAGCTCTTTGTCGTGAATCTCATAATTAATTTCAGCAGGAGTGAATTTTCTTGAATGGAAAGCGATTGGATGCAACTTCCCATCATCCCCTTTCTGGGATAGAACTGCGCCTAAAGCAAAATCCGAAGCATCAGTTTCAACAATACAGACCTTTCTTGGATCAAAATGATGTAAGATTGGTGCTGTAGTGAATCGTCTCTTTAGCTCGTCAAATGCTAGTTCCATAGCAACAGTCCATTCCCATTTCTTTGGATCGCCTTTCGTAGATTCTGTAAGAGGACGACATATTCTTGAGAAGTCCTTAATGAATCTCCGATAGAAGTTAGCGAATCCAAGAAAGCCTTGTACTTCCTTCAAGGACTTTGGGGCTTCCCATATAAGGACAGTTTCCACCTTGTCCTTAGCCATTTCAATCCCATTTTCGCTTATTATATACCCCAGAAATTCCACTTTCCTTTGTCCCCAGACACATTTTTCCGGTGATATAACCAAACCATTTTCTTCCAACCTTTTCAATACTTCTTTAACCAACTCATCATGCTTTTCTTCCGTTTCCGCATAGATGAGTACATCATCAATATATGCAATAACTCCTTGGTCCAACATATCCCTAAAGATATGATTCATCATATCTTGGAATGTGGCCGGAGCATTGCTCAACCCAAAAGGCATAACCAAAAATTCATATAGTCCATATCGGCACCTAAAAGCCGTTTTCCATTCATCTCCTTCCTTTATTCTTATTAGATGGTATCCATTCTTCAGATCCATCTTCGTAAATATTTTGGCTCCTCTTACTCTGTCTTGTAATTCTGACATGAGTGGGAGCGGGTATCGGTTGGCGATTGTTATTTTGTTTATGCCCCGATAGTCAACACATAACCTCAGACCTCTGCCATGGGCCTTTGGGACGAAGAGAATTGGAGCTGCTGCTGGTGATTTAGAGGGTCGGATTTTCCCAGTACGCAGCATATCTTTCAACCATTCTCTAAGTGTCTCAAGCTCAACTTCGTTAAGAGCATAGACAGGTCCCCAAGGAGGAGTCTCTCCTTCTTTCAGGTCAATAGCATGGTCGTACGGTTTGTGTTCTGGAAGCCTATCTGCTGCTTCCTTTGTCATAATATTGATCCAGCCACGAAATTTCTCAGGGACTTGTTGAAGTGCCTCTGACAATTCTTCTGTGGTGGATAATGATGATATATGGCCTAAGACTAAGGCCTCTGGGTGGTCGAGTACATGTTTGTCGACCTGGAGGGAGAAGGCACTGGCTTGCGCCTTAGTGCACTTCTCTTTGTAACGTGCGGAGGTGAATGAGATCTGGTTCTGATCTCCCCAGAGGTTGCAAGGCTGATGATGAGCCATCCACCAATATGGGAGGATAGCATCGCAATCGCTATCTAGTGGAGCGACTTCAAATGATTCTGCAGCAAAGTGGTTCTTATGCTGCAACATAAATGGAACCGTAAAGAATACTCCTGCTCCAGCAACTATTTCATTGTTGAAGTTGCGAATTTGGAGGGGGGTGTCTCTTTTGACGGTTGGAACTTTGAATTTGTGGACAAAGGCTTTGTCCAGGAGAGCAGCGGTAGAGCCTGTGTCTAAGAGGACTCTGACTGTGCGTTGTTGATTCTTGGACCAAGTGAGAACCATATTGATTATTGGCCTCGGTCCATGGTGAGGAGGAGTTGGAGCTAATTCCCTAGTTCCTGGAATAGCATCTCCATTGTTCGATCGTCGACTCTTAGTCCTGGTCGACTCAAGGTTGTCCATTATTTTCCTTTTTGTTCCTGCGCATTTCCCAATTATTGCGTCTTTATGTGTTTCCTCCTCGGGTGACGCCTCCCTAGAGGACTTTAAAAATCCGAATGAATATTTTCCTCATCCTCCAATTCCCAAATCCTGGGTTGCGCATCAGGCATTTCCGTATCCTCATCATCCTGCCTTACTGCTGCAGTTTTGGCCTTCTTTGTTTCCTTGGGCTTTTGTTCATGCCCATCGTCATTATCATCATCACGCTTCCTCTTCCCTGAAGAAGCTACCTTCCCATCCTTTGCCAATTCAGTTCCCCCAACTGTTTTCTTGGCATAGCAGTCATACATTCTGTGTCCCGAACGACCACAACGCCAACAGTCTGCCTTGTCCTTCTTATGTTTGTCAATTTCGGCTTGGGGCACTCCTTGCAAAGCCTCCCTTCCTGAGGCATATACTGCTGGCTTCTCTGATTTCTTCTCCTTTTTTCCAGCAAATTCCTTCTTTGGTCCCTTATCCTTAACCTTTTGATTCTTCTGCTGCACCTCCCGTGGATGCGCAGTTTCTTTTTCCTTTCCCTTATCCTTGCGTTCCCCACGCACTTCCAAAGTTCTCTTTTTTGTATATCCTAACTCCTCATTCAATCCCTCAATAACATGCGCAGCATCCTTTACTGCATCAATTAGGGTACTGTCTTCATTTGGAATTCCACCATATCTCTGGTAAACCATTTTTTTAATTGCCGGGGTCATGGCCTCCCATATGACATTTCTGTACATAGGGCCCAATGCCCCAACTCGCATGTTCAAATCCTCCAATTTTGTGATATAGTCATCGATATCACCATCGTATTGAAGCTCTGTGATTCGTTTCACATCCTTCTGAGCTTCCCTCTTGTCCTCAAACCTTGCCTCAATGGCACTAGAGAATGCCTCCCAATTGTCCTTCAAGTTCTGCTTCTGGATAGACTTCCTACGCTCCTGGTGCCATGCCAAAGCCTTGTGGGTGAATAAACTACCAACCCATTTGATTTGTGCATCCTCGTCCGGCCAGGACATAGCATAGGTTGAAACGTAGTCCTGTACCGATGTCCACCAGGCTCTGTAAAGGGTCTTGTCCTTGCCAGAAAAGTATTGTGGTGCCTTGAGTTCTGGCATCTTGGGTCTCTTGGGGCCATCCCTAGGTCCTTGAATCTTATCAATGATAGCTGTCAGAAATCGTGTAGCTTCAACTTCTGCATTATCACTGGGCTGGTTCTGTTGAGGGGGTGCTGCAGGCTGTCTGGGATTGCGGTTTCCGTTATCAGTGGGCTCCGGAGGAGGAATGGTGATTGTCCTTCTTGGTGGTCCATTTCCTCGTCCGCCATTTCCAGCTGCTGCTGGGGGTGGTGTAGCAATCCTTGAGGCAGGCAGGGCAGTCTCCATGGCTATGTTGAAAAGGCTAGGGGAGACAGTCCTCCGCCGGGGTTCATCTTGTACCGCCTCAGCTAAAGATTCTGCATCGATAGGTTGGTTCTTCGCATTCATATCCATAACCCTTTGAATAACCTTGTCGATGATTTCCTTCTTCTCATTCTCCCTCTGAGTCTCATATTCCAGCAATTTCCGTTGTTGCTCCTGCTCTGCTTGTGCTAAAAGACGAATCTGTTCATCCCTTTGTTGGTCAGTCTGATTTTTTGTGGCTGCCCAACCTTCGACTCCCATATTCCAACCTTGTTGATAGTTGGAGAAATCCCTCAAGTAATCATTGATGATTCTAACACCAATGTTCAAACGTTCAGCAGCCTGGTTGTGGGCTGCCTGCTTCTGTTGAATATCTGTTGCCAATTCCCCAATGGCATTCCAAACATCTGAGCTAAACTCATTGCTAGACTGAATGAGTCGTACAATAGCTGTTTGGCTTAGTTCTCTGTCGATATTCCCTTGGCGCAACACAACATCGTAGGCTTGTTGCATTGTCTTAGCCATCTCGTCATATTGGTACTTCATATAATTGATATCTGCTTGTACCGTTGCTCCTTCGGTTCTAAGGGCTGCCATCAATCCCTGAACATCCCTTTCTGTCATTTGCATCTTCTCCACCATCTTGATGAACCAATCAGGAAGTTGGTTCCTATCAACACTTGTCCCCTGGCGTGCTGCCTTTCCAGCCTTTGAGAGCTCGTCCCATGTCTGAGGGCGATAGATCTCCACTGCATTGGTCATGGAGACGTCGTCATCGTCGCGGGGTGCCGGGGAGGCAGTGATTCTGGGGAAGGAAGACATTGCTGAATAGAATGTGTTTTCGGAAATTGATAAGGCTTGCCCTAGAAGAGGGTCTTTTCGTATTCGTGTCGATTAATAAACTTGGTAGCTTGTAGCCTTAAGTTTATAGTGTGAACCTGGGCACAGTCCTAACTATGCAGAGGCTTTTCGATCGTTCTTCCAAGTGCTTCGTCCTAGGGTAGACAAACACTTCGTTCCCAAGACAAACAGACACTTCGTTCTCAAGAACTAATAGAGGTTGTTCCAAAGGTAAGCTAGGAAGTAAATCAATCGATCACAGGCCGAATAAACTTAAGGGTCGTCTTCGGAGGTATTCGTTGGTGTAGATGTGGTATCGTCGCGTATGGGATCAATGGATGATGCTGCAGGAGACAGAGGGAAGTCATAGGGTCTTTTATAGACTTTCGTCTACAAATTCGCCCAGCCTTCCTTGGGGAACCAACTGCCAAACTGAGCTTAGGAGATAAGACATGAGTCAAGGCTGTGACGCATCTGCTGAGGCTTGCATCATGCTAAGCGCGCAATTAAATTAATTGCTCACTTGCATAATGCTCGCCCTGGTCAGATTAATCCTTGAGATCGCTCACCGTACTACCACACCTTCCAATGAGGTGCTGGGGTTATGAGTCACACCGGAGGGCAACTCCGTCTGACTGCATCATGCATGAACTCTTGTGATAATGACGCATGAGTCATTTATCGTATGAGTCGCGCCATCATAGATCTCCCTAGAGAATCTCGATTGCAAGTAGAGGTCACTGACATCATAAGGCATCCTGATGCCCTACCGGAGTGGATCACTCCGTCACATTCCTGTGTGATGTCATATGTGCCCCACCTGCGCGCACTTGCGCGCAGCCACACCCTGGTGTGGCTGCAAACGCCGTCTTGTTCCAAGTTGGCAGCTCTAGGCCCAAGGACGCGTCATATCAGTTCCATCAAACAGGTCTCCTGAGTGGAGTTCCCTGCTGGACGTTGTCTCATGCCAATGCACTGTTGACCCTTGTCCTGCATTCCACTCCTGTTTGCTGACTAGACTCTGCCTTATCTCTCGCCCCACTGTTCACCCAACTAGTAACACCGGATGATATCCTCGCGCCGCATCTGCATCCTCTTGGAATCTTCTGTTCCTATGCAGCCCCTATCGTAGCCGTGTATTGCCGAACACTCCTCAGGTATAAGGAGGTGACCTTTCGTCGTCTTCTTCGTTCTCCATCAGCGTCGTTCGTAGCTGTCTCAAGGGTAAGTCGACACCCTTGAGGTAAGTGTTCCTTTCACCTTCTCCGTCCTGAGTCCTCCCAAACTGACAGTGAATAATAGTTTCGACGCCTCGGGCCGGGATCCTCGTGAGGTCCTATCGGAAAGTCACGAATCACGTGACGTGGCTAGCTGGAGCTCCTCTGGGGGTTCCGGCCCGGGATACTAACTCAATTATTCATTCTCCTGTCGAGTTTGCCATATTCTCCATAGCGTTATATATGATACCAATTCTATCTTCACACATTATAGGGTGTGACAGCGGGCCCTCAAGACCCCCGCTGCCCCCCGAGCGCCGCCCATCGCCGCCCCGGCCCCCCGCAAACCCCCACCAGTGGCTGTCCAACCCACTGCTGCGCAAACATACGCAGCAGCATCCAGTGTACACCTCCCACCCCAGCCTCCCCCACAGGAATGGACCGCCCACCAGTCCCGTCGCTCCAAAAAACTCCAACAGAAAGCCGCAAATCCATACGCTCCCGCACAGAATCTCCCAACTGAGGCACGCCGCATTGTTTTCACCCGTCGTGAGACCGCACCAGCATCAAAACAAGTGGATGAAGCGTTCACCGCTGCCATCAACAACTGCCTATGGTTCAAGAACGCTCCCCAATTCCACCGCATCCTTAAAGTCGCCCGCAATGCCAAAGGCACCATCACCGCCACAACAGTCCCCGGGGTGGATGCAGCAACCCTCCTAGGACTGTACCGCAAAGACATCCTCAACGCCGTGCGTGAGGTCGATAGTGAGGTTACGGGAGTTGAGGAACTCGACCGCTGGGTTTGCTTGAAAGTCCACGGCGTCCCGCTGGATCGCTTCATGGGTGAGGGCTCTCAAGGCGTCCAACGCCTCCAAATCGAGGTGCAAGCAAATCACGCTGGAGTAGAAGTACTGCCCAACATCCGTTGGTTAGGCAAAACTGAGACAATTCGAGCCCGCTACGCTAATGGCGAAATCCAGAGCTCCTCCGCTGTCTTCTTCGTACGCAGCTCCGCCACCGCGAAAACGCTGATCTCGAAAGGAGTATTGCTGGGCAGCAGACGCCACCGCGCTGAAATGTACGTTTTCGAAGGACCTGACAGTCAGTGTTCCGGATGCCTCAAATGGGGCCACATCCGCGAACGCTGCTCAACACCAACGATCTTCCGCTGCGTCTTCTGCGCAGAGCACCACGCGACCTCTAACCACCCTGCGTGTGACCTTTCCGATTGCTCCAAACCCCAGGGAACAGCGTGCAAACACACCCTACCCAACCCGAAGTGTGCCAACTGCGGTGGCAGCCACTACGCAAACGATCACTCGTGCCCCGACCGCATGGCCGCGGTAGCAGCTGCCCGCCTTGCCAGAATGCCGCGCACGAGTCAACCCACCGCAATCGTAACCCGCCCAGCCCTCGAGGAGCCAGCCCCCTCCGCCAACGCTCCCGACACTGCACAGCAAGCCTCCGATACCGGCGACGCCTCCGCCATGGACCTATCCGATGGGGTCCCCGAGTCCTCCTCCACCCCTGCTCCTACGCAAGATACCGTTCTCCCCTCCTCTTCCGAGACGGGGACAGATGCCGTTGTGCCCCTAGAACCTGAATTATGAAACCAATTCAGGTTCTACAGCACAATTGCAGGAAGAGCGGTGAGGCTCTAACTGCCATAATGGAGAGCGGAGTGACGCTGGGGAGCGACGTGGTCCTAATCCAGGAACCCCCGATCTTCCAAGGGTGGCGTCACCCAGCGTTCGACTTTGTCTGGGGAAAGAGAGTGCTGGTTGGGGTTCGCAAGGACTCTGCCTGGACCGTCCGCCCCCGGGAGGAACTAGCAGCGGAAGGGGAAGGAGACGTCCAAGTCCTGGACATTCTTTGTCGGGGACTTCGGAAACTGAGGGTGGTCAACGTCTACGACGCTCCTAGAGCATCCGACGGCGTCAGACCAGCCCGGAACTTAGCATGGTCACGAATAATCACTCGTGACACCGTCATCGCCGGAGACTTTAATGCGCACAGCGCGAGGTGGAACCCCCGCTGCACACAACCCATCCACCACCTCTTCCTCGAAGACCTGATGGACGCGCATGACCTCCGCTACGTCGGGGATGGAGAGGAAACTCACTCACAAACGGGACAACAACGCCACAGCGTAATCGACTTGGTGTTCGCCACAATGGAACTCTCTCCGTACGTGAGTGCCCGCACCCTCCTGGACCCGGAACACACAACCACTTCCGACCACGAAGCCCTTGTTTGGGAAGTTACATCGGTAACAGTGCCGGAAGACTATGACTCGCCCACGAGAGGGTGGGCGGTGAAGGAATGGCTTGAGGACGAGGAGAGAGCGAAGAAAGCGGCGTTAGATTATCGCCATCGAAGCGAACGCAGACCGCTACTCTCCAGTCGTTGCTCGGAGGAGGAGGTGGAGACAGAGGTGGGTTGGATACGGGAGACCTTGACGGCACTCTTGGACGCACATGCGCGCAAGATCCGCATCACTGCTCGCTCGAAACGGTGGTGGGGCACCGAAATCAAGTCAGCGCGCCGATCATATGGTCGCACTCGACGAGCAGTGAAGGCGGGCCGTGCAACCCCGGAGGAAGAGAAGGAACGCCGGAATGCATACCTCAGTCTCCAGAGGAAAGAAAAGAGAAGCTGTTGGGGCTCTTTTCTCGAATCTGCAGATGGAAATGCAGTCTGGACGGTGCTCCGTACGACCCAACCACGGGCGTCTGTGATGGTGGGGACCATCGAGGACGAACGGGGAAATCGTGCGGAAACGGAGGAAGACAAGAGACGCATGCTTGCCGATGTCTCGTTCCCACCGCCCAACGAGTATGAGGGAGGCTGGCACTCGAGAGGCCCGGCTGGTGAGGCTCACTCGTGGGTCACGCAAGACATTATCGCTGCTGCAATCAACCAGCAAAGCAATTCGAAGGCCCCGGGAAGTGATAGCCTGGGAGTGCCAATAATTAAGGCTCTCATGCGGTGGGACCCCGATAGAGTGACCGCTGTCGTCACCCAGTGCCTTCGTCTAGGTTATCATCCTCACGATTGGAAGGTAGCGAAAGGGGTATGCATTCCCAAGCCTGGGAAGACGTCTTACTCAAAAGCCAAAAGCTTCCGAGTGATCTCCCTCTTGAGCTGCATGGGGAAATTGGTTGAAAAGGTAGCGGCGATGATGATCGCAGAAGAGGCGGAGAAAAAGGGGGCTTTTCATGTAGGACAATTTGGAGGCAGAAGAGGAAGGTCGGCAATAGACGCGGCGGCGGTGCTGATCGACGCGGTGGAGGGAGCATGGGAAAGGAGAAAAATCGCAGGGGCCCTGATGATGGACATCAAAGGTGCCTTCCCAACGGTTAATCCTTACTGCTTGGTTGAAAAGATGCGGCGATATCACATAGACGGAGATCTCGTTCGGTGGGTTGCGAGCTTCTTGGAGGACCGCAAGGTGGAAATCTCGATTGGAGGAGACTCTGGACCGGCAATGGACACAAACACGGGGCTTCCACAAGGCTCCCCTGTTTCCCCCGTCCTTTTCCTGATATATATCGCCGATCTTGCTAACAAGATCGAGTCAGAGCTACCACGCACGGTGGGACTGTCCTTCGTGGACGACGTCACATGGATTGCAGAGGGCAACGACGCAGCAGAAATCGCCTCCACTCTCGCCCGGTGTGCCCAGCTAAGCCTGCTGTGGGCCCGTCGCAACGCCGTTCGATTCGAGACCGACAAAACAGAGGCCATCTTATTCTCCCGTCGACGCGGTAACCCAAACCCCGACTCGCTGACCGTTGATATCCACTACGACGGCGTCATCCACAATGTGCCGTTCAACGACTCCGCCGTTCGCTGGCTCGGGTTCTGGCTGGACCCCAAGCTCACCCTGAACCACCACCACCAGAAGTGGCTCACCCGCGCCCGTCAGCAACACGCTCGCCTTGCTCGCCTCTGCCGTTCCCAGGGTCTACCCCCGGGCAGCACTGCGAACATCCAACAAGCAGTCGTTCAATCCGTAGCCACTTACGGAGCAGAAATTCACGCTGCTCGTCGACTTCCCACCCGTGACGCCGGCAGGTTCTCTCGCCTCCAACTCCTGCTCAACAAACAGGCCCGCGCCATTACGGGGTGCCTGCGCACGACTCCTCTTGCCTTCCTTCTCGCTGAAGGAGCCACTCGCCCAGCAGAAGCCATTGTTCGAGGTCGGGAGGCACGATTCCGGTCACGACTCATCACTCGACCGCTCCCGCCGGTCAGCACCGACCCCAATCGCCCCACACCGACAGCCATGGTCATCCGCAACCTCACTCAGCGCGCAGTGACCCGTTCTGGTTTTGCGTCCGCTGAGCCTGTCCACCACGTTGACCCCCATCGTCAGTGGTGCAACGTCACCATCGCCCCCCGAGCGGAAGCGGAAGCCTACGCCAAAAACTGGAGGACCCTCAACTCCATATGCATTTGGACAGATGGGTCCCGCATGGAGGACCACACCGGATCGGGCCTCGTGAGATATGTCGACGGTGTACTTACAAGCTCTCACCACTACCTAGGCCGTCACACCGAGGTGTTCGACGCCGAGTTGTTCGCAATGTACCGTGCCCTCAAAGAGCTCTGGGACAACCGCTTCCTCGACAGGGTCATCCTTAAACCCCCCCCGCTCGTCACCATCTTTTCGGATGCCCAAGCAGCCCTCCGACGTCTGGAGTCCGACGAACCAGGCCCAGGACAGTCCGTCACTCGGCTGATCGCCGACGAGGTCCGCTGGCTACGCCGGAACAGCGACATCTCCGTCGAATTCCACTGGGTCCCAGGCCACTGCGGGATCGCAGAGAACGAAGCAGCTGACGCCGCAGCAAAGTTGGGTACCCGCCACCGATGTACTGCCCTGCCCCTGATGAGGTGCGACGCCCCCGAGTGCTTGGTCCCTCATGAGGTATCACTCGCCCACCTCAACCGCGTAGCCACCGAAACCCGCCGCGACATTACCAAGCGATGGATATCACAACGAGCCAAAGACAGCCGCTCTTTCCGTCCCCGCAAAACATGGGGCTTGCGCGACTCCCTCCGCTCTCTCCCTAAGCGCCGCTCCGCAGTATTCCTCCAACTTGCGTCCGGACATGCCCTTATTGGCACCCACCTCGTTCGAGTAAAAAAGAAAGAATCCGACGTCTGCTGGTGGTGCAAGTGTGAACCTGGGCACAGTCCTAACTATGCGGAGGCTTTCCGGTTGTATCTCAAGTATCTGTCCTGGTATAGACAGAGGCGTCGTTCTCAAGAACTAAAAGAACTTATTCCAAAGATAAGCTAAGAAGAGAATTAACCGATCACAGGCCGAATAAACTTAAGGGTCGTCTTCGGAGGTATTCGTTGGTGTAGATATGGTATCGTCGCGTATAGGATCAATGGTCGATGATGCAGGAGACAGAGGGAAGACATAGGGTCTTTTATAGACTTTCGTCTACAAGTTCGCCCAGCCTTCCTTGGGGAACCAACTGCCAAACTAAGCTTAGGAGATAAGACATGGGTCAAAGCTGAGACGCATCTGCTGAGGCTTGCATCATACTAAGCGCGCAATTAAATTAATTGCTCACTTGCATTATGCTTGCCCTGGTCAGATTAATCCTTGAAATAGCTCGCCGTACTACCACACCTTCCAATGAGGTGCTGGGGTTATGAGTCACACCGGAGGGCAACTCCGTCTGACTGCATCATGCATGAACTCTTATGATAATGAGGCATGAGTCATTTATCGTATGAGTCGCGCCATCATAGATCTCCCTAGAGAATCTCGATTGCAAGTAGAGGTCACTGACATCATAAGGCATACCATGCCCTACCGGAGCGCACTGCCCCGTCACATTCCTGTGTGATGTCATATGTGCCCCACCTGCGCGCACTTGCGCGCAGGCACACCCTGGTGTGGATGCAAACGCCGTATTGTTTCCAAGTTGGCAGCTCTAGGCCTAAGGACGCGTCATATCAGTTTCATCAAACAGGTTTCCTGAGTGGGGTTCCCTGCTGGACGTTGTCTCATGCCAATGCACTGTTGACCCTTGTCCTGCATTCCACTCCCGTTTGCTGACTAGACTCTGCCTTATCTCTCGCCCCACTGTTCACCCAACTAGTAACACCGGATGATATCCTTGCGCCGCATCTGCATCCTCTTGGAATCTCCTGTTCCTATGCAGCCCCTATCGTAGCCGTGTATTGCCGAACACTCCTCAGGTATAAGGAGGTGACCCCTCGTCGTCTTCTTCGTTCTCCATCAGCGTCGTTCGTAGTTGTCTCAAGGGTAAGTCGACACCCTTGAGGTAAGTGTTCCTTTCCCCTTCTCCGTCCCAAGTCCTCCCAAACTGACAGTGAATAATAGTTTCGACGCCTCGGGCCGGGATCCCCGTGAGGTCCTATCGGAAAGTCACGAATCACGTGACGTGGCTAGCCGGAGCTCCTCTGGGGGTTCCGGCCCGGGATACTAACTCAATTATTCATTCTCCTGTCGAGTTTGCCATATTCTCCATAGCGTTATATATGATACCAATTCTATCTTCACACATTATAGGGTGTGACACCACCTCCCCCCTGTTCAAGCTTCGTCCCGAAGCTCGTAGTTCATCATTCTGTGATCGCACCTCGCCGCAGCCAAGTGATTAAGTGATCAATTATGGATGTAGTCCTCCAGCCCCTACATCCTACTACCAACTCGACCTAATGAAAACCTCGTGGGGAAAAACATTAAGCCTTAATCCTTGAGTCGGTAGTCCCTCGGAGAATCAGGATGCTTGAGATGGAATTCTCTTAGCTTTTCCTGACCTCCTACTGAAAAGTTGTCGAAGGGTTCCGCCGTCCAATCTTTCTTGTTAGGCCACCCAAGCCATTTAACGAGGTAAAGTACTCTGTTCCCTGATTTGTAACTACTCATAATTTCATCAATGTCGTACTCCTCGCTTCCCTCAACGTCGTCTGCTTCCCTAAGAATTTTGTTTGGGTCTGGTGGAGCTCTTGTACCGGTGTGGAAAGGCTCAAGTAGGGAAATATGAAAGACATTATGAATCTTCCATTTGCGTGGTAGTGTGAGACGAATTGCTGTCGGGGATATGACTTTTTCGACTTGAAATGGACCATGTAGTTTATGATCCAATTTGTGTGATGGTCGTCGTGTTTTAATATGTCGTCCATCAAGCATAACCAAGTCTCCAACTTGGTAAGTAGGGGCCTCCTTTCGTTGTAGGTCTGCATACTTCTTCATTCTTTCTTGTGCGTTCTGTAAGGATATCTTTGCTCCTTCGTGCACAGTATGCATCCAGTGGGCGTATGCTTTGCTGGCAGGGTTTCGCACAGCAGTTGTAGTCGGGTTGCTGGCAATGGGGTTGTAACCGTAATTCGCATAGAAAGGTGAAAGTCCTGTAGCGGTGGTCACTGAGTTGTTGTAGGCAAACTCTGCCATTGGCAACAAGTCAACCCAATCGTCCATCTCATGATTGACAAAAGAGCGGAGGTAGGCTTCAATTGTCTGGTTCAGTCGTTCCGTCTGTCCGTCGGTTTGGGGGTGGAACGCTGTGGACATTCTAGGCTTGATTGCTAGTGTCCCAAGAAATGCTTTCCAGGTCGTACTTGTGAACCTGGAGTCCCTATCCGAAACAATATCTGTTGGTAGCCCATGTAACTTCCATATTTCTTTAGCAAAGATCCGGACAAGGTCTGCAGTTGTCTTGCCGTCTTTTTGTAATGGTATAAAGTGGGCCATCTTCGAGAATCGATCAACTACTACCCAGAGTTGGTCACATCCATTTGATTCCGGTAGGTCTGTAATAAAGTCCATGGCGATTGATTGCCATGGGGCATAAGGTAATTCCAAAGGTTGAAGTAATCCATACTTCAGGTGCCGCGCCTTTTTGTCTTTTTGACATTCCATGCAACTCTTAACATAGTTTATTATTCCTTCTTCCATCTTCGGCCACCAGAAGTTCCTTCGAATTAATTCAATAGTTTTGTCTTGTCCAAAGTGACCTGCAATCTTAGAGTCATGTTCGGATTCAAGAACTGTATTTACCAAATCCTTTGGTACCCATAGCTTTTCTTTGCGATAGAGTATGCCGTCATCTATCGTCAGTGGTTCCTTAATATTCCTTGTTGCCTCCACGTAAATCTTATCCAGTTTTCCAGCTTCCTTAACCATCTTCAAAAATTCTGCAGACCATTTAACCAAGGGAATAGAGGAAAGACGTGCTGAAGAAATGATAAAAGAAGTTCCTTCTCCAGCAGTGCTGATTGACGAAATCGATGCAAAATGGCTTTGATGCAGGATCGTCGTAATCGGCTGATCTTCACCTCCCCCCTTTTCAGGGCGGAACTCCGGACGCCTAGATAAAGCATCAGGTTTCCCATTCTTTACCCCAGGCCTGTAATAAATTTTGAAGTCAACGCCAGCAAGCTCTTGAGCCCATCTAGCTTGACGTCGATTGAGTACTTTTGTTGTTGTAAAATACTCAAGGTTTTGGTGGTCGCTGTAAACCTCCACAGTGAACATTGCTCCTTCAAGATATCTTCTCCATACTTTAAATGAGTCAACAATAGCCAATAGCTCTTTGTCGTGAATCTCATAATTAATTTCAGCAGGAGTGAACTTTCTTGAATGGAAAGCAATTGGATGCAACTTTCCATCATCCCCTTTCTGGGACAGCACTGCGCCTAAAGCAAAATCCGAAGCATCAGTCTCAACTATACAAACCTTTCTTGGATCAAAATGACGCAAGATTGGTGCGGTTGTAAATCGATTCTTCAGTTCGTCAAATGCTAATTCCATAGCAACAGTCCATTCCCATTTCTTTGGATCGCCTTTCGTAGATTCTGTAAGAGGACGACATATTCTTGAGAAGTCCTTAATGAATCTCCGATAGAAGTTAGCGAATCCAAGAAAGCCTTGTACTTCCTTCAAGGACTTTGGGGGTTCCCATATAAGGACGGTTTCCACCTTGTCCTTAGCCATTTCAATCCCGTTTTCACTGATAATATATCCCAGAAATTCCACTTTCTTTTGTCCCCAGACACATTTTTCCGGTGATATAACCAACCCATTTTCTTCCAACCTTTTTAATACTTCTTTTACCAACTCATCATGCTTTTCTTCCGTCTCCGCATAGATGAGTACATCATCAATATATGCAATAACTCCTTGATCCAACATGTCCCTAAAGATATGATTCATCATATCTTGAAATGTGGCCGGAGCATTGCTCAACCCAAATGGCATTACCAGAAATTCATATAACCCATATCGGCACCTAAAAGCCGTTTTCCATTCATCTCCTTCTTTTATTCTTATCAGATGGTATCCATTCTTTAGATCCATCTTTGTAAATATTTTGGCTCCTCGCACTCTGTCTTGTAATTCCGACATGAGTGGGAGCGGGTATCGGTTGGCAATTGTAATTTTATTGATGCCCCGATAATCTACACATAACCGAAGACCTCTGCCATGGGCCTTTGGGACGAAGAGAATAGGAGCTGCTGCCGGTGATTTGGAAGGTCTTATTTTCCCAGTACGCAGCATATCTTTTAACCATTCTCTTAATGTCTCTAGCTCCACTTCGTTGAGAGCATAGACAGGTCCCCAGGGAGGAGTTTCTCCTTCTTTAAGGTCAATTGCGTGGTCGTATGGTTTGTGTTCGGGAAGCCTATCTGCTGCTTCCTTTGTCATAATATTGATCCAGCCACGAAACTTCTCAGGGACTTGTTGAAGTGCCTCTGATAATTCTTCTGTGGTGGATACGGATGAGATGTGGCCTAAGATTAAGGCCTCGGGGTGGTCGAGTACATGTTTGTCGACCTGGAGGGAGAAGGCACTGGCCTGCGCCTTAGTGCATTTCTCCTTGCAACGTGAGGAGGTAAATGAGATCTGAGTTTGATCTCCCCAGAGGTTGCAAGGCTGATGTTGTGCCATCCACCAATATGGAAGGATAGCATCACAGTCGCTATCAAGTGGTGCGACTTCGAATGATTCTGCAGCAAAGTGGCTCTTATGCTGCAAAAGGAATGGCACCGTAAAGAATACTCCTGCTCCAGCAACTATTTCATTGTTAAAGTTGCGAATTTGGAGGGGAGTGTCTCTTTTGACGGTTGGGATTTTGTATTTTTGGACAAAGGCTTTGTCCAGGAGGGCCGCAGTAGAGCCTGTATCCAGAAGGACTCTAACCGTACGTTGCTGATTCTTGGACCAGTTGAGAACCATATTAATTATTGGTCTTGGTCCATGGTGAGGAGGAGTTGGTGCTAATTCCCTAGTTCCTGGAATTGCCTCTCCGTTGTCCGATCGTCGACTCTTAGTCCTGGTCGACTCAAGGCTGTCCGTTGTTTTCCTTTTTGTTCCCGCACATTTCCCGATTAATGCGTCTGTATTCATTTCCTCCTCGGGTGACGCCTCCCTAGAGGACTTTAAAAATCCGATTCCATATTTTGATCTTCCTCCAATTCCCATATCCTTGGCTGCGCATCAGGCATGTCCATATCCTCATTATCCTGCCGTACTGCAGCAGTTTTAGCCTTCTTTTTCTCCTTAGGCTTTTCTTGTTCCCCAATTTCATCATCATCACGCTTCCTCTTCCCTGAAGAAGCTACCTTTCCATCCTTTGTTAACTCAGTTCCCCCAACTGTCTTTTTTGCGTAACAGTCATACATCTTATGCCCAGATCGACCACAACGCCAACAGTCTGCCTTTTCCTTTTTGTGTTTATCAATTTCGGCTTGGGGTACTCCTTGTAATGCCTCCCTTCCTGAAGCAAAAACCGCCGGTTTTTCTGACTTTTTTCCAGCAAAAACTTTCTTATCCTTTTTCTCCTTAAATTTGTCTTTGTGCTGCACCTCCTTAGGGCGCACATTTTCCTTATGCTTATTTTTATCCTTTGTACGATCCTCTCGTACCTCCAGAGTCCTCTTCTTCGAACCCTTCAATTCCTCTTCTAATTCTTCAACAACATGTGCAGCATCTTTTACTGCATCTATCATCTCTTCGTCATCAGTTGGGATTCCACCACATCTCTGATAAACCATTTTTTTAATTGCTGGTGTCATTGCCTCCCAGATGACATTTCTGTACATGGGACCAATTGCCCCAACCCTCATATTGAGATCCTCCAATTTGGTGATATAATCGTCAATATCTCCGTCGTATTGGAGTTCCGTAATCCTCTTGACATCTTTTTGGGCCTCTCGCCTATCCTCAAATCTAGTCTCAATTGCACTTGAAAATGCAACCCAAGTATCCCTTAAGCCTTGTCGTTGAATACTTTTCCTTCTTTCCTGGTGCCAGCTCAGTGCCTTATGCGTGAGCAAGCTCCCAACCCACTTAACCTGATCATCTTCGTTTGGGAATGTTTTTGTATAAGTTTCGATATAATCCTTAACCGACATCCACCATGTTCTGAATAATGTTTTATCTTTCCACTAAAAAACTGTGGTGCCTTCATTTCAGGCATCTTGGGCTCTTTCGGTCCAGCAGGTTCTGATTGTTGCAATTTTTTAACCAGTGACTCTAAGAATGCCTCTGTCGCATTCTTTGCCTCTGGATTTCGTTCCCTTCTGTTTTGTTTTCTTTGCGCTCCTGGCGCTTTCTTTCCAATGCTTTCCTGATATATTCATCATCTGAATCTTCGTCGTCTGAAGGGTCAGATGGGGGTGGTGGAGGTGGCGGAATTCTACCACCAGGTGGCTTTCCTCCACCGTTTCCTTGACCAATGTCAGGAGATCCATCCTCTGATGGTGGTAACGGGAATTCTGGCGCTCTGCCAAGGGAAGGGGGTTTTGGAGTCATCTCCTCATGCATAGCCTCGGTGAGAGACTTTGCATCGAAATTCTCTTTTTTCTGGATTTTAGACATAACAAGGCTGATGACCTTGTTGACCAACTCCAATTTCTCCTCCTCCCTTTGTTCCTCATAGTCGAGTAGGCGCTGTTGGTGTGTTTCCTCTGCTATGCAAAGAGCTTCAATACGCCTGTCCCGTTGCTCGTCGTCCTGTTGTCTAATGGCATCCCGAGTGTTCTTCTCGAATGCCCATCTCTCGATTTCTCTGTTAATTTCTCGCTGCCTCTGAGCAAAGGCTTCGAGAATGGCATTCGTCGTTTGAATGCCCTGATTCAATCTCTCAGCAGCTGCTTGATTGGCTGCTTCCTTTGACTTTGCATCTGTAGCAAGGTCACCAATTGTTTTCCACACTTGCCCAGCAAATTCATTGCTGGCTTGAACTAGTCGCGTAACAGTTTGGAGGTTAACCTCCTGGTCCAAGTTTCCCTTCTTCGCCAAAATATCGTAGGCTTTTTGCATGCCTTGGGCCATTTCCTGGTATAGCCCCTTCATCTGTTGCAACTGTTCATTCATTGCAGCCCCTTCTCCGGCTGCCTCAATCAACTTCCTGATATCTCCTTCTGTAGCATCCATCCTTTCCATCATTAAAACTACCCACTGAGGAACATCTCCCGTGTTGATCGTTGTTCCATGATGGACCCGTGCTGGTCCCCGAGTAGTAACCTCATCCCATGAACGAGGACGGGAAATGCTGATGGTGTTGCCCATAGGAGCATCAAGGCCGTCATCGTGACCGGCAGGTCCAGCGATTCTGCGTGAGGCCATTGCTTGTTGATTGGATTGTTCTGTAATTTGTGTTTTGGAGGGTTTGGATTGTCGTATTGCCCTAGAAGAGGGTCTTCCGTATGCGTATCGATTAATAAACTTGGTAGCTTGTAGCCTTAAGTTTATAGTGTGAACCTGGGCACAGTCCTAACTATGCGGAGGCTTTCCGGTTGTATCTCAAGTATCTGTCCTGGTATAGACAGAGGCGTCGTTCTCAAGAACTAAAAGAACTTATTCCAAAGATAAGCTAAGAAGAGAATTAACCGATCACAGGCCGAATAAACTTAAGGGTCGTCTTCGGAGGTATTCGTTGGTGTAGATATGGTATCGTCGCGTATAGGATCAATGGTCGATGATGCAGGAGACAGAGGGAAGACATAGGGTCTTTTATAGACTTTCGTCTACAAGTTCGCCCAGCCTTCCTTGGGGAACCAACTGCCAAACTAAGCTTAGGAGATAAGACATGGGTCAAAGCTGAGACGCATCTGCTGAGGCTTGCATCATACTAAGCGCGCAATTAAATTAATTGCTCACTTGCATTATGCTTGCCCTGGTCAGATTAATCCTTGAAATAGCTCGCCGTACTACCACACCTTCCAATGAGGTGCTGGGGTTATGAGTCACACCGGAGGGCAACTCCGTCTGACTGCATCATGCATGAACTCTTATGATAATGAGGCATGAGTCATTTATCGTATGAGTCGCGCCATCATAGATCTCCCTAGAGAATCTCGATTGCAAGTAGAGGTCACTGACATCATAAGGCATACCATGCCCTACCGGAGCGCACTGCCCCGTCACATTCCTGTGTGATGTCATATGTGCCCCACCTGCGCGCACTTGCGCGCAGGCACACCCTGGTGTGGATGCAAACGCCGTATTGTTTCCAAGTTGGCAGCTCTAGGCCTAAGGACGCGTCATATCAGTTTCATCAAACAGGTTTCCTGAGTGGGGTTCCCTGCTGGACGTTGTCTCATGCCAATGCACTGTTGACCCTTGTCCTGCATTCCACTCCCGTTTGCTGACTAGACTCTGCCTTATCTCTCGCCCCACTGTTCACCCAACTAGTAACACCGGATGATATCCTTGCGCCGCATCTGCATCCTCTTGGAATCTCCTGTTCCTATGCAGCCCCTATCGTAGCCGTGTATTGCCGAACACTCCTCAGGTATAAGGAGGTGACCCCTCGTCGTCTTCTTCGTTCTCCATCAGCGTCGTTCGTAGTTGTCTCAAGGGTAAGTCGACACCCTTGAGGTAAGTGTTCCTTTCCCCTTCTCCGTCCCAAGTCCTCCCAAACTGACAGTGAATAATAGTTTCGACGCCTCGGGCCGGGATCCCCGTGAGGTCCTATCGGAAAGTCACGAATCACGTGACGTGGCTAGCCGGAGCTCCTCTGGGGGTTCCGGCCCGGGATACTAACTCAATTATTCATTCTCCTGTCGAGTTTGCCATATTCTCCATAGCGTTATATATGATACCAATTCTATCTTCACACATTATAGGGTGTGACAACGTCTAATGTCCGACAGACCCGGGGACACCTGTTCGGAGAGTGTCACCGCTGGAGGCGTGAGTACGCGGTGCTAAAGAAAGAGGTGGATGCCATTAAGGGCAGGAGCTGGAGACCACGAGCAAGGCTCAAAGCGGTGGATCTGTTTAGCGATGATCGCTATACGAAGGTGTTGTTGGAGTATTTAGCAGCCACGGAGATTGGCAGGCGTTTCGAATAGGCTGGGGTTGGTGGGCCTGGAGATGGAAATTCACGGAATTGCGGGGTTGTTTTTCTTTTCTTTGAATTCTTTTAATGGTTGTACGGCAAGGCGGTTATTGCTGGGCTCAAGTTTGGTGTCACGTATGAGTTTCTGTACGGGGTTGTCTAGACTGTGTACGAGAGTGTTTTTTGTTTATTTGTGCTTTTTGCGGTTGTTTGCTTTTTGCGTATATCTATTTTTTCTAACTGGGGAGACTGGGGACAAGGAGATTGGGTTGCCTCGTTAGGCGGTTTAAACCGCGAGGACAGGAAAAACGGATATTTAGCTCCCGCATAGGCCTTAGAGGCCTCGATCGGTGTATGATTAAAATCAAATCAAATCAAATCAAATCAAGCCGGTCCTGGTCCTACTTCAGGACGGGACCGTGAGTGACGGTCCGGTCGCGTCCACAGCCAGGATGGGACCGGACGGACCGTGCCGAACTCTGGTGTAGGAGATTGGGGGGCCTCATTAGGTGGTTTAGATCACGAGGACGGGATTGGGATATTGTTTTAGTCCTGCATGGGCCTTTTAGGCCTCGGTCAGCGTATGATTCAATAATAATAATAATTCTGCTCCAGTACTCGGTCATCTTTGAGCCCCAGCTCGAGGCTCGGAATAATTCCAGGAATTAATAACCGAAACGATTATTTTTTTTTAAAAAAAAAAAAAAAAAAAAAAAAAAACGTAATGTTAAAAGAAATTCCTATGTATGCAATAACCTCATAGAGGTGGTGGGTGGGCAGGTTCTATTATACTTTTGAGAAATATGATTAGCAGTAGACCGTTGTGTCTGATAATTTGATTGGTAGTATCCGTATTTACTGAATCCTCCATCGGGTTATAGATTTATAAAAGTATCATTAATTTCCCTTTAGCAGTTTTCGTTAACGGCAGAGCGAACAGGGCTTAAGGACACAGTGACGAGAAGGATAGAAATGGAGAACGAAAGACATGAGGGGGGCTACAACCCGAAGAAAGAATAACCGCTCCGGGGCGTTCCCGGTAACTGTTGAGGTAAAACTTGACAGTTAGCAATGTACTGTACTTAGATAGCTTCCTCCATAACCTTACGGTTAGATGCGTGTATGAAATAAAAAAATTAAAAAAAAAAAACTTTTTTTTCGTTAACTTGATATGTTTTCCCATCAGAGTGCTTGGTATGGTACATGGTCTCGGTGTACGGTTTTGAGTAAGTTTGGGATTATACTTAATGCTTTTAGGTTGTAGTTATTGTGTTTCTGTGAATTCCTGTTGGCTGGGTTATACTTGATTTCGTTATTACCTTAAGTATTGTATGTCCTCTTTCGGGGGTCTTTTAAGTATAATGTGATGAAACTAATGATCTTTTTGAGTTTTTGAAAATCGATAATTGCAGGTGAAATCACGCTTTCGATTTACTTAGCTACTCGTGAATAGGAGATACTCGAGTGATATGAGGATATTGGATGCTCCATATACCTATGTGTAACATATACTCCGGTTTCGTGGCTCGAGGTTGGCTGTGACTAAGTCAGTTCCTCTGGAGAATAATCAATCGCATGGAGCAGAATTAATCCCCTGTGGTCGAGGCCGAATCATTTAACTTTAAATACAAAGGACCTTACCTCAGAATTTCGCTGCGCTCGCGTGGATGAAACCAATTCTACCGCATTGTGTCTCGATGGTCTTCAATCAACACTGGTTTTTTTAGCATCATATTTGTTGAACTCCGGGTCATGATTTTGTCTTGTATAAATTCGACAATTTACTATTAATGATAGACAATAACTGAAATATATTGCATAAACCTAATAGAAACCCTCACAACCCATGAAACTCGAAAAAAAGACTTGTTGTAAAAACGCAAAACGTGCACCCGCAAAGAAACCCCACAAAACACCTCCTGTAAAAGCAAAAAAGCCTCTGAACCATATCCTATCGAAAAGTATCCCAACCATTAACTCTTCAAAATCGCCAATCTCTGCCTCATATCCTCCAAGCCCGGATCCTCTTCCAATCCAATCTCCTCCTCCTGCCCTGGCTCCTCGACAGGTACACTCGGCCCCGCCTCCCTCTTCCCCATGAGTTCCTCGAGCACCCTCTCTACCTCCTCCTCTCCCTCTTCCTCAAGTAGCTCATCCTCTCCAGGTAGTGCTTCTTCAACCATCTCCTCTATAATCCCCGCCTTTACAAGCTCATGACTTAGCTCCCTCATAGTTCCCGTAAGTTCCGGTAGCTTAACCAAGCTGTTAACATCCTTCATAACGCTAGTAGATGCCTTTATGCTTCCCTCTATCTTGCGAACCGAAAAAGCCTCAGACACCTGCATCATGACACTCTGTAGCTGAGCACGGGAAGTAGCCAAGCGGGTCGACTGTTTACGAATACGGATAAGCTCAACGGCCAACAACCGGGTCTGCGCTGGCGTGTTGTGGCGCGATTTGCTGGATGCGATTATCAGGTTACGGGTTTTTGTTTCGAGGGTACGGAGGGTGGAAATATGACGATCGAGTTCGCGTGTGTTTTTACGGATTAGGGCGTTACATTTACGAAGCTATGGGGAGTCAGTGGTGGTTCATTGGGCCGCATGGGCTGTGGAGGAGCTAGAAAGCGCGGGAGAGGAATGACGTCGCGGCTTTGGGGGCTTTCTGGGGGCTCCTTGGGGAATACGTAGGGAGCTTCAGAAACAACATGGGAAACTGACTTGTGCCGCTGGATCGGGCTTCCAGAATATTGATTTGATCGACTCCATGGTGGTTGTGTGGGGGTGCTGTATCGCGGCGACGTCGTATCGTGGGTCCCAGCTGCGGTAGTGTGGTTGGTGACCAAGGCGAGGGGTTACCCGGGATTAGCGCGGGGTGGCGTGGCGCGGGTGAGGAGACGTGATGGGGAATGGTGGGGGTACAAGGATGTGCAGTGTAAACAAAAGTTTTAGTACTATTTCTGCGCCAAGAAAGAGAGGTAAATTGTGGGGAAAAATCACGAAAGTTCGGATGAAGCTAACTTAAACGGGTATGGTGTACAAACGAAAGGTTCGGAATAGGATGACGACGGTGTATTAGAAGGGTATAAACGTGGGACAAACGACCAAAGGAAGGTTTAGATATGTTTATTAATACTTACCCATAAAAAGTCTATTGAAAAATAGGAATTTGCATCTATCGAATGGTAAGATCTGCACGAGTTCTCCGCTTGTCAATTGAACCCTAGTCCCCTATGTAAACAACTAGGGTAAGGCTCTTCAACCTTGCTGGCAACCCACGCCACTAAGGCAAAATACTCGATAGATATTAGAATTATCTGGAAGGTCAATCTTTAATCTCAAGGCATATATCACCAGAGTCACGTCATTATCGCATGCAGAGCCGCAGAGTCTACCGGTGAAGGAATCTGCAAGTGGGTATCTGCATTAGAGCTAACAGACTTTCAAAGACGTCAAGGTAGTCCACAGGAGAGACAAGCAAGGGATTTTCTGGTGATAAACATCCGACTTCTTCAGACACTATATCACAGTACCTACTTGATAGAAGTGAAGAAATGTAGGCGAGGGAAAACTGCATCTTGCAGCGCCTATCGATGATACCGCTTCCGCTTTCTCCCGTTGATAAGTTTTTCTGAAGGCTGAGAAAATTTTTATCTCTGAGGATGAATGATAATGACTATCGCTTTTTGTCATTTTCAAGTGTTAGTGAATAACTTTCTGTCATTCTATTGGGGCTGATAGATGATGGCAAACAGAGTGAAAACAGGCTATGTTCGGAGTTGAGTGTCGCAGCCGTTGAATTACACAGACAGGGGTCGCAACCCATTTTTTTAAGACACAAAAAATTCAACACGATACATAGATCGTCATTTTTATTCCGATTGAACACGATCCATTCAACGGAATAGATCTAGCGGAAGTTATCCTGTCTATATGAACTACAGCCAATCAAATGTGTACAACACATGCGAGATCTTTGTGGGGTCGGTCAGATCTGCGGAGTACTGTATTACTATACAACACCAGACCGAAACAGTCTTGAGAATTTTGGTTCTCAATTCAAAATTTTGATTGGAGAGTTGAATCGCAATGACATCATAATCTGATGTCAAAAAAACCATGGGGATCTGTAATACATATAACATAGGAAACTGCTACTATTAGTATAACTCTTACATTTTTCAAATTAATTAGCTATAGATATACATAGATGCTAATAAACTGTATGATGAATCTTCGCATGTCTGTTTGTGTGGATTTTCTCAGGGCTTAGCTGGCACGGTAGACCCATGGTGTAGGAAATTGATTACTTTTGCCTCAAGGCAATGTGATATTAACGGACGTGCACGAAACTCTAAACAATTCAAATGCAGAAATCCAATATTCACACCGAATACGGAGATCGTTTCTCGGCATTAATGCCTAAAACTGCACTTAACGATGCATAGCCGGATTTTTGCCATGCGAGTGCTTTGAGATGCCTCTACATGGTATTGATATCCATCTACGTAGCCACCTTAATATATTTCGCCATATATATACCTATATATCCCGATGAATTTTACGCCCAGCCTAAAACCCTATAACAGCATTATCCCGGGAATGCCTCTATCCTGGTTATGCCAGCCTTCGGGAAGGAGAAACGGATCTCTTTTCTCGGAATAAGCATAAAGCCGGCCCGCGAAATCCTAGGAATCTCACTGTTGCCCTGCGTGTGGCGACTGCTTGTATATATCCTCAGCCCAATGAATTTGAGGATGGATCTTTTAATGCACTAGAAAAAAGTAAATACTGTACTGGAGATTACACATGTGAAATTCTGGCTAATGTGAAGCTAACTTCTGACGACAGGTTTGAAAATTGCGTTCCAGTCGTGAAAAGGAAGAAGTGACTCGGAAAAAAGAATCTGTTAAGATTACTACCCAAAACTAAAAACTTTTTCGAAAACCGGAGCCAGGACCAATGTCTACTGTGGAGATGGACTTGAGCATATTCACCAAGTATCTAAAGACTGTAATCCATATGGCTATCCACACTCTTAAAGATTGCACGGATCCGATCGTTGTTTCAGAATTTTGGAATAACAAATACCAGGTATAACAAAGATTATATCTTTCGCCAGAAAAGGGCCACCTAGAGTTTGTCAGAATGCTCTTGGAAGTTCCGAGAAAGATGCATTAAATGCCAAGACTTCTAGAGGAGAGACAGCACTGCCTAAAACTTTCCATAACTCTCAAGACAGTGTTACACAATATCTTTTGACACGGTAGGGGGTTAATGTAAACGTATGAAATATTCGTGGACGGACAGGGCTCCATCTCAGCATATCAATGTGAGGAGCAATTACGAGAAAACAACACTCATAGTGGCGTGTGAGGAACGAAATGATAAATAGTCCAATTATTGTTATTCCCATCAGAAAATGATACCAGGTTAAAGGATAACGACCGAAGATCTACACTTGACTGGAACTTCCACTGTCAAGAACACGTTGCAAATTCTGTCTTGAAGCATAACTAGAAATATCTCAGGGAGCAGCAGTTACCAGTTGCTTCAGTGGGCGGGAGTGTCATATGAGCACTGGACGGTAGACACATCGGACTTCTGAATTGAGATCAAACAAGCAGATAAAGGATGATGAGAAATCTTCATTTCGAACGTGGTGGCTTCTATTAGTCTCTTTATTCGGAAGTGTTATAGAAGATTGGAACTATACTGCAGACAGGCCTAACACAAGATAGAGAATGACTTTTAATGGTTGACACATGTAAATACCAGTTATCGATCTAGCAAGACAAGCCACCACGCTAACAGACACGGCACGGCTGAACCAAGACAGCTAGAGCGCAACCACATCATGACGTAATACAACAACCCCTATAAGTCTTATCGTGAGGTCGGGTCTCTTTTAACACTTTCTAAAATGGGGTACTTTGATAAGTATCACTGTTAAACCTTCGTAACATCGCACACCCAATATTTTTCATCATGGAAATCAAGATAGAGATACTTCAAGATCATTCTGCGGAGTGCCAGAACGATAACCGACCGGTTTATCACAACAATATGGTTTTGGTGATGGTGATTCTTGAGATCTGGAGCGAATTGGCTCATCGCAATATTTTTGGTCTTTGTCATACATAGAGATGACTAACGTCATTGTTTGACATGCATGACCTATCGAAAAATATTTTGTCTCGTGTTTAAACCTATCTTGTGCATGGCATCAAAAGACTACCAGAGTTTAATTCGTTTCACTGTCGACTCTTTGTAGAAACCTGAGATGCCTGGGAATTTTATGTTTGGCGGACTTAGAGGAGAACAAGAGGTGTAACAGCAGAATAAAGGGTTTTCGGTATAGCTCGGATGATTTAAGGACCATATACTAGAAGGAGCCAAGGATAGGGAGAAAAAGCCGAGCGGGAGCAATCCTCTGGTCAATAAGCGAAAAAAAAAGGGAGTTTGAATCCAAGCTGGAATGACTTTATTACCATGAATGAAATGTAGGGAAAACAAATGAAGCTGGGCAAAAAGGAATGCACAAAGCGGGGAAGGTTACAGGGTGACTGATTTTTTTTTCTTTTTTTGGTTTGCTTTGCTGCCGTGGTCCGCACAGGACTCAATATATGAACTGTTTAAACAGAAATTGTCGAAATAGTATTTTCTTACTGATATGAGTACTGTAGCTCTGGGCATAGTTGTAAGGGGCTCAAGTTTTCTAATAGTGTGATTGCACAGACGCAAGCGAATCAGTCAATCAAATTAAGAGTAGAGGGTATGGAGATATGACACTGGCAGGACTTTACGATGTTGCTTTAGAGCCACTCCTATGTGAATCCCTGTCAAAATACAAACTCGAAACATTGATCGTCACTCGATAAACATTTTCACGTGTACTGTGTAACATATATTGCATTCTGATTTTGCATAAATGCAGTCTGCACGGAGCACATAAACTTAGATACGCCATATGCATGCAACAGTCTAGGGCTACATGTGCGTATGTGTTCTTTTCTTCAGGAAGTCAATTGCGAATAACCGTCCAATGGATATCAATCCAGCAATCTTCTGTTTTTCCTCGGAATTCTCTTATCAGAGTTGATAGTCGTAATAGTTTTACTGATATATAGACAGCTTGCAGATTTTTTTCTGCAGTGGAGATGTTTTGAATGATAGCTGCTGCAAGAAGTTTTCGCAATCGACTTGCCCTTCCGATCTAGGGAGCGCACGGTGATCATCGATGTAACTAACAACGTTGCGTACCGAACATCCCGCGTTGACCAAGCGACCAATCCGACGGCCTTGAGAAAGATACCCCAGTGGAAATTTGGATTAGTAGATACCGCAAGGACTCGGGTATGCAAGCTACATAGTACCAACGGCAAACAATAGAGAAACTTTGGTTGAAAATTTTATTGTGAAACTTTTCCATTCTAATAAAATCGTGGGCTCATACTATGTGCCTATATACATAACTGAAAATGAAAACACCGGCCGTTAAACAAATCCAAGAAAACTAGAGTAAAAGCCAAACAAGTAACTTTTGATCATAAAGCAAAACCATTGTCCTTTACCACCGCAATCTAAGCCTCCAACTTAACCCCCCATAATCCTAAGCCTTCCCTAACTCCCTCGCCTATACCATTCACAAGTTCCTCCAAACCCTTCTTTGCCGCCCCCTCCAATGTTGTCCCCCCTCCGAACCCCATAAGATTCTTTTCTTTCCTTGCACCTACTACAATCCCCCAGGTCATTCCTACTATCTTCCATCCGAAGTCTCGGACCATGCCTCCAAGCTTCCATTCCCTCTCCCATTCTGCAACTCTCCCCAGCATCATCTTCACCCATGGCCAGATTAAATAGGCCATCAAGAATACCGCCCTGATGACAGTAGAAATAACATAAGCCAGTACACCCTTGGAGGAAGGTGTATTCAATGATGGTGGTGGCTGATGTTGCATGAGATAGTCTCTCTGTGCTAGATAGGCTTCATTTTGTAATGATAGCAAATGAAGTTGTAGTTGTAGAAGAGAGCACTGGGTGCAACCAGCGGTTGTAGAGACGACCTGGTTTAGAGAGTTTGACTGCTGGGCCAATGGAAACTCTCCTGTGTGACTTCCATAGGTCGGAGGATAGCCTGGAGGGGGGGAACTGGGGCTTCTCATTCTTGTGGTTGTAAGTTCTGAGCTCGAAAAGTTTGAGCGTTCAATTTCTTCCATAGAGAATGCCTTAGAGGAGTCTTCGTCTTCAGAATCAAGGGACTCCGTTGACTTTGCGAGGGCAGATAAGGTGCGGAAAATTGAAACGTATGGCTGAACGGCGGTGAAGCGAGATATGACTGAACGCTTCGGTTCGGGGAGGGCTGTTGTAGAAGATACCATTTTGAATTGCTCCTAAGTAGCTGATCGAGGTGAGGGCGATTCGATTTTTTGAAGGGATGAACGACTCGATTGTCTAATGCACTCCGTACCTAGCTTGCAGAGAGGAAACCATGGCCCCTTTCTATGATTGGAAAAGAAAGATAATATCCGCTATATCGCCCCTAAAAACGGAACTTGGAGGCGTTGCTTATCATTTACGGAAAATCGTGGGGCCGAGAATCGCATGTGAAGAAGGTGATTTACAGGTAGGTCGTTGGCTTATCCCACGTGCGGCGATGAATTCTAAAATAACTAGAGGCACTTGAAGTGCAATGACTGCAACAGTGACAAAAAGTCTGGTATTTTTCACGAGAAGGAAGGTATGGAGGCGAATTGTGTGATATCTGTAACAAGATGTGCAGCTGGGGTGATGTGCAGGACATGTACCCTTACCGTGTTCGGCGGGATTGAAAACAGCGCGGAACTTCCCAAAATTTCCTCCCGTTGTAGAACTTTCCATGGATTATGACGGATTCGGGTGATAAGGCATACTGACGGCGAGAGAACCGAGTTTCCTCATTTCTATCTTACCCGGAAGTCCGTACAACCGAGCGGCAACATTATCGTCTCTACCGGGTATCTTTTCAACAAAAATGTCGAGCTGCATTTTTGTGGATTCAGCAGCAACCAGACCCGCCCGGTCAACACAAAACTGTGCACAGTGCGTTCGTATAAAATTACTGCATATATCATAGACGTTAGACGCTAGTACACGCGAGTTGTCCATACTATTTCTATATTGTTTCCCTCGGGTAGATATTACTGTCAATTAAGGGCCCACTGCTACGGTTATGATCGTTACTAGGTTCGGTATAGCCGATGAGGCGGCCTTGGAATCTTGGATGGTGTGCCAGGACGTTCCGAGGATTATTCTGAAAACAGGCAGCAATAGGACTTTACTTCCCGCTAGTGCTGCAACTTTTCCGGTGTCAGAATTACAGAGTGGAAGCCCGTACATATGCCGGGGCAAGTGGCCAGTGAAGGGCGGTGAAACGAGATAATCAAACGCATGTACTTTATTTTCGGGAGCTCAAACGGTAGATAATAAAGAGACGCATCTAATTTCTCTAGCTTCAATTGAGAAACTTATAGTAAATAGCCTGAATTAGAGCACGATTTAAAACATGGAGCATCATTGGCCGAACTAGTCGTGTTAAGGGCTCAACCCTAGGTTTACAAGAATTCTTGAATGAAACCAGTGTGTTATAAATTGGAAAAACGGTTTCCTATCTGGGCTATGCCTACATAAGTTACTTTTTGAATTAATAAAGTGTAATCATGCTATGTATACGCGTGTCGGATGCAATTAATTTCATTGATCGGAGGGTTGTATATCTGTCTTCGGCTGATTTTTACGGGACGATCCATCGATGGTGAGTTGTTTTGTTTTGCGTAACTTGTCTTGTGACCGTCCGAACGTTACAATAAGCGATAATTTGTCAACATTGTTTGTTATAGCTAGCTCACTGATTGTAATATATGCACGCTATGGTAAACGTCAACCAAGGGCTTCGTTAGTTTCGCCAATTTTTGCCGCAAGAAACGAGTAGTCGTTGGCAAGCCTTCACTCAGTTTAGCTCAACAGAATAGCGGCGCATCTCCGCATATGCACACACGTGCCAGTGAAGGTCGAGACGATCGTAGGAAAGGCGTATGACGAAATTAGTGTTCGTTCAAACTGCGAATAATGGAATATTCGTCTAACATGTATAAAAATTGTTAAGTAGAGATGCACCGCTGTATAAGTGTATTCGAAAAATTCGTCTTAAGATCACACTGTAACGTCGGTGTAATGATGATATCATCGATTTAAACATTGAACCCAGACCCAATCCAAAAACGCCCCGCTGTATACCATTTTCAATTGCCTTTTGGCCCTCAGTTCTTCTTTGCAGCCTCCGCATCAGCCATTGCCTTGGCTTTATCCTTTAACTCTTTACGAGCCAAAATGCTGACAGCCCACTCCTCCCATTCCTCCTCAGCAGCCTTGTTAGTCTTCTCCCACTCCTCTCCCATGTCGGTAGCCTTGAATCTCTCTCTCAAATCCTCAATCGTAGAAACATCCATTGCAAAAGCTCCTCCTCCAATGAGTAACATAGCAACCGAGAACACATTAAGTGTAGCCAACTGCAAAGCCTCGAGGGCATCCATAGCTCCGTTGGGAGGGTTCACTGGTGGTGCGTTGTTGGGGTGGTAGTACGGCGGGATAGTTTCTCTGAGCTTGCGAGCGGTGGAACGGCGGGTCATGCGAACAGAGAGGAGCAAAAACGCAGCACCAAAGGCGGGGAGAGCCAATTGTTTCAAGATACGCTTGCTCTCGCTCATTGGTGGTTGGGTTGCAGCTACATTCTGTGCCGGGGAAGCTGGTGCAGCTGGGGCCGGAGGAGTCGCCGGGGGAGAAGCATCGAGCGGAGGTGGGGCAGGAGTAGACGTATTGCTGCTACCCCAAGGCAACCATGACTTGAGAGAGGCCATTTCTGGAGATTTTCGGTGGTATTCGGTAGCTGGGGGGAGAGGTCCAGTAGCCCGGAGCTGTATCTGTTTCGGTTTCGTAAGGCAGGGTAGCGTTCGAGACTCCCGAGTCTAAAGAATTCGAACTTTCGTGCAAGCGCTAATAATTTTCGCGCCGCTTACCAGCACGTGATCTTAAATCATCTCTCCACGCTAGCATGCGGCTTAACATTTTTTTCCCTCCAGACACGAACTCTGGAACTTTAGTGGAACTTCGTGAACATCTACGCCTAACCACCAATGGCACCCAAGAAATCCCTCTCGCTCAACGAGCAGCTTGCTCTGCTTAACGACCCCGCGCCCGTTGGTACTATACCTAAAATTTTTACTATGAAAAACTCGAAAACTAACTTGTAAAGACTTCGACCCAGAGGCTTTGGACCGCGAATTCTCCGACGGTGGAAGCGATGATGCAAGCGACGCGGGAAGTGACGGCGAAGATGACGATGTCGACAGAGCACGCGAACACTACCTACCTGTCGGAAAGTCTGCATTGAGAGCTGCACAGAAGAAGGACCTTGCACCATTGGGACCCAAGTATGAGGGCTCCCGGGTGAGCAGAGACAACCTTTACGACAGCGAGGATGAAGATGACGAAGACGATGAAGACGACGATGAGGATGGCGATGATGCGAGTGTTGCGTTCGACGACCTCCAGGACGGTGATATTCGGATTGGTGCTGGCTCTGATGGCGAGGACGATGACATCGATAGCGACGATGCTCTTGGAAGTGACGACGAAAAGTTTGCAAGCTGGAAGTTCAAGGGCAGTGCTACTACTGAGGGAGGAAAGCCCCCCAAGAAAGGAGACAAGGTTGTTGGCGAGAGCGATGAGGAGGAGGATGATGACGAGGACGAGGACGACGACGAGGAGGAGGAGGAGGAGGAGGATGATGATGATGAGAACGAGGACCAATCTGGAGCTAGTGACGAAGAGGATGATGAGGAGGATGATGAGGAGGAGGACTCTGAGGATGAAGAAAACGAGGCCCTCGGAACTCTTACCAAGATGATGGCCGAAGAAAAGAAGTCCATTTCTGAGAATATCAATAAAGCCGCTCAAACCGATGCTGAGAAAGGAACAGCCGTCCGCCAGCAGCAGAAGACCTTCGACTCCTTCCTTTCCGCGCGTATCAAGCTACAAAAGGCCTTGATCGCCGTCAACTCCCTTCCCAGCACCGGTCTTGACACCTCCCTTCCCGAAGAAACCCAAGCCTCCTGGAAAGCCGCCGAAGTGTCCGCCATGAAGCTTTGGAACACCCTCTACAGCCTCCGTGTCGACATTTCTGCTTCCCGTGCTGCTAACTCCAAGAAGCGCAAGCTTGAGCTTATCGACGACAATTCGAGCCTTGACGAGATCTGGTCAAAGATGGCGAAGCTAGAATCAGATGCTACTCCCTGGAGAGAGGGTGTTCTTGAGAAGTGGTCCAACAAGACTCAAGCCGTTACCACCGTTTCGCTTGGAAAGAAGCTCAACAACGCTACCCCGCGCTCCCTTACTGCTTCTATCCGTGACACACTCGCTACTGATCATGAGCGTCTCATGAACCGTACCAGAGTTCCTAGATCTTGCGCACCCATTCAGGCCGCTGATGACAACATCGAGAACGATGTTGAGGTCTTCGACGATACTGACCTATACCAGCAGCTACTGAAGGCCCTTGTAGACCAGAGAATGGTAGACTCGTCGGCTGGAGGAACTGTCAGGTGGACAACGGCTATGCGTGATGCAAAGAAGAAGAAGAAGGTGGATACTAAGGCTAGTAAAGGAAGGAAGTTGAGGTATCATGTGCATGAGAAGCTACAGAATTTCATGGCTCCGGAGCCGAATAACCAATGGCAAGAGAGTCAGATAACGTAAGTTTCTCATTTTTACTTCCAAATCATAAATGTTTGTGCTAAGGGATTTTTATAGTGAGTTGTTTGGATCTTTGCTCGGCCAGCGTATTGTGGTCGATGAAGACGATGACGAGGATATGGAAGACGCCTTACCAGAGGGAGAGGAGGCTCTACAGTTGTTCAGGTAATTTGTTTAGCGATTTTTGGGAGCTTGATTGGCCGGATCGGAGTGGGAGTTTCATTTTTGAAGGATTTACAACAAAAGTTAATGGATTATGGGACGGGATGCGGTATGGAAAAAGTCTTGATCATTTTTGGGTGGAGGGATTTCTTGATGGTGTTCAAGGTTGTCATGTATACACACTACATCTAAAGAACACTATTTGATATGGTGTCTGATAATTATAATCCAGGCACAAGTCATAACAAACGCCGCCTCTGAACTATCGTATGTGAATATAAACCAAGTTAAACAACTGAAATAACTGTCATCTAATTATCAACATTACCATTATCAACACCAACACCAACACTACCATCAGCATCCTCTAATCCCTTAAACCCGTTGTCCTTCCAGCTATTAAACCCTCTCCTAAAACTACCCCTATCCCTTACCTGCACCTCCGGCAGCTCTACCAAAGGCCTCATCGACACCCGTCCGTGCGCACACATAAACGGCCATCTACACCCCGCTAACCTCTTCACCAATTCCCTACACTCCTCTAAAGATAACGGATCATTAAACATCACCGCCCCTCTACAAGCCCTAGAATTCACAATCTCCACCAGTGACTTGGGGATCTTAGATAACATCTCCACCCAATTCCCCCTTCTGCTTGGTCCACTGTTATCTTCAAGTTCATAACAATATTTGCGAAGTATATCTAGAGCTAGTAGTGGTTCTATCTCGCAGCGATCTCTGACTACCCGGGGAAGGTGGTCAATAGTAACCGTCATTGATTCTGAATCCATTTTCGGGTCTGGATCAGAGAGTGTATAAGAGATTCCCCAGATGTTGAAATGTTTTTCAAATCTCTTCAGAAACCCAAAATCCCGTGTCGTAATAGGATACACTAATTTCTTCTTAGTTTCGAATCTCCCATTACCCTCACACAATTCCTTGAATAGCTCTTCAACTCTAACTCGTTCCGAAGCTGCATGTTGATCTATTATCACCAACGTGGGAGCTTCATGGCTATTCGGTAGCTTGCAGAGGATGTATTTGTTATCAACCTGTGCTATGACTGAGGCTGATGATAAGCCGGACTTTGTAAGCTTTCCTATACGGCTTAGGCCGGGGGGTATGATTGAATTGAGGCCGCAGCCACCGCAGCTGTGTGACGGAGAGTCAAGAGGGATAGATGAAATAGCGGCCTCGGGAAGGGGGAAGACCGGGGATTTCCAGTTGACGAGGAGATGTTTGATGAATGGGCTAGGTTCCTGGTTTGAGTCTGACTGTGACGGCGGGGGGCCATTTTTTCCACGGTTCGGGAAGGACGCAAGATTAGGTAGACTTGATGTACGGCGGGTAAGCACACTACCAGTACTAGACTTCTGGGCAGATATTGGAGGCGTAAAATTACGTCTTGGAGCATCTGATCTTCCCGCAGTCGCAATCGTTGTTGCATTACAACTTTTTACATCCGATTTTCCAGCAGCAGAAGTCGATGGAACAAGAGATGTGTTACCGGTTTTCATATCTACCAGATAACATTTTCCGGAGGTTGGGTTTGTCCAACCCATGATATCGGGTCGATCTTGTATGTCATTGAGCTCCTCATCTGTTCCATCGGCTTGTGATTTTGATTGCAATTGCTTGTGATTAAGATCGCCCAATAGTCCCTGACTTCCCTGAAGTGATGCCTTATGATCATCGGAAGATGATGTTTGGGGTCGGGATGATTGTGTAACCGTCCCGGATGCGTTATTAATTTTCGACATCTTGGGTGCAAGAATTGTCTTGGGGTTACTCGATACAACATCCGATGCTGCTTTTGGTACCGCCTTTGTTGTCACGCCAGATATTGTCCTAGAACTGGAAATATCGTGTCTGCCGCTTTCTTCGGTTTTGTCTGTCTTGGCTGATTTGACACGGCTCCAATTGGAGATTTCCATCATCCGGGGTCTTTTTTGACCTTGAGGCGCAGAAGGGCTGCGTGGGGTGATGGATGATGAGACGGAACGGGTGCTGGGGTTGCTGTGGGATGTCTTGGAGAATATGTCGGGAAGGGTCGGGGAGGGTTTAATCTCTTTATCAATGGTAGCACCACCGGAAACTCGCAGTGGTTTATAATGATGCGTCTTAAGAAACTCGTAAACTAGCTTTTTGAGAAGTTCAGTTAAGTTCTTTAGATTCTACAGGCCTTTTGTCAGTAGTCATATCGGAATAGATGATAGTGACTCGATGAGCTCACCTGGCCTTCGACACCTGCTTTACCACCGGTTCCACCCTCTCCCCCGAAGATACTACTCTCACCTCGGCGAAATTCTATGCGGAAAATAAACATTCCTCTCTTATCAATCCTTCTTACTGCGCCTCGTTTTGAGTTTTCATTTTTGTCGACTTCTTCGACAACTCCAAATCCAGAATTTTCAAAGATCCTATTGACTTCTCTGTGCAATTCCGTATCTTCCATAGACAAAGGAAACCCATTGACAAAGATGTATTGAATATTTTTCGAGGCACCTCCCTTTGAAGAAATCCAGCCTTCAATTCTGATTCCATTTTGCCGTGCCTTCACATTTTCCCAATCGTGAACGGTACCAATTACTTCACTTCCGAGTGATTGTCTCAAGACCATCAGATCCCATGGTTCTCCCCTTCTTCGGTTTGCTGGATTGATTGAAAGTTTTCTGGCGCCATCTTGATCTCGCACAATGAAGTTCACACCATTACCACGGCCACTGAGAAGCAACCCTATTATGACCTTCAAAATGTCGGCCCATTCTCGATCAAAATCAAGCCCTTCACGAGCCTTGATTCGGACTGGCATGTCACCCCATAGTCTCTCCACTCTTACTACCGTACCAGAGTTTGGTAATGCCGCATAGTCCGGTGCTATGCCTTCAAAAATATGTTTTCCATAGCTCCAGCGGACTTGTCGACTAGTTCTCCACCCCTTCGCACAAGAAGTAAAAGTCAAAGTCGAATGCTGAGCTAGAGCCGCGAGAGCTTCTCCTCTAGAGCCAAAGTAACGTTCACTTGGCGGATATTTCGAAGTAGCATAAAGCTTTCCAACATTCGAAATTTGTTCCGGAACAACACCGTATCCATTATCGGTAAGTGTGAAACTCGGCGCAGTCGGGTTTATGGTAGCACTAAGTTCTGTTGCTGAGGCATCGAGTGCATTTTGGATAAGTTCTGAGATTGCTTGAGAAAGCGATGGGAGAACGATGCTGCTTCGAAGACGTGATATAACTGAGTCGGGGAGAAGCTGGATCGGTGGAGGAGTTGACATGGCATTTTCGATGCTCTTTAGTTCTCAACGCGTATGTAGCGTGGATGGAGAGGGGACGCGTCTAATGGCGGGGAGTTAGCGACGGTTAGGTGCATTAGGGCTGCAGATCCCATCTCCACAACACAGCGGCGTCGCGGTTCAACTCGCCAATGCACTTTCACGCGTTATCTAGCATATGGTGACGCATATTCGACTTTGTAAAGATTCCATTATTTTACCATAGCCGTTGCATTTTTTTGATTGTGAAATCTATTGACCACTAAAACTTCAACCTCTTTCTGGCTGCTACTTCATTATTTTCCACGGAATATCTCACTACCATTCCACACCACATGTTGTCATGGAAACCATTACTATTGATTTCTAAAAATCAATTGACGTCGTCGAAATCACACGTGGCTTGTTACCGCTCTGAAACTCATCCCTCGAGCCTGCATAAGCGTCCCATCGTTTCACCCCAGAAAACTGCACTCTTTGGCGGCCTTTTTCTCAAGCATTTCCCCATGCCATCCTCTAGGCTCTCAACTTAAGTCATCTTATATGTTTCATCACCATCTCCTGCATCGATATGCAGTCTTTCCCCCGGGAATATCAATAGGGGCCTAGCAGTCGGGTTGGATAAATACACCCGCGCGCGTAAGCGCTGTTGGATGCGGTAGATACTATGTACGAGCCAACCTTTCTTCTAAGAATCATTTGCATACGCGAGCGTATATCCATCTCTCTGATGAAGGATCTAGCAAAGCCTGGTATGCAGAAAGAGGGGATGAAGCAAGATATTATTACATCTCTTGGGATTTGTGTAACTGTTGTACGCCATGATATATATTCTTTGATCCCGTATCAGTTTTCCATCAGCCACAGCACAAGTTCCTCTTCGAATGTGACGCTGCAGCTGAGGAACGAAACGAATATTAACAACGCCTAAAGCTTGTTCTAATACAGCTACTGATAAACAAAGCAATACAAGCAAATCATCAAGCTCGTTTCAACACCGCAAAAATGTCAGAAAGTGTCTACAGAAGCGGCCGTCACGCCACAATCTCCGAAAGCAATATCTACACTACTAGCCGATCTAGCAGCCCTTTGACATCCCCTCGTTCCGCTGGCGGCAGCAGTACTCGTCGAAGCTCTGTTCCCGTAATCCAATCCATGGTACAAGTTTCATCCCGCTCATCCCCGCGGCCAGGAACCCCCGCCTCCACATCCTCTTTCTCAGACTCAATCCCCCGAAGCTACCCCTTAGCTGACCTCACCGAACACACCGAGCACCCCCTCTCCCCCAACTCTGACTCCGCCTACTCCTCTCTCCCTCCACCCCTCCCCAGCTCCGACGATTTCCTCGACACCTGGGATCTCCGAGTCTTCCGTTGCTCCTACTGTAACCGACCCTTCATCACTCATGAACGATTAACTGCACATCTCAGCGACTGGCACTCCTCATCCTCTCCTGCAATAACTATCTATCACCCTCCAGAGGCAGACCAAAAGAAGAGCCAAGCTTCCTCCATCGTCGTCATAGCCCAAGGCGGAGATCTCTTATTACAAGCCCCCTGTATATCCGAATCATCATGGGGCACCCATTATCACGGCGCTGTCCAGTATCAAGTTGCTTCTCAGATATTATGGGTTGCTTCACCAGTATTCAGACGTATGTTTGGTCCAGAGTCGGTTTACAAAGAAGCCACTGATCTACGCAGGTCACAGGTTTTTGGAAATCCAACGATAGTGGTGTTGGATGATGATTCTTGGGCGCTAGAAGTGGTGTTATATGCACTGCATCATCAGAATGATCTATTACCACATAAAGTCGAGTTAGAGGAGATGGTTATGATTGCGGCTATTTGTGAGAAGTATGAATTGGCTCAAGCATTAAGACCGGTAGCGGATAGATTATTTAAAGGTTTTGGAAGAGGGGCAGGGAAACAGGGGAATGAGGACCTGTTATTTGTTTGTCAAGTCTTTGGTTATGACGAGGTGTTTGAAGAGGTATCTAGGGAGATGGTGATGAGAGCTACTTGTGAACCAGGGAAGCCGGTGAGGTTTGGAGAGACAGGAAACGAAAGAGGACCGAGGTGGGTCGGAAAAAAGATTATTGGTAAATCTTGAAGTCTCCTAGATTCGGACACTAATTTCAGAAGCGAGGTTTAGGGCTAATACCGAGTGATAGAAAAAATACTAGCCGTCCGTAAATCACACCTTGAAGCTTTACAATCACACACCAGAAGCTTAAATACCGATCCAGCCCACCAACTCGAAATCCCCTTACGATCCTGTCTTCAAGGCGGTGTATACAAAGATAACTGTGAAGCCCTTCAACTCGGTCACTTGATGAAGATTGTATCAAAACATAACCTAGATGACGAAGAGATGTGGAATCAGAGCTTATATGCAATTTCAACACAACTGTTGGACATCAAGAATCTGTATTTGCCAAAAAATCCGGCGTGTGCGGAGGATCATACTGGATGCTCATGGGTGCCGGGATTACATAATGCAGTTCAGGAGGTGCTAGAAAGTGTTAAAGGACTTAGGTTGACGGATTGGCCAGTGAGTAGAGAGGGGCGCTGAGTGCAAAGCACCCAGTTGGGGAAGTCAGGTCGTTAGGTTTCTGTGGGTTTGCGGGCGTTTGTGTTGGGCTGTAATTTTGGTTTCCCGAAGCAGGACTTTTTAGGTGTTAGAAGGGGTTCGTATATTCTACTGGATATGGTTCTTACTTTATTGTGTATCTATTCGTTATATTTTCTGGGTTATTATGGCGCCAGCACGGACATTTCCTTGTATCTTTATGTAACGCCTTTCAGTGACACCAAATATCACTCGTTCTGGCCATTGAATCACGAAACTCACAACAAAATTGACGTAGTCATTGTACGATTAAAGTGTAAATGTAAGTGTAAAAACTGAAGTATTCGTTTTCTTGGTATTAATTGTTACTACATTGGTTATATCTTGCCAATACTCTTGTCAAATCTTCCATTACCTCCATCCTATGCCCCTTCTCTCAAGCTGTCCTAATCTAACCTCGCATCATCCTGCAAATTCTCGTAGGGATTCTCATTATCTCCTCCTTGGTTACTTCCGCCTCCAAAAGTTTGCGCCGCCCTAGCAGCCATCTTCCGCTCTGCTAACCTTCCGGGATCATCGTTTCCCCCAATATCTGTGGTTGTCTTTGTGTCTTTGGAGATCTTGGACCAGTCCACATCTTCTTGCTTCCCTGAGCCAGACATCTTTGGTGCCTTGGGAATGTTGGGGAGGTTTCTCTATGTACGATCAAGAAAAGAAAGCGATCAGCCATCTACCATTTATTCCAAAGAAAGGAAGAAAGGTAAAGGAAGTTTATTGGACTTGGGAATAGGGGACTAGGGTAAAGAAGAGGGACGATGACATACGTTCAAGTGGTCCGACATGATTGCGTGATAGATTGAATTAACTTAATAAACGAGTAACAACGGTATTCGAGGAGAATAATCAGAAAAAAAATGATTTCAGAAAATATACGGGTTTATAAACCACATATGACGTTACTTTGGTATCCTGATTTTATGTGGCAGCGGAGTGTGGCTGATGCACCGCGGCGATCAACGGCAGCCGGTTGATGTCATCCAATATCGGAAGTCGGGAAAACTAGAAGTTGGCGAACTATAAGGCAGCGAGGGAATTCGACGTATATAGCTGCCGGCGCCTTGTTTCCGAGTATACTAAGAGCGGGTGATGGTTGGAGGTAAATCCTGCACATTCCACTATTGACATAGAATAACTTGAAGGTAAAATAAGACGCTTGTTAATGACCTTTATTATTTTGGTCTCAAGAGTTTTTCAAATATCGTCAAAACACACTTTTAAAAGTCCAAGATACTGTGCACCAAAACGCCATTCAACACACCATCCCATACCACTCCTGCTTTATCCATACCATACCACCCCTAGAAATATTCATGAGATACCAACAAAACTATTAGATAAATTCCAAACATTATAAACTTTTGAGCTTCTCCAAAGCACTTAACAATAACCCTTCGCCGGGGTATCTTGACAATCCCCGCTCGATTATTACCACGGCCTCTTCCCGCTTCCCTCTTTGCATCATGAACTCTGCCCAACGAACATATAGCTCGGGTAGGGCCTCGTTTTCTGCCTCGGCCTGCTTATAGTATTTGCTTAAGCTGGCGGAAATAGCTTTTCTGAGGACTGGGTTCAAATCCGGATTGGCTCCCAACAGTGCGGTAAAGTGTTTGGTGAAAGATAGGTATAGCTCCTTCTTGTTGTCGGTCGCCGTTAACGCCGCGGCCATACCCTCGAAAGCAATCTGGAGCCTGCTGGGGAAGGCATCGTCTAAGGGCTCCACGCCGAACATTCCCAATTGAACACCAAGCCACAATGCTCTTGCATTTCTCGATGAGGTATCCAACATAAACTTGACGGTATGTATAAGGAGCTTTTCGCAACATTTGACGGCGGTAAACTTCGCAAATAGGTTGTAGAACTCTTCAGCGAAAGAAAGATCGCCGGGAATCTCCTTCATCGCTTGGTCGAAAATTGCAATTGCTAGAGCTCCGTTTAAGGCTGGGTTTGTGTCGACATTCTCGAGGGCCACAGTATCAAGTGATTTATCCTTCTTCATGGTCTCAAGCTCCTCTCCAGTGACCTCTGGTAGCTTCCACATGTTCTCATCATCATCATCACCCTGGTTATCTGCCTTCTTGGCTGGCGCGTCAATCCCCAACACCTGTCGTCGAATAAACACCTTCGCAACAAATGCCATCTCCAACTTTGCGTATTCCCTCCACATGTCCTTGCTCTTGTTGCAGAAGCGAAGACCGCGCTGCATAAAACCTCTAGCCTCTGAAATATCCAAGTTGTCGTCCATAGCATGGTGTGCGGCGTAGATCCATAAGTCAGGCTTCGCAGGGTGAAGCTTCAATGCCGAAGAAAGAACCTTTGCGACAACATTGTTGGCCTTTTCCTTCTTGGCATATTCGACGTATTTCAACCACGTAGCAATATCTCCGGGGAACTTCCGAGTCGCACGGTCAAAAATAAAAAATATGCGCTTGGTTCCGTAGTGCATACGAGTACGAATTCCCATACGCTTGATACGCTTACGGTAGAGAGCGTCGAGGTTCATCTCATATTGAATATAGCGGGTAAAATCGTTAAGGGAGCAACCGGAGGCATTGATACGGTGTTCAAAGTCGGTACGCTTCTTAGTAATGGCGGCAATTTCTTCCTGAATTGAGAATGAGCTGCTGCTCGACACGAACAAAGCAAAGCGAGTAAAGTCAATGAAGAACCAGGTGGTTAGGTACGTACACGAGTAAAAATCTTTTTTTTCTCGTATTCCCGCAACTCGGGCATAGACTTCTCGAGATAGAAACGCGCTTTTTCTGCGGCCATGATTGCAGCTTGTGGGACTGGTCGCGGTGGTGTTGAGGAATTTCGACGAGACGAGGGCGGGACGAGACGAGGCTCTTCGTTGGATGGAACAAAAAGTTAATTTTTTGGAATCTTGGCACGAACAAGGGCCAATGCGCATCACGCGCAAAGACACTAGATTGGGACTTACGCGCCGCGTGAGGCGCTCTCCCGCGTCGCCGGCGGCCAATGAGTTGGAAAATCCAGCCAGTCAAGAACTCACAAGTGCATTGGTTGTTATTGAAATCGGGTACACATCATACATACTGGCTAGATTTGGAATACTCTTATGTACTTGGAAAATGCATATGACTGGGAAATTCGACGAGGGGCGACATTTTACTATCTCTGAGAATGTCTATTTCAAAGAGTGCGCTCCGTACATGCCTTCATCGATTAACCAGAAATCCGTCGATAATCTGACTTACTTCTCAATAATATCCACTGAATTTTACTATAGAGGGATATATCGGTTCAAGTACAACAGGCTCACAATGCACATAGGTTCACTGAACATGACTCATATGAGTTGAGTGTGCCGAGCTGAACAAAAAAGCATGTATTCATGGTCTACGTAGATAGTTCTTTGCCGCATTGACTCAGACACACCGTAGCTTGACGTGAAATGAGCATAACGTTAGGACGCTTATGGGTGATCGCTTTCGTGTGATGCAGGGACGGGACTTCGAGATGACTTGCAGAGCCCTACAGCTTCTCAATGGTAGAGAGCTTGCGCAAAGGTCTACGTCATACACGTCGACACGAATTTTGGTGCAGCACAGCTTCTCTAACATCTTCAGGAGCTGAGCTTGTTGTTCAAATTTAAGCCATGTACCAAACTCTGCTTAACATCTCTCTGTCGTACGCTCGCCTGAGTTCTTTCCAAGCCTCTTATGCACTTTCCCACGGCTTCCGTTCACCAGGAGTCACGCGATCAAATGACGATTTCCAAATCTTCATCAAAACCATGGGTGCCCGTAAAAAAAAATTGATCCCATTGCAGAAAAAAAGAAATTGAGAAGAAGGCGTTTATTTCGTCTCCTCCCAATTTAGACACCGTGTTTTTAGCCCACCATACTCCGTTTTCCCAAATCATTGAAAATCCGCCATTTTGCCGAAAAATTGTTCGATAAGATGTCGGATAGGAACGAGAAAAGAACGAAAGCGATACGTTTAGATACCGAGGCGGGTCTTGCGCCAGTGGCGACGCTTGGCGTTGTAACTACAGATTATTAGCTTCCTGATTTATGGAGAGCTCGCTGAGTCGTTCGAGGTAACATACCGGATGGTGTTACCGGTGCGAAGACGGATCCACTGGGGAATGGGGCGGTTCTGCTTCTGAGCTTTGGCGAGCTTCACCTTGGTGCGGAAGGACTTCTGGGACTATTCATTGAATCTGCACGTTAGCATTTTTAAATGCCGTGAATTTCGAAATGGTAGGGCGTACCGGCATGGCTGCGACGTGTATGGGCTCGTTACGGTGGGTCGGAGTGTCTTCGTAGTCGTTAGGTAGGTTTTGGGGGTTGTGCTCTGGGATTCCGACTAGTGCGAAAGAGATTGTGCGATTTCCCAGTTAGCGCAAAGGGCCAGCCCTAAGCAGTCAACGAATGGTTACCCGGGACAAATATCGGTGCTTAACGGAATGGCACAATTGTGGAGAGAATAATGGGTCAAAACCAGCAATAATTTGGGAAACTATTTCTATAGTATGAATTTATCAATATCAACTGCGTATATCAAAATTACATTGGCTCCAGCCGCTCAAACGAGGTCGGGTAACTGTAACCGCTTCGAAACCAGACATGTTAAAAGCAGTCACACATTTTAGGGCTGAGACTAGCGCACACACAGCAGCGCGAGATTGCAGATGATCTAACCCAAGCGAAAGCAACTATTCCAGCTCGTGAAGCAGTCGACCCGGTACCTAACGTTAATTTTCCCACGACAACTCCAACAACACCGACAAAATGGGACGCGGTACGTCTACGATGATTACGACCGGGCTACACCAGCGCGGGTCTCCTCTCTTTGAGATGTGGGGCTAATACGCGTTTTACAGTTAGAACCAAGACCGTTAAGAAGTCCGCCAAGGTCATCATTGAGCGTTACTACCCCAAGTTGACCCTCGACTTCGAGACCAACAAGCGCATCTGTGATGAGATCGCCATCATCGCTTCCAAGCGTCTCCGCAACAAGGTTTGTAGAGCTCAGGTTACGAGTGGTTTGGAGGTTAACTTAAGATTAGATTGCCGGATACACCACCCACTTGATGAAGCGCATCCAGCGTGGACCCGTCCGTGGTATCTCCTTCAAGCTTCAGGAGGAGGAGCGTGAGCGCAAGGACCAGTACGTTCCTGAGATCTCCGCTCTCGACTACCAGAACAACACCGACTCTGGATCCCTCGAGGTCGACGCCGACACCAAGGACATGCTTAAGTCCCTCGGATTCGACGCCATCCCCGTCAACGTCGTCACCGTCTCCCAGCAGCAGGAGCAGGGCAACCGCCGCTTCCGCGGAAACCGCCGCGACTAAATGTCTGGTGGTGCTTTGTAGTTGTCAAATAAACAAAAGTTTCTTCTGGGGCTCAATCGGCGTTAAGGATTTGCATAATGGAACTTTTGTTTCTGTTTTGGTTTTCATGTTTGGGTGATTTTCTGTGATTCGTCAACTATTGGGTCGATGTCGAATGTGTGCGCTAGTCACGTGAACGCATATTGGCTGAAATTCATCTACTCGCTCAGGCTTTCTATGGACTCATCAATTCCGCTCGCGCCCAAGATTCACCCGAAACCTGAACATTTGCGGTATCTAATGTCCTGATCCCTTGAGTAGGCGCTCGTCTTCAAAATTCTGCAGCAATCTGAGAAACGTTTCCTTGTAATTCTTCATTTGACTGTCGCGTTGCCTGCTGTGACCCCTTTTCAAGTCCAATTAGCGGTCGATCCAGACTCCGTCGCCCGTCGTGCTTCCTTAGGTAGCCATAGTCTGTGGGGTTTGCGGTCTGGGTCGCCAAACTGTAGTGCCGGAGGAGCCCGCAGTTCGCTAGAATAGGTTTTTTCGTTACCAACCCGACCACCAATCCCCAGATTTTCCATCGCTCGTAGCTCGTCGCATAACCACAGACTTGTTTGGTGGTACGGGAAGTAGAAAAATAGGTGTGAGCAGTAAGTATGGTTGATATCTGATCCTCCACTACTCCATTTAACACCTGCCACCTACCGCAGAACGGGTATTGAACAAACTGATTAGCGATTTGCCGGTGATTTCTATGTAGAGCAAGCATTAGGCAGGTTCCGCTCTCGAGAAAAGGATCAGGTTCAGTCTTCATTTCCCAGAGTTTCGAATATGCATATCACATTTGATGAATCAGCCCCTTCTCCCTTAGTTTGATCAACAGATCCTGCGATGCGGTACAAGCTAAGACTTAAGGAATAAGAATTGAACGTATGCCTTTTTTGGAGGGCGGGTCCTATCTGTTCGTTCGGTATGGGTGACTTGCACGAGCACTGTGCACGCGATATCTCATGTCCCTCCTGCTACTCGCGTGCATGGTGTCGTAGTGTCATCAGACCGTAATTTTTTTGTCCTACAGCGAATTTCACTTTCATGGTCGTTTGGATTCTGTGAATAGAACACTTCGATAACCTTATTTTCCGACGATGTATAATTTTTTTTTTTCCTAAGGCCCTCAGTTATTCCACTTCAACTGTCGTGAGGCTTTTGTGCTGCTGCTCTATCACCTCACTTCTCTTCCTCGAAAACGGTGAAGATGCTTACTATTCACTCTACAAATCATCTCAGACACTAATCTCGCTATGTTTAATACATCTCATACATAAAGTTTTTCCCCAATGAATACCAACTTCCCCATGTCGCGGACAACCGGAATTCATTATGCGACTCGGTATTTGCAATCCATGGAACCGAGCCACCAACCACTATCCCAGCAAATTACAGCTGTTTGATTGGTGACGAATATGTGCGATGTTCAGCGAGAAGAGCCAATTTGTTCCTCTAGACTGAAGTTTAAAGCCTCAGACACACCGGGGTAAACTACGATTAGTATCGTCACGATAAATAAAGTAACGCATCGAGATACATACTTGCTTTGTATGTAGATGAGATATAGGATATGTATCTAAAGTCTCTAGAGTCTTTAGTTCAAACGGCGGCGTTGAATTAAGCGAATTTGTTTTTTACTTTCCTAGGGACTACGGAATCTTGTTTGCCTAAATAATTAACCCTAAATATGATAGCCAATGGCTTGATCCTACAGTTTGAACATCACTACGTATGCAGATTGTAGAAGATTGCAAGGGCCTGTTGATGTTTTTAAAATATCTTATTTTTTTCCAAAACTTCTGACGGACTTTTACCACGAGGAACACCGTATTTTCTCCTAGAAATCCCGGTAAACTCTTACTTGACGTAAGATATTACTTTCTCCCAAAACTCCATGCAAACTCTCACTTCAGAAACATCATACTCTCTCCTGGAACCTCCGGCCTTATCAATGTCTCACGGTCAACCAGAGACTTTTTCGCCGCGAGAACCTGCCTTTGTAAGCCCTTAGCTTACGAGTATTAGCCACCTTGGGAACCATTGAATCCCAACTTCCTCCTCTGACATCCCGGCTCCCCACTACACCCCCCCTCCCCTCCCCCCATCCCCCGGACCTCCCCAGCACTAGGCATATTTGGAGTGGGTAGCATCACACCCTCTCTCGCCAGAGATCACCCAGCATAACCATACCCTCCCTCAGCAGACAAACTTCCACTATTCGCAGGTCCGCGTCCACCTTGATCGATCATCCACCTTCCCTGGCTAAGATACCCTACTTTGAATCCCCAGCCTCTCAGCCCCGTCACAAATCCCACCCACCGCTGCGGGCTTTACAAGTTACCAGGGCTTTATTACGATGTGTTTGATACTCTAGTACTCTTTGATACTCTTTGAATGCTCCCTGATACGCCGTCGATACCGGTGACACGGTAACCTACTACACTCAACCCGCCTTACCATTGGAAGCAGAAAGCACTTGACGACCATCCTTTTTCGGCGCCTCGAGGAAGCCTAGCGAAACCTTAGTAATTGAAGCCTAACTTGGCACCCACAGCGAAGGCGGTAAATAAAAGCACTGCAATCTGCTTGTTTTTAGCTTTTGCTTGTGCGTGATCGACGTTCTTACTTCAATCCCCGGATCCTCAATTTTTAAGATTCAGTTTCTCTCTGCGCCTACAAAACTTCGAATCCCGATACCCTACAAACCCGCTCATGTTCCCACCCGCCATCGGGGCATCAATAAGGGTGCCACCATAACCTAAAAAGCGAGTCTAATACCAAATAATGGACACCCCCTCGGACGAAGGAACCGGAATTTTTTCCCAGTATTACACACCACCAGCACCAAGAACTTTCGAACAGAACATTCCAACACTACTAGTAATCTATTGGTGTACTGGATGTTGTGTTGTTATTATTCTGTTGCGATTATGTGGAAGATATATCCGTGTCTCGACATTGTATAGAGACGATGTTTGGATGTTCACCACCATTGTTCCACTTATCGCATACCAGGCTTTTGCGCATGTGGTGTTGAAGTATGGGACCAATAACGTATCTGGAATCGGGGCGATGGATCAAATAGAGCTCAAGAGGCGAAGGATAGGGAGCATATTGGTATTGGGTGCGAGGGTATCATATGCAGCCTAGTAAGTGTCACCTCATCTCAACGAAGCCCAGCGGCGCCAGAGAAGCCCAATTAACCATCCACCAGTATCTTCGCACAGAAATTCTGCATTACCGCCTTCTACGCTCGTCTAACCGTTCACTTCTGGGAGCGCCGCTACGCAATCGGTCTTAAAATCCTGCGATACTTCCTGCTTCTAACATTCATCGGCTACATCCTCTCTATCTTCATTGCCTGTCCAAGCAAGAAACTTTGGCAGGTGACTCCCGACCCCGGTCCAGAATGCCGCGTCAACTTCACCTCCCTACTTACAAGCGCAACCGTAAGTATAGTGGTAGACATAGCATTAATTCTAAGCCCGATCCCGGCTATCTTGAGATCTCATTACAAAACTAGAAAAAAGATCCGGCTTATTTTTACGGTTTTTTCGTTACCGGTTTTCTCGATAGCTTTCACAGGATATCGAGTCCCAACGGTTATTCTTCAACATGGATCCCAACAATTCAGATCCTTGTTAGAGGCGGTGGATATACTGGTTAGCACCATTGTGGCGAATGCAATTATTATAAATGGTTTTGCGAGAGGAAAGGGGGTGAAGAAAAGAAAACCTTCTGGAGATAGAGGTGCGGACTTGGGGGAAAATGGGGGGATTAGAAGGGCATATTGGGGAAGTGATGATGATTTGGTTAGGAGTGTAGGAGGAGGAAGAGTCCCGGGTATTGCTCCGGTACAAAAGGGGTATGGATATGCTAGAGAAGAGGGAGAGGAGTTTCAGGGGTATTTTGCGACAGAGACGGTGCCAATTTTTAGACCTACGACTGGAAACCGGATGTGGAGGGCCGATACTGAAGGGAATACGCTGGAGAGGATTGAGACACCGCCGAGTCCAAGGCAGGTAGTTATGGAACCGGCACATCTAAGGACTTGAAAAAGGGGTTGTAGTGGCAGTGGCCAGAGGGGGTGGGGGGAATTAGAGGAGAATGGTGGATGATTGAACCATCACCGCAGTACAATTGCGGGCCAAAAGAAATAACGGCTTGCTTTCTTTCTTTCGCTTTCATTTGTTTATTCCAGGGTTTCAGGGACACTACTTTTTGGCCTCGGGGAGTTATGGATCTGGGATGGAGTTTTGGTTGTTTTTTTTGGCAGGGTGTTCACTGTTTACTGTTTTTTTTTTTTGTTTCGAATCGTTGTGGGCTGGATCCGGAAATATCTTGTACAATATCACATACTACATGACATGCTACATAAAGTGTAATCACAATACATGAAAATACATGAGAATCAATATTTGAAGTTTGAAAATATGGATTTTCGTTAGCTACCAGCTTCATGAGATTCGGTTGGGCATAGTGATCGCGACATGTTTTGTGTAAGCCCTAAGCCTTCGACCGTTTCCGGCGATTTGGGGTTTCTTTTTGTTTTTTTTTTAGCTTACCTTGCTTACTTACTTCCTGACTTCCTTGCCTTATGCTGAACAACGAACAGCGAACAGCGAACAATAAACAGCGAACAACAAAGCCTAAGGCAGACTCCTGACTGCTGGAAGCTGGCATATATCACCTGTAACCCACATATATTCCCAGGAACCCCGTATACGGGATTTTCAGGTCTTACATAAGACGGCCCGTAAATCTCGATTTCGATTTCGATTTCGTACAGCTGTTGCAGTTGTCATGTCAGATGGATCATGGCTATGTACGGAGGAAAAGATTCCTTGTTTACTGATATCCGCGTTCGATACTACTATATTGCTTGCTTGCTGGCTTGATATATATTCTGGAACTTTTTATGGGGAGTTGGGAAGCTTTGGAAGAACCCCTCGGAGTTCTTGGAATGTCGCTGTGTTTGGGTTGATACATTGGTAGGGCTGGAGCTTTGGGGGGTGAGGAATGCTGTAGATGCAGCAAGAAAGTGGCTGGTGCGTGCAGAAAGAAATCGAATGGTGAATATGTATAGGAATGATTGGCGAGGTTGATACGAAGTATCTATAGATCCTGTAAAGTACCTGAGATGAGGTTGGTCGATGAAGTTGCTCGTGTGCTTCTGTGCTCCTGCAGTATGCTGAATCTTTGCTGATCATCAGCTTATTTTCGGTTTTGAGATGCATCATCCCGGCAGAGAGGGGGTTGATATAAATGAAACTGGGGATGGTGATAAAAGGTACGGGGTGTTTCGGGTTTATCATGGGATGTATATTTAGATGTAGATAGAGTATGTAAAGGTTGCGGATAGGGAATATGTATATGGCAGAAAGAACCTTGATGGAGATCAATCTCGTTAGAGACGTCATAATGCACCAGATATCGCCTATTTTTTTTGTTGGAAAAAGAAATGTTCTCAGAAGATGGGATTTGGGAAATAGGCTCGGGGTTGGGAAATGGGTTCAAGAAGCTCAGCCCTGTTGTGGCTGGGCGATTGATGAAACAAACAAGTGTAAAATAAAATAACATAAGGAATACCTTAAAGGACAAAGATACCGCAGAAATCTACTTGTAATTCATACTCATGTGTGACCATAAACCTACGACAATTCCAATAAAAGAAACCAATGAATCGTCAATCACATATCTACGGCTACCGGATTTTTACTGACCCACTGTCCTATTAAACACTCGACAGCTAGTTTAAAATTTCGTTTCCATATGCTGAATAGTTTCGTGGCGTGAGTGCTGTATCAGTCGTACAAGTTTCAAATATATTTTTACTGTACTGCGACTTGTTCTAAGTGAAGATAATTCAATTTCAAGAAGAATCTAGTTTGCATTACCTCATCAAAACAGGAACCCCCGTATTTTGTATGCCCATCTCCCGTTTTATGCCTGCCAATATTTCAATCAGAATCCAGCACAGGGTCCAGTGACACTCGTATAATTTATCGCGCCACAATTTCGCAATTTCGTAATCTGGGGTTTGCCTGCATAAATATTCCAGAAGCTCTCTGGACCCCTTGTAGCTGGCTATAAACCCTAAACCGTACTTTTGGGACTAGCCGGTAATATCCTAGACCTGCCATTCGTCGCGCAAAGCTCAAGTCGCCCTAACAATTGAAGCAGACGCGACACACGGAAAGCTCGAGACACAACCACTCAATTTTAAACCAACACCACACACGGCTTCAACTGAACTGTCAACCAAGCCTCGCTTGCCGATTTTCTTCCAGCTTCCAGCTTCCACGTATTCAGATTCGCTTACCGCTATACGCCTGTCGAAGTAAACTCCTCGCCCACACTTTGTCCACATTTTGCCCGCAATTTTCTCAACCACACCGTCAGTCTTTGTTACAACATCATTCACTCACCGCATAACTTGCCCTCAAAACTGTTACATCTACATACACAAACAAACTACTAGTAGTCTTTGACTACCGCAACTTCAGCAACCTTAGCAACCTCTCTACCTCAGTAACCGCAACACCAAAGCCACTCAACACACCCAACCACCCACCATGTCTCTCAACCGCGATCGAGAGGCCTTCAAAAAGTCCGTCGCCAATGCTGCTGACCTCTTCCCATCTCGACCCAAGCCGATCCCTGCCGCCGCGGCTCCTCCTCCCCCTCCGCCTACCATGACCGTTAAACGCAAGCGCCAAGTTGCTACGCCCGCAACACCTTCTGCCGTCGTTTACTCTCAACCCGCAACTACTAGTCTTGGAGCGCAACACATTATGACCCAAGTGGTGCACGCTCAGCAATATCTTAAAGAAAAAGAGCGCCCCTTGAGACCGCACGAAGTTGCGAGTTATTTGTCCATCCATGTTTCGAGCGAGGTTTTCACGGTCTTGAAGGAAAATAAGAATCCTAGGATCTATTATGATGCGGTTAATGATACCTTAGAGTTCAGGCCTTTGCATAATATTAGGTCGCCTACGGATTTGTTGGCATTTTTGCAGAGGCAGACGACGGCCCAGGGATTGCCGGTTAAGGAGTTGAAAGAAGGATGGGCGGGTGCTTTGGATGCGATTGATACTTTGGAGGAGGCTGGGGATATTTTGGTTATCAGGACAAAGAAGGAGAATTTGCCCAGAATGGTATGGGGAAATGATAAAACGCTTTTTTGTGAGGTTGATGAAGAGTTCAAGAATCTTTGGCATGGAATCAAGATACCTCCGGCTGCAGAAATTGTCGGAGAGTTGGAGTCCATGGGACTAAAACCTGCGAGCGTTGACCCTAGCAGTGTCAAGGTCGAGCAGAAGAAAACACAGAAGAGAAAGAGGGCGGTTAATAGACGCGGTAAGGTGTCTAACGTCCACATGAATGGTATTCTTAAGGATTCGAAGGATTTGAGAAAGTAATGGGTGATTGGGGCTAGTCTTAGAGGTCGATTCGAGGATTGGAGGTAGAACAATTTGCATTGCATGGAGTAATGTTCGCTGGCTATGATTCGAATAAGTAAATGAAAGGGAAATCCGGGGTGGTAATTTTGACAATAAAAGATGCTTCGAGGATTTTCATGTACAGTATACATTAGAGTTAGCAGAATTAAGCAGTCTGCACAAGTTTCACAACAAAAATGCGGTTTATCGTACGCAGCTTTCCCGAGTGCAATACCGTAGATTTATGATTGGACGTTTTTTTAAGCTTAACAGAATTAACGGCTTCCAACCAAGCGAGTCGTCGCTACTTCACAGCTTGCATCTAGACTCGAATTTCGTTGAATTAGGCCAATTATGATCGTGTCCAAGGATTCGTCATTCAATCTAATCTGATAAGATTAGCCTTCGCGAGCATGGATTGGCTTAGCGGCGAGGGCAACTTGCTGGGGGAGCAATTCGGCATCACACACGCTGTCCTCATCTCCGTCGAGTCAATCATTAACACCGTATTTCTCTGATAACGATTTACAAGTCGACTTAAGAATCTTACCTCAAGAAAATCAGCGTTTTAATCTGTTAGCCCTGAGAGGGCCATTTATCGACTGTCGGATTCACCGATTCCATCTTACTGCTGAGTACCTTGCTTCGACTAAGGTCCACCTACTGCTACCACCGCTCCAACTGTCCCTTCCATCTCCCACATTTTTCAAAAACAACACATACACATAATGGCATCACCCCCACCACCCGGTGCTCCTTACGCAGACCCAAACCAGCAATACCAAAGTCAGCAATACCCCCAAGGACCAGCTGATCCGTATCAACAGCAGCAACCCCCCGCACAATGGTACCCCTCTCAGCAGCAGGGCTTCGGAGCACCACCTGGAGCACCAGGAGCTGGAGCACCTCCTCCTCCCGGTGGAGCTGCACCTAGCGGTCGTGGAAAGAGACGAGGATATGCCGAGCAGTCCTATGAGTTCGGTATGGGAGCAAATGCTGCTTTGACTCCTGCCGTCGGTGGTGGAGCTTACTCGGGTCCTTCCCAAGTTCCCGGAGCACCTCCCGCAGTTTATGGACAGGAACAATATCAGCAGCCACAGTTTGTTTCCCCCATGGGAATGCAGCAACCTACCTATGGTTCCCCAAGCCCCGGTGCTATGGGAGGTTATGATCCGGTCGGCGGAATGACACAGCAGTTTGGACAGATGGGAATGGGAGGACAGGCGCCCATGCATCCCGCACCACAGATGATGCCCCAACCTTTGGGCAATCAGCAAGCTCAAGGATTGAACCCATTGGTTACTGTTGATTTGATGCATACACCATTCAATGCGGCTGAGCTGGATCTTGCTCCCCCGAGCATTATTCTTCCCCCCAATGTTCGTCTTTTTCCCATACGGTGTTTATTATCGGATTGCGGAAGCTGATAATAATTATAGGCTGCTCTTACTCCTAGCCCTAATGCAAACTGCCCGCCGCAGTACATGCGCTCTACTATCAATGCTGTCCCTGCCACCAACAGCTTATTAAAACGCTCGAAGCTTCCATTCGCCCTTATCATTCAGCCTTACACCTCGCTACATGATGCGGAAGACCCAGTCCCTCTTGTTTCGGATACCGTCATTTCACGTTGTCGTCGCTGCAGATCTTACATCAATCCTTTTGCAACTTTCTTGGATCATGGAAACCGTTGGCGTTGTAACATGTGTAACCTCACCAACGACGTCCCACAAGCTTTCGACTGGGATGCGCAAACACAAAAGACTGTTGATAGATGGCAGAGAGCCGAGTTGAACTACAGTGTGGTGGAATTCATTGCGCCCCAGGAGTACATGGTCCGACCTCCCCAGCCGCTTGTTTACCTGTTCGTTCTCGATGTCAGCTTCGCAGCTGTTCAGTCTGGCCTTTTGGCTACTGCGGCTCGTACTATTTTGGAGAGCTTGGACAGAATCCCCAACGCCGACAAGCGTACTAGACTTGGATTCCTTTGCGTTGACAGCTCGTTACACTACTTTTCGATTTCCAGGGAAACCAATGAGCCCAGCATGATGGTTGTTTCGGATTTGGAGGAGCCATTTTTGCCTATTCCTGGAGATCTCTTGGTTCCTTTGGCGGATTGCCGCGAGGGAATTGAGAACTTGCTTGGAAAAATGCAGGATATGTTCCAAAATACTCAGAACAGCGGAAGTTGTATGGGAAGCGCTCTCCAGGCTGGTCACAAGATTATTTCTGCTATTGGTGGAAAGATGGTTGTTCTTACTGCATCTCTTCCCAACGTTGGAGCTGGAAAGCTTGAGATGCGTGAGGACAAGAAGGTTTTGGGAACCAGCAAAGAAAACACCCTTTTGCAGACCGCCAACAGCTTCTACAAGTCCTTTGCCGTGGAGTGCTCTAAGAACCAGGTTTCAGTCGATATGTTCCTTTTCGCCAATGGATACCAGGATGTTGCCTCCTTGAGCAACCTCCCCAGATACACCGGAGGACAGACTTGGCACTACCCCGGCTGGAATGCTTCACGGAGCGAGGATGCTATCAAATTTGCAAGGGAATTCTCGGATCACCTTTCGGCAGAGATTGCCCTCGAGGCTGTGATGAGAGTTCGTGCAACCACTGGACTTCGTATGCAGACTTTCTACGGAAACTTCTTCAACCGTTCCTCCGACCTTTGCGCTTTCCCTGCTTTCCCCAGGGACCAGGGATATGTTGTTGAGGTTGCTATTGATGAGACCCTTGGAAACAAGTTTGTTTGCATGCAGACTGCGGTTCTCCACACTACATGTAACGGAGAGCGTCGTATTCGTGTTATGACCCTTGCACTTCCCACCACTCAAAACATTGCCGACCTCTACGCATCCGCTGACCAGGTTGCAATCACCACCTACTATGCACACAAGGCAGTCGAGAAGTCACTTAGTGGAGGTCTTGAGGCCGCCAGAGAGGCTCTCCAGAGCAAAATCCAGGAGCTTCTCATCACTTACAAGAAGGAGTGCACCGCCTCTCACATGGGTGGCGCTTCCCCGCTTTCCTTTGCTGCCAACCTCAGAGGCTTGGTTGTTCTGTTTTTGGCGTTGATGAAGCATGTTGGTCTCAGAAAGTCCTCCCAGATTCCTACCGATCTTCGTTCTGCAGCTCTTGCATTGCTCTCCACCCTCCCTGCTCCCCTCCTCATGCAGTACATCTACCCCCGCCTTTACTCCCTTCACGATATGCCCGACAACTGTGGTGTCATTGACCCGGCTACGGGAGAGATCACCATGCCTCCTCCTATGAACCTTTCTTCTGAGCGTCTGCAACCCTACGGTCTCTACCTCATCGACGACGGCCAGACTCAGTTCCTTTGGATCGGAGCCCAGGCTGTGCCACAGCTTATCGAGGATGTTTTCGGTCTACCAGACATCAACCACCTCAAGGTTGGCAAGACTTCCTTGCCTGCTGTTGAGGGAAGTGAGTTCAATGAGAAGGTCCGAAATGTGATTGCCAAGAGCAGAGACCATAAGTCGAAGAAGGTTGGAACTATCACCGTTCCCCACTTGTATATTGTAAGACAGGATGGTGAACCAAGCTTGAGGCTGTGGGCTATGACTATGTTGATTGAAGATAGAGCGGATGGAAGCATTGGATTAACACAATTTTTGGGATCTTTGAGGGAAAAGGTGGGAAGCTCTTAAACGAAGGATTGATAAGAAGTCGGATTTAATGTTGTCATGGGTTTGCTTGGTGTTGCTATCTGTTTTTTTCTTTTCATCAGTAATTCTTTTTAGCTTTTAGTTTAGTAAATTACAGTCTACTTGTTGATATTAACTATATCAGAGGTAGATAAAAGAATACAAGCGTTGCATTCAATGAAGTAGAAGTAAAATGGAGGTTTACATGCAGAATTTTTATTTATTTGTTTACTAATGGTTAATAAAATGAAGTTGGAAAGACCGGTGGGAAACAGGAAGCAAATGTAGCGATCGACAAAAAGCCATGGTGCCCATACCCCATACAAGCTTTCTAAATAATTATAATCTCCAGTTCTGTGTAACAACCTGTAATGGAAAAGATCAGCGAACCAGGGTGTGATGGCCAATGGTGGTTTTGTACCGCGAACGAAAACCTGGCACTAGCGAAGCACCTCTGATGCATCTCGGCAACCTTCGCAACCACACCAGGTTACCCGGATCGTGCAGTAACCAATAGGCGTTACAACGAAGCGAGGTCGGAACTGAGCGGTGGCCGAAAACCGGTTTTTGAGGTCGATGACATTCCAAATGTTTCTGGCACTCACAGACATCGCAATTCTGCTTGGGAAAGTAGCAGGGCGTTCGTGCTGCAGTTGGCATCTATAAAATAAGACAATTCCACCGTCCATTTCGAATTTTGTAATCACTGCTTGATGCGACTGCTGCAGCACAACAAAATGCTAACTGACAGTTGACAATTGACAATTGACAATTGACAATTAACACGCCGGACCGGTTACAGGTGAAAAAGGTGAGTTTTACCCACGTTGACATACTTTCCCCGATACTTCTTCCAAAAAACAATGAACTGACGAGCAGAGGCAGGCGCAATTGAAGCACCAGACCGGTTACAGGTGGACAACGTGAGTTACCCACGTTACCATACTTTCCCCGATGCTTCTTCTGAAAAACAGTGAACTGACGAGCAGAAGCAGGCGCAACTGCGACCAGTAATAGGTAAGAAAGGTGGGTGCTACCCATAATAACATACTTGCCCCAGTAAATCTCTTTTAACGATATCAATTGGTAAGCTTCAATTCTCCAAATCCTCAAAAAAATATCCAACTCGATCTATAATGTTATTTCTAACTCGGACGACTTAGGGGTTCTCTTACCGCCACAATTGTATCTAACATTTGAGGCCGTGAGCCTTGCGGGTGAGGAATTGAGGGGATCTCTTGAAGGAAACCTTCTACGAGGGTTTGTGTTTTGCTATTGTTCCTTTTCCGCTTTTCAAAATGTACATATATTTATTTAATAAATCAATTCTCAAATCGTATAAAGCATATTCATAATGTCCGATATATCATATATCTTGAAAAAATCTCATCTTGAATATGTTTTGAAAGTTCTTTTGCTATGATCAGGTAAACATTGAAAACAACTACGGTGACTCAGAGATATGAAGTTTTAGGTTCTTTACGTTTGTTGTACTTATACTTATGGAGAACTTACCAGCGGTACATACTTCTTTTTCTCTTTATTCTTTTTCTTTCTCTTTTTCTTTCTTCCTTTCTTTCTCTTTTTCTTTCTGTTTTTTCTTTCTCTTCTTTCTTTCTCTTTTTTCTTTCTCTTTTTTCTTTCTCTTTTTTCTTTCTCTTTTTTCTTTCTCTTTTTTCTTTCTCTTTTTTCTTTCTCTTTTTCTTTCTCTTTTTTCTTTCTCTTTTTCTTTCTCTTTTTTCTTTCTCTTTTTTCTTTCTCTTTTTTCTTTCTCTTTTTTCTTTCTCTTTCTTCTTTCTCTTTCTTCTTTCTCTTTTTTCTTTCTCTTTTTTCTTTCTCTTCTTTGCTTTTTTCTTTTGCTTTTTTCTTTTGCTTTTTTCTTTTGCTTTTTTCTTTCGCTTTTTTCTTTCGCTTTTTTCTTTCGCTTTTTTCTTTCGCTTTTTCTTGCGCATTTTTATTTTCTTTCTCATTTTCTTTTTCATCTGGCCACGACCACGAAGAGCTCATTTGCTTCGGGAAGCCAAGCCCATTGCTTGGGAGTAATTCCCTGTGGCTAATTAAGCTGCGATTCAATGTTTAGATCAACTGTTACAAGTGTTAATGGTGAAGGCGACTGATTTTAATGGGGACCCTACATCTTTAGTGACAACCAGTCAGCAATCCGTAAGATAAGACACCTCCAAAGGGGACCCGGCCAATATATTGCTCGATGCATCCATGAAATTACAAAAACCCTGATGAAATTCAACACTGAAATAACAATCTCATGGGTACCGGAACACACATAAATCCGAGGAAATGAGATGGCAGATGACCTCGCCAAAGCTGCAACCTCTCAGACACCGGACCGCACACCTGTGGTATCCATCTCCTGGCTCAAAAGACAAACCCGAGGCCAAAAACTGAAGGAGTGGAAGGAATGGTATGAACAACAAAAACAGCCAAAAACATACAAATCACTTCATTTAAAACAGCTAGACATTGCATACACAAATAACACCCGCAAAATCTCATCAGCCATCCTAGGCCTGCGAACCGGTCATGGATATTTTTTGGATCACCTATCAAAGACGAACTCCGAAAAATATCCTTCACCCAGATGCACCTGTCCAATGCAACCCCCACAAACACCCAAACATCTCATCCTAGGCTGCCCAAAATACCAAGTACAGAGGAATAAACTCCGCCGCGAACTGAAACTTCACAGGAACCACCCTGTACCACTCCAAGTGATACTCCACTCTCCTGCTGGAACCGAGGCCCTTACCACTATGATCTCTACTAACAAGATTGCCACCGCAGAGTGGGTACAGGTACAGGTAAGTAATGCTCCCGCTATGGAAGATGACCCGGAAGGAAGGAGAATAGGCTGGGGAACACTGATCGAATCTGAGAACGAGCACGAAGGGGTTCGGAGCGAATAAGACGAATAATGCTGTAAAAAAAAAAGAAAAGAAACCTGAAGACAGATACATAATTATGTACATAGAGAGCCGAAGAACAGCAAGAGTGAGAAAGGGTAGCGCGCGAGAAAGGCAAAAGAGAAGAAGTGAGAGGAAGAAGAGGACAGGATGAGACAAAAGCTGAAGAGAGAGGTGAAAGGAGAGGTCTAAAAAGAAGGGGGAAAAGTCGAGGGGCGAAAGGAAAGAGGCGGAGTGAAGTGATATCAAAGAGCAGAGAAGAGGAGCGAAGACCAGTGTAATGGAGCAGAGTAGAGAGGAGAAGAGAGGAGAGGAGCAGAGAAGATTGAAGTAGAGAGGCGACGAGAGAAGAGGAGAGTTAAGGAGAGTTAAGGAGAGCGTAGGAGAGCAGAGGAGAGCAGAAGAGAGCAACGACAGGGTATGAATAACGAAGTGAGAGTGTAGAGTGCGAGTGCCGGGAGGGAAAAGAGCAAACAGGGCTCCAAAATGTAACGGCGAGAATGAAAACCAGCAGGAAGAGAGGTGGCAACAGGCCCAAGAAATGAAGTACGCTCTGGGGCGGATCCCAGCGAGACTCCAAGGTAACAGCTGGAGCCTTGAAATGTAATTAGACTGTGGCATACGTCATAACCTTAAGGTTGGGAACGTTCAAGAAAATCAAATCAAATCAAATCACAACATGCTATCGTTGCCTAGAAGGGATAGACTATGAGAGTGATGGAAACGATAGGAACTATGGAAACCACTGAAATTATACATAGAATGCATAAAAATTATCTGTAACGACATACCTGAACTATCTAGGTTTCTACTGTCACTGCTGATGCCAGTACATATTTGTGTCCATGTTGGTGTTGATGATAAGTTAAGAATAAGTTGATATAACTTTCCAATTTGGAACGGTAGCAAGAGATATCAAAAAAGTCATCAAAAGGGCTAAGAGCACCAAAAGAGCTACAAGAACCATAAGAGATTACTAGGGCAAGAGAGAGCTATCTAAAACTCCACACAAAGCAACAGTGGGTGGACATAAATCCCACAGGCTGACCGCTCGGGACGATCTGGTTGATCTTATCATCCTTTTATCTTATCAATCTGTGAGGCTGATCAAGGTTATATCAGTAGCATATGCTAGCAAAGACAAAAACAAAGGATCATGTTACATACAAGTGAAGCACTTACGGTTCTGTGATGCGCCTCTGTCAGTGTTTTAGTCAGCGGTGTGGCTGTGTCATTGTGGCGACAATTTATTTTGGTAGGTGGGCACTCTTCCTCTGTTGCACTGTTGCGTTGCAACAAATGAAAAGCGAAAAATGAAAAGCTAATTAAAACTGCAAAGGTTTTTTGTCCCTCCATGTACAGATGCGTTGCCATGATTATTTCAAGTACCGAGATTTTCTGTCCCTATTCGCGTGTGTTATTCATTGGCGCGTGTTCTTGAGCCACAAGTGAGACTTAGTCATCCACTTTTTGTGAGGGGGTGACGAGCATTGTAGACCGGTTGGGCATTTAGAAACACGATGCCCCAAGAGACGGGCATTGTAGACCTTTGCTCCTTTTAAAATAATTCAATATTTGTGAATTCTATTATTGACACTAATGTCATGCACTCCTACAAATCAGCTCACACCCGATTCTGCAACCCACTAGCGAACCTCCACTGAAAATAAGCCAATGTAAGAAAACAACCTCTGTTGAGGCTTCTTGTGAGTGTCGATTACTTATATGAAGTACCTACATTCCTAGATACAATACCTTATTCCTTGACAGTGAATGGAACATGAAAGTCCGAAGATGAAGCTGAACGACGATTGCATTATCGTCATCAAAGATTCATCCCTTCCTGTAGCAGAGTTATCTTCTTACAATCACACTAGGGGGAAATAGATACTTACAAGAATTGTGGGACTGCAATGGGGAAGCATGGGATTCGCGAATGGCGAGCTGCTAATGCTGCATCGAGGGTCAGTGCAGAGACAAAGCTGCCTGGCAGCAATAGAGCAGGGAAACGCTGGTTAACTGCCAGGAGAAGTGACAACGGAGCGCTGTAGATTCTGGGTCAGAGGTCAAACCAGAAAAAACGCTGTCTCATAGATGTGCAATGGGGGAGCACTGGAGGTTTGCCCGGAGAGCTGAGCTTATCGGGGTGGGAGAGCGCAGAGAAGGAACGCGGAAAGGACATTCAGAGGGCAGTTGGGAGCTTGAGCCAAGAACTCAACGGCATAGGAACATTGCGGGAAAAACACTAGGGCATACTAGCTTGGATGTGGAATGTTTTTAGCCTTGACAGTGCTATTGATGCCAGATTTTTGTTGACACCATGAATGCTTTTCCTTTGTGCATCTTATTTCTTCCATGATTTATTGATTTAATTAATTTTGTCAATTGGTTAAACTTTTTATTTCTGTTATTGGTATACGAAAAGAGGGAGAAGACAGGTTTTTTCTTTTATTTTTGACAGTCTTGTGTATTCGGGATCTTTTGTTTGTAGTTCACGAAACTTCGTGAAAGGCAAATATCAGGTAGATTGTCATGGTGTTGAGGTGTGTTGAAGCTTGCTTGCCCATCAGTGCATGTGTTTGAGGTGTCTGAATATTACCGAGACCACAGATATGTGTATCAACTTTCCAATGCATGATACCCACGATGCCGCTGGTCTGTTGACTGAATCCCACGTCGTCGTATCAAGCAAACCATGGTGCAACGCTATGGTGGGGAGGTCACTATGTCCTTCAATGTACACTACGTTCTCGCGGCACAGACACTACACACACCAGAAAAACGTAACGTAGGGCTAATCATGTATACTCAGGTTGGATTGCTTGCATCGGAGAGGGCTACCAACACAAGGTTTCACTCTAAGTTCTACAGCATTAAGTCGAATCTTTGGACAATATCTCTTCCTGTCGGAAACTTTGTCGATTCTAGGTTCGGCTACTTGATGATCATTCCTGAGCACACTCGAGAGATCCTTAGATAAATTCAAGGATATTTCCGTACAATATTACTGGAGGCGAGGGTTTTTTTGAAAGACCATAGAAAATGAAAATGAGAAAAAATTGCTAAAGTTGGTTAGAAATATACCTTTTCTTATGAATGCATCAATGAAGACAAACAAAATACGTAGCACCGTGATCCGATGCACTCATGGAGTACTGAAGTTTATGAGAACTATGTATACTAGATAATATTTTTCGCCTCAACATCGGAACTACCTGTAGTCTCTATCAGAGTCTTTCTCTGTCAAGAAGACATTGGTCGACATGTGAACTCATGAACTGACCTACATACTCGTGCCTAAAGATGGTGGCGCGCTAGCGCCACCATCTTTAGGCACCAGTGTAAGAGACTATTCATGATCATGGCTGAACTAGAGATTTAAAAAGCGATTCATTACGAGCAGAAACATTATTTTGCCTACCCAAAATAAATTTTGCCTTTCAACCACCGTTCGCGCTATAAATTGTCGAGTCAATTTAGATTCCCATTCACGCAGCCAATTTCACAACTTTTAACAGCCGTGAAGAACTCACGTTGGATTGCATCACCATTCATCATCTCAAAATTACACAAGCATTTCTCGTGTCTGTCGGAAGCAACACGCACGGTTGGTAGTTTTAGAGGATAATGCTGATTTTACCACTGGAAATATTGGTTATCAAAGACCGCTTCTGCTTAGCGAATGAATTTTTATTCTATAGATTATATATCTAAATCCCAGGTTACTTCAAGCTGCCATAACTTCCCTCTGCAGCGCCATACTTAATCATTTTTTTTGTCATTTCACTAGGAACATTTGACAGGCTCTTCTGTGCATGCGATGCGCCTGCATTATAAAGGTTGTAACAGAAACGGGTTCGGTACTAATCAGCACTTTACACCTAGTCCAAGCGACAACAATGGCGACAGATTGTAACTGTGGAGGCCGGCCGAAGGCCGGCCACAAAGCACACAATCTCTTGTAGCAGCTATGGTGCCGCTATATCATAGCGTCGAACGTGCAGAAGATCAACTTTAATCGCCGGTCTGTCAATGACGTTTATGAAGTTCATGACATTCCATGACGTCCGATGACAAAAAACCGCACAGTACCCCCTCTCGGTTTCAATCGGCAAACTTAGGAATTCAATTTCTGGCCGACGCATAGATAATCATCCTTCGATGACTCCATGACCTCCTGATAAGCAACCTTCGCTCTTGATAGGGCGAATAAAGCAAGTGGAACCAGGTCGTGTGTAGCGCGACACGGGTTAGGGCTGTCTCAATGGCGGGGTTGACTCAAAGGTAGTTAACGCCCCACCTTCCCTTCATTCGCGACGGAAGTCAAGACGACACACGACCGACATCACGAATAAACGAAAGATGGCGACTGCAACATCCGCGGAAGATACGCTCGCTCCACTTTTCGCGGCTCTAGGCCTCGGCCCTAAAGCTTTGAAGGAGGCTACTCTCAACAAGAAGGTCGCTGCTACTTGGGAGGAGGTTTTGAAGGAGGGTGGTGTCAATGAATCTACGGCTGCTGTTGATCCTAAGGCTGGAACTGCTCTTACTGAGCTAGTGGCGGCAACTGCGAAGGGAGATGGAAACCTTGCTGGAAAGAGAGAGTTTATTGTAAAACAGATCTTGGACGGAAAGATTAAGACTAAACCCCAGGTTGCAGAGGCAGTGAAGTACTGCAGAGAGAACAAGGATAAGGAGGTGGATGAGGAGTTTGTGAAGGGATTTGAGAAGGAGTGTGGTGTTGGTGGGTTCTCCTGAGCTGTGCTTGTTGAGAGTGTAAGCTAATCAGTTGTGAACAAATAGGAATTGAGTTCACTGCGGAATCCCTCACTGCGGCAGTTACGGAATACATCGAGAAGGTCAAGGAAGATATTTTGGAACAGCGCTACAAGGGACTCCCTGCAACTTTGGTTGCCATCAAGAACACTGCTCTTAAGTGGGCACCAGCAGGTGATTTGAAGAAGGAGATCGATGCTGCATACCTCAAGCTCTTGGGACCTAAGGACGAGCGTGATGCGCCACCCAAGAAGGCACCCAAGGCTGCTGCTGCTCCCGCCGCTGCTCAGAAGGAGAAGGTTGAGGAGAAGGAGGCTACCCAGGAGGTTTCAAAGGACCAGATGTTTGTAACTGGATTCTTGGCTGGTCTTCACAAGCCTGGTGGAAACGAGCAGATTATCCCTGCGAGAATGGAGGAGCACCTAAAAGCTACTGGTGGACGGGTTTTCACTCGTTTCCCCCCCGAGCCCAATGGATACCTTCACATCGGTCACTCGAAGGCAATTGCCATCAACTTTGGATATGCGAGATACCATGGTGGAGAGTGTTACCTCAGATATGACGACACCAACCCTGAGTCCGAGGAGGAGAGATACATTATCGCTATCAGAGAGATTATTGAGTGGTTAGGTTTCAAGCCTTTCAAGATCACTCATGCTTCCGACCACTTTGATCGTCTTTACGAGCTTGCTGAGGAGCTTATCAAGAGAGACAAGGGATACGTTTGCCACTGTACTGCAGAGGAGGTCAACGCCCAGAGAGGAGGAAAGGACAACCGTGGCCCTCGTTTCGAGTGCAAGCACCGTAACCGCCCTATCGAGGAGTCTCTTGCGGAGTTCCGTGCTATGAGAGACGGAAAGTACCAGCCCAAGGAGGCCATGCTCCGTATGAAGCAGGATATTCTTGGATCTGGTAACCCCCAGATGTGGGACTTGACCGCATACCGTGTCTTGACTGCCCCTCACCCTCAGACTGGTGACAAGTGGAAGATCTACCCCACCTACGACTTCACCCACTGTCTTTGCGATTCTTTCGAAAACATCTCTCACTCCCTTTGTACCACTGAGTTCATTAACTCCCGTGAGTCTTACGACTGGCTCTGCAATGCTCTCGAGATCTACCGTCCCCAGCAGCGCGAATACGGTCGTCTTAACTTGACCGGAACCATCATGTCCAAGCGCAAGATCATGAAGCTTGTCGATGGAGGCTATGTCCGTGGCTGGGACGATCCTCGTCTCTACACTCTCGTTGCCATCCGCCGCCGTGGTATTCCCCCCGGAGCTATCCTCTCCTTCGTCAACGAGCTTGGAGTCACCACCACCCACTCAAACATCCAGATTAAGCGTTTCGAGCAGACCGTCCGTCGCTACCTCGAGGAGTCCGTTCCCCGCTTGATGATGATCCTTGACCCCCTCCGTATCCGCATTGAAAACCTCCCCGCAGACCATTACGAGGAGTTCGATGTTCCTTTCTTCAAGCCCAACGACACCAAGATGGGAACCCACAAGCTCCCCTTTACTAGAATCATCTACATTGACCGCTCTGACTTCCGTGAGACGGACTCCAAGGACTACTTCCGTCTTGCACCTGGCAAGTCAGTTGGTTTATTGAAGGTTCCCCACACCATCCGTTGCACAGCCTTCTCCAAGAACGGCGACGGAAAAATTATCGAGGTAGTCTGTCACTATGAGAACGATGTTCCATTCAAGAAGCCCAAGACCTACATCCAGTGGATTGCCGAGGCTCCTCAGGCAGGATCTCCAGTCCCTGTTGAAGTCCGTCAGACAAACCAGTTATTCAAGAGCGAGAACCCTAATGACAACCCCGATGGTTTCTTGGCTGATATCAACCCTGATTCCGAGGAAGTTTTCAAGAATGCGATTATTGAAAACGGTATTCATGAGATTAGAAGAAGAGCCCCTTGGCCTGAACAGGAGGGCGAGAAGGATAAGTCGAAGATTGGACCGGAGTCCGTTCGCTTCCAGGCCCTGCGTGTGGCTTACTTTGCTATGGACTCGGACTCCACCGAGGATAAGATTGTGTTGAACAGAATTGTTACTTTGAAGGAGGATGCTGGAAAGAGTGCTTAGATGATAGGGAGTTTATTGTGTTAGGGAGGATGGAGTTTGGTTGATCGGTTGGTTGGTTGATAGGTTGGATTTTTTTTTTTACCGCGGGTTTAAAGCGAAGAATAGTTTGTTAGGTGCGTTTAAATGAGAATGATTTCGCAGTTATGTAGTGCTAGGTTAGGCATGAACTTTATTTACGAATGATTATTTATGAGGTTCCATAATTTCGAGTGATACAATTTTCGAGTGATTACAACCCTACCTATGTACATATCAACAATTTTTTTTTTCTTTTATTGGAATCACATATGAAGTTTACAAGAAATTCCATTCGCTGTTGATATTGCTATTGCCTTTTTTTTCCACAAACAAACAAAGAAAAAAAAAACAATTAATTCTACTTCCATCTTCCCCCATTTTTTGGATCCACACCATGATTTTTTGTTCTAAATATATCAAACCATCAACATCCACATCAACATCATGATCATGATCATCTAACACTCTACCTTTTTCTACCTTTTTTTTTCTTTCTTACTCTCTATCCAATCTCACCGCAGCATTGTTCTCAATGAAGTTAAGGTCGACCTTATGACCCAACAATTCTCTAATGTTGGAGACCTTATATCTAATCATAGTAGGTCTTTCCAAACTCAAACCCCAACCATAGACTCTTAGATCCTTAGGTAATCCCATACTTTCCAACATTTCGGGTCTAAACATTCCAGAATTACCAATTTCAACCCATTTGTTTAAGCCGGCATGGAATCCGAAGATTTCCATAGAAGGTTCAGTGTATGGGTTGTAAGCAGGTTTAAAACGTAAATCATGCACACCCATTTTCTTGAAGAATTCCTGCATGAAGGCGATTAAACCTCCAAGAGTCAAGCCGTAATCAGCAATAACTCCTTCAACCTGATGGAACTCGGCCAAGTGAGTAGCGTCGACGGTTTCATTACGGAAGACTCGGTCGATGGAGAAGTATCGAGCGGGTTTTGGGTCCTTTGCTAGTTTGTGGAGCATATTGGCGGAGATGGCGGTGGTGTGGGTACGCAGGACAAGACGGAGGGATTCCTCGGCTTTCCAGGGGTAGCGGTAACCAACGGATCCGTATTTACCACTCTCGTGAACCTCGTGGACGTTGTTCCAGTACTCGGTTAGTTCTTCGCCGGTTTCGTCATCGCGGGGTTTGTCGGCTACACAGGGATCGGAAATGTAGAAGGTGTCTTGAAGATCACGGGCGGGATGCTGTTGAGGAACGAAAAGGGTGTCGAAGTTCCAGAAACCAGATTCGACGAAACGACTAGTAGGCATCTCTGTGAATCCCATCTCGAAGAAGATGTTGCGGAACTCGTGGCGGACTTTGTTTAAAGGGTGGAGAGCACCGGATGGGGTGTGGGCTCCGAGAGCGGCGAAGTTGTAGGGCTTGAAGGACTTTTCTTTCCATGCTCCGCTATTTTGGGGGTTAGAAAAAATTATCGCGCTGGTGAAGTGATAGAGAAAGAGGGTGAATTACCTGGCAAGCATCTCAGCGGTAAGGTCGGTCTCCTCCTTTACAATGGTAAGCGCAAATTTGGCTCCCTTGTTGATCTTGAAGCTGATACGCTTCTGCATCAAGACAAGCTTGCGCTTCTTCAAGTCGGCGAGGATCTTAGCATCGGGGAAAGTCTGGGTGTCCTTGATAACCTGGAGCTGTTCACGAGTTACGTCTTTAATAGAAGCTGCCTATTACCGTCAGTTTCCACAACTCTGAAGACTTCATAGCACCCCTCTTTAGAAATGCGCATACCTTCTTAACAAGCTTATCACCATCCTTCGCAATCCATCCCTCCTTGAAAGCCTTTCCCTGACCAACCTTCGCAGAAGCCGCACCAACAACTTTCTATAACCCCGATCAGCACAATGCCTCTCCAAATCTATCGCGCCAACTCACAGCTAGATCCGAGATCTTAAGGCCATCAAGCGCCTCACAAACCGCCTTGTAAACCTTTGCCTCATGCGAACCGTCTTGCACGATTCCGGCAGCCTCCTCGGTCAAAACCGCAACCTCCTGGTCCAAGGTTTCATAGGTGACCATTTCCCTGCTCTTAAGCGAGTCGAGAGCGCCCTTTAGGACGGTGGATTCGACATCGGGGAAGGCGACGTTGGACGCGAGAGGAAGTGAAGAGGCGTCGTTAAGTGCTTGTAGCACTGTCGTGGGAAGATCGGAGGCCATGGTAGGTAGCTTGTGGTGGTTTGGGTGTCGCGGGGTGAGAGGCGCGGTTGGGGGGGGGAGGGGGGGGGGGGGGGGGGGCTAATTGCGGGGTGATTCGCGATAGCAACCATTGAGTCATTACCCGGAGAGATGCTCATCGATCGTTGACCCCCGATAAACCCCATTGAATGACTCTGAAGATAAACACTGCTTTGCTGTACTCGGGTAACGTAGGTAAATTTTGAGAAGTATAAAATAAACACATTTAATAATAGTAGAATAGATATAAATAAAATTTTGCCCTGATACAACAACTAGCCTGATCATTGTGGAAGCGCGATGCACAATGTATCACTCGGTATACACTGACATGTCGGACTTTCATGCGCCCCCAAAAGCTACAGAAGCACTTGGAGGGTCAAGGATTTTGTAAAAAATACCTCTTTTTATTGTCAAAAATCAAGATTCGAGTAAGATATACTGCTTAATTCCAACTCTATATACACCTCGTTATAAATAAACCATACTGTGACATTTCAAGAAAATGCACATTTGGTTTGAATACAGCATACCATACAATATAGATAAATCACCTTAAAAACAACTTTATTGTACTTATTTACTTTAATAATATATTCTGTATGTCTTCTGTATATTTACAGTTTACATTCTGTATATCCTTGTATAACTTTTGGTATTCCCTGCTTACATTCTGTATGTCTTTGTATAACTTTCAATAACTTTTATATATTTTATACAAACCCATCAACATCCCCCCCCCCCCCCCCCACAAATTCCTCACACATTTATTACCATACCATATCTCCATCTCCATCCCATCTTCCTACCCCACCAATCCATCCACCAGTTACAACGACATCTATTTCTATTTCCATCTCTATCATTTCCAATCCCAGCACAATGAATATTACCACCAAAAACAGACGAATAGGATTGATTATTTCTACTAGTACCTGAAGATGGTGGCGCTAGGGAATCTGTTCATAGGAAAAAGAGACGGAAAAGAGACGGAAAAAGAGATGGAAAAAGAGACGGAAAAAGAAAATTAAAGCAAATGATATACGGTATGTACTATGATATGCAGTATACCTACAATATTAGGATTAGGATTAGGATTAGGATTAGGACATTGACGATTGTACGCACTATTCACTACGCACTGCACTACACATTACGCACTCCGCACTACGCACTTCGTAGCTCATACCCTACCTACATAATCCAACCCTAATTCACCCTGGCTAGTATCTACAGCATGGCTCTCTGGAACATTGGTATATTATCACATATACATATATACATCATGAAGCATAATCATGCACGATAGATAATCGATAGGATAGTATAGCTTATTCGAAGCATACGAAGCATACGAAGCATAATCGCCTTCCCTTGATATACTATATATATATTTTTTATAGCCTAGAAATTGGACTTAATGTGGATGTAATTCGTCAGCATTGATATTCCTCTCCTCTCCCCGTCCCCCCCCCCTCCCCCCCGCCCCCACCCCCACATCCACAATATCCACAATATCCACAAAGAAACAAAGAAACAATATCCACAAAGAAACCAAGAAAACCAACAACTCAAGAAAATCAAGAAAATCATTTGTTTACCCCCTAAATCCATTCTTCATAGTTCTAAGCTTCTCCATAACCTGCACGGGACCGTTTCCTTGGATACTTTTTGGACCATGTTCATCGGTTGCTTTGATGACGTCTGGGTCTTCTAGCATCATGAAGACGTTGTGTTTCTGTATTTGGGTTGTTAGCACCTTCGTAAATACCACTGCCAGTACCACCTGTGCCGGCTGTGCTGCCAACACCGCCAGCACTACCAGCACTACCAGCACCCCCCAACACCACCAGCACCCCCCGAACTCACCTTCTCATCCCCAATCGTAAACCGTCCCTGCGTCTGTTTATTCTCCTCACAAAACCCCCTCAACCTCTTCACCGCCTCATTATTCGGCAGTACAAACTCCGCAAACCTAACATTATCCCTAGTATACTCATGCCCAGGGTAAACCTTCGTATCATCCGGCAGTTCCGCGAGAGTTTTATTCAACGCCACATTCATTTCCTTCGCCGTACCCTCAAAGAAGCGACCACAGCCTGCAATAAACAATGTATCCCCGGTAAAGACAACTCTCTCCATCCCATCCTTATCCCCTTTTTTTTCCTCAATGTAATAACAAATCGAATCCTGCGTATGACAAGGCGTATGCAGCGCCCTAACCTCCAACGAACCAATCCGAAAAACTTCACCATCACCAGGAGTTTTCGTCACAAGATGACATTTTTCTCCGGCGATAACAGGGAGACCGGGGTATTTTGATAAGATGCCGATGTTGCCGTGTTGTGAGTTACCGGCGTGGTCGAAGTGGTGGTGTGTGTTGATGATACCCACGAGTTTGATTCCCCGGTTGGTGGTGAAGTCTTGCAGGATCGGTAGGACTTCGTCGTCGAAGGCCGGGTCGATTATCATCGCGGAGTGAGTTGCATCTGCATCGTCGATGACCCTAAGGGGGTTAGAAGGGTGGCAGAGGAAGGCGGGATACGTACAGGTAGGAGTAGTTGTCGCCACGGCCGGTGCCTGCTGGGGTTAGAGAATGGTGAGGTGACATGGTGGGGACGTACGCATGGGGATACTGTGGATTTGCATTTTGCGCTTGGGGATGAGGGGGAGATGCTGGGGTGGGTTAGATGGGTTTGGTTATGGGTGATGGGGGATACGGACTTTGAAGAGAGAGGTGGTTCGTGGAGCTCTGACGAGTCTGGTGAGGAGCATGAAATGGTGTTACTGGTGTTTAACCGAGTGATGATGATGGTGGTGGGGTATAGCTGTGACGTTTTGTGATGTGTAAGTTATGGATTGTACAACTATGTATGGTGCAGCATGCTTTTCTGATTGATTACTTTTTTGATTGAATTAATGGTAGTACAGTTGATAAATATTTTTCTGAACCGGTTTATGGTACGTACGGCGACTCCGAGATTTGTAGGTCGGATGTTGTATAGGGTAGGGTATGTAGCTTGTTCTTTTCTCTGAGAACCTCTTGTTCGCTACGCGGTTGTTGAGGCTTGAGCAATGACGTTACGGGATGCGGGGCTATGGGGGCTCTTCGTAACGTTGGTATATCCGAGACCATGGATACCCCGGCTATGGGTTATTCTTATCATCACCCAGGACGCCCAACAAGTGTAGATACAAGAGAGACATGAGTTGTTTCGAGTTTTGAGTTTCGAGAACCCCAGTTTGAATGTGGGGTGTATCGAGAGTGATGAAACTCTGAACGAACCCCGGCTTCGTGATACTACTACTACTGTGGTATCGCTTATTGCTACGAATTATGAATTATGAATAACCATACACCGATTACCAGCTGAATTTGTCTGCAGATGGTAGAAGGGAATTGATTCAGCTACCGCGGCCGAAAGAATAAGGCATCTACACTGAGCGCCGAGAGACTTCCCCTTCCCTCCTCTTGTCTCTGATACATCATACTCTCAATTCATCATTCGCTCATGAGGTATCTTTATGCAGTTCTCGCCTGAGATGGTGCGGCTGGAAGACTGTGTAAAGTAAAACCGCGTCTATATGTATCATGTATGTGTACTATCTCCACAGCTCTGAAATGCAGTCAGATATAGATTTGTTGTTGGATGATGTTATTCAACAGCGCATCTCAAGTACCAATTACTCACTCGCTCTTAAGTTAGAAGTACTTCTAAGCGGTGGTTGGCGCAGCAGCGGAAGAATCGTCCGTCGTCGTCGTTGGCCATCGGTGGTTTGTGCGTTACTTCTTCTAGCGTGATTCTTCTAGCTTGCCAGAACACGACTCTATGTCTCGATCGAGAAAGCCCATCGCAACTCGCTCGTCAAGATTTGCCTGGCGGTTGGCCACCCGCTCCACTTCACCTCAGAACTGTCCAAGTAGAGAAGTCTCGGGGCTGGGTTGAGATATGTACTTCTTAGCATGGAAATTGGAAATGGGTTGTAAATTGAAATCGAGCGAGACAGGCTTTTAAATCCGATCCCGTCCCACTCCCCCCCCCCCCCCCCCCCCTCTCTTCAGAGCCACGCCACGCCCCTCTCCTCCCAAGAAAACAAAAAAAAAATAATAATAAGGAATTTCAGTCCAGCCCGCCAGCAACCAGCCCGCCCGCGCCTCTTCAAAAAGCCACGACTCTCCCGCCTTTTACTCTGATTGACTTTGACTGGCCGATTCCCCGCGACTCAGTTCCAGTTCCAGTTCCTATTCCAGTTCAGTTTCTATTCCAGTTCAGTTCCTATTCCAGCTACAGCTCCAATTCCAGCTCCAGCTCCAGTTCCAGTTCTTCACATCCGAGTCCCGTTGTCTCGAACTCTCCTGCACCATCGGAAGTTTAATCCAAATCCCCGTCGTCGCTTCTCATTCGCTTTACCCTCTTCTCAGCTACTGCTTCGCTCTTTCCTCGCTCGGCTCGTTACACATATAACAATCCTTCGATTAACAGCCGAACAACATCTGGCTCGCACCTTTTCTGCCAGCCCATATTCATTTCGGAAGGCGACTGCACCGAGCCTAACCCAGAGGACATTCCCGAACGCCCCATAGCAACCCGGTCCGTCCTAGCACCGACCCAGCAGTCTGGCTCGTCCCGTATTTTTCCAGTCACTCGATCGAGTTTGCTCAGCCTCGCTGTTTGACTACGAATATCCATACGGCCATTCAAGTTGAATCGACGAGACGACAAAGACACCACGCTACGGCTGTTTCCCGAAATATTCTTTTTTTGGTGTAGTACACAAACAAACAAGCCATACAACAGGGGTTCGCCCGAAGCTTTCTCTTCTATCTTTTCCATTTCGGTCTGGTCCACTGCGCCCACGTCGAATCAGTTTCCTTGATCTGCCACCCACACGTTTTCAGCCCACCGCCCACCACCCAGCCCCACCGCCGTCCCTGCACGCCAACTTTGGTAGCCTGTTTCTATCTATAAAGAGCTTGCAGTAGAAGTAACGACATCCTGCTTATTCCCAGCGAACTTTCGAACTTTAATTTTTACTTCCACCTTTCCACCGTGTCAACAAATCAACATCACAACAACAACAGCAATAACAACAATGGCCGGACCAAAGTCGCTTCTCGTCTTTGCTCTTCTCGCATTTACGCCCGCTGTTCTCGCCAGCGATGCAGAGGATAGTATCCGTCTAGCCAGGGATGTTCCCGCCGCTGCCGATCTTCACAATGGTCTCCACAACTTTGAGCCAAGATATAAGCATGGTGTGTTTCCCGCGGACAGCAATGCCCTGGAGCATATAGCAAGAGAACGGGGGGCTGATGCTGCCCCATTAGTGGAGATTGCGAAGCGTCAGAATTCAAACGACACGGCGAGTGGTGTACAAGAGACCAGTAGTTCTTCGTCTGCAGAACCACCTGCAACGAGATCTTCCGATTCTCCTACTCCCACTCCCGAAACTCCCACCGAAACTTCATCTGTGACTCCGCCTACTAGTTCTTCGGCTGCTCCTCCTCCTCCCCCGGAGACTTCCAGCACTCCTTCGTCTTCTAGCAGCGAGACAAAGCCATCTGCTACTGGTGAGCAACAGCCTTCTGCATCTGTTACCAGTATCATCACAACTGTTGTGAGGACGGTATCAAGAGACTCCACTAGTACCATCACACGTACTACTGCAGTCTTACCGACAACTTCTTCGGCTAGTGATGAGCCAAGTTCAAGTGCAAGTGACAGTTCGTCAAGTTCTAGTGCTGAGCCCCAATCTACAGATTCTTCTCGTACTTCTCAGGAGCAGGAGCCCACTTCTACTAACCAGCCCGAAACCTCACAAACGCCCACTCCAACCCCTACTCCCACCCCAGATCAAACAACTTCTCGACCTTCCGAGACTGTCATTTTATCCACTTCGCGCCGCACCACCACCGTCGATGGCAGTGAAACCACCGTTGTTAGCGTCATCCGTGTCACCTCAACACCTGCCGCGACCGCCGGCAACACCCCCGCTGCCTCTACACCCGGAAGTGGTAGCAACAACACCCTCCAACCCGGAGGAGCAGCATCCGGAATTTCTTCCAGCCTTTTCAACGTTGTACTCGCTGGTGTTGCCGCTTTGGCTGCCGGTGTTTACTTTGTCTAGATTATGTCTAGACAATCTAGATTTTTATTTCACTTTCTATATATCATTGGCGTTTTGATACCATATAGATTATTACCCTTACACCTGATTCGCAAGGCCTAATGGTGTAATTTTGCCCCCCCCCCCCCCCCCCCCCTTTTTGGTTACGGTTCTTTTTTTTGGTTTTTCAGTTTTTTTGTATTGGTTGGAGTAGGTTTTTGCGGTTTTTTTTTGGTGCATTATTATGGTTGGAGGCATAACTTTCATGACTTTCTTTGAGGAGTTGTTTTTTTTGGTGAAAAGCTAGATATAGCTAGGATTGAAGCATGGACGCATGGATGGATGGAGGGATGAAGGGATGCACTTGATGATTATTGATTATTGATTATTGATTGAATGGGAGAATGATTTTTTTATTAATTGATTATTGGTCGATTGGTCGATTGATTGATGAGTTGACGGAGGTTATGGAATGAAAGGTTTTAAATTTTTTGAATGCGAATTGATAGGAGGAAATTATAGTAGTGATATACATATGAGAAATATCATGTAAAGGTAACTGCTGATACACGGCCGTTTTCGAATACCGGGATTGAATTGGTTTAGATTAATATAATGGGATTTTTGAGAATTGTTCCGGAAAATGTGAGGCTAGGCTGTTTTGTGATGAATTGTGGATTTTTGGATTTTTGGATTTTTGGATTTTTGGAATTTGGATTTTGGGGTTCGGGATTCGGGATTGTAGCGGGAATCATAACAAAAAATTCGGATCAGATCGGATCAGATCGGATGCTGGATGCTGGAATCTTTCGGTAGGTATGGGTATGGCCCTGGGTATGTATGGGTATGTATAATGGACTATTTATAGATAAGATCCTGTACGTATGTATGTACGTATTGTTTTTTTTTTTCGGGACCAGTGGGGTAGGCTGGGTAGGTTGGGTAGGCTGGGGCTGGGTAGGCTGGGTAGGCTGGGTAGGCTGGGTAGGCTGGGTAGGCTGTGTAGGCTGGCTAGGCTGGGTAGTGCATGCGCAGCCTTAAGATTACATACGAATACGACTGTACAATGTAACAGTGTAACAGTGTACATAGAAATTCCGCTTGGCTTATGTATATATATACATATGCGATGATGAATTATTTAACCTGGGGACGGTGACGGTGATGTATGTGTAGTAACTAGTTTCATGGGTTGATGGGTTGATTGGTTGATAGGTTGATGGGTTGAGGTACGGGATACCGATGATGCATGATGCATGATAATGGCATTAAATATGAATATGAATAATAATTATAATTATAATTATGCTGCTGCTGATAAGATAAGATAAATCAATGGCAGAGTGTCAATATTTCAGGCGTGAAGGATCTGGAAAAGTGAAACCTTATTGTAGTTGTCGTTATCGTTATTATTATCATTATCACTGTCACTGTCGGATGATCAGGGTTCAACACCACAAGCTCGCTGATATGTTAGGGTTTGGTTTAAATGATACAAACTCCCAGACTCGAGACTCGAGACTCCTAGACTTTCGCTGGGTAGCGGTACTAGTAGCTTAAGTAAACCATCTGAGATTCTGCACCCCATCTAGTGAGGCATCTATGTAGTAATGTATTAGGGCTAACCATTCACAAACCCTATGGGATTCAGAGCTTATAAATTGTATTTTAGATTAGACTAGATCTAAAATCAAGATACAAGAAACAAGATACAAGAAACAAGCAGTTGACTGTAAGCTGTTTTGTGCTTTTCATTTCTTTATTTATTTATTTCTTTACAGCCAGCTAGCTAGCTATAGAAACTAGAACTTCTCGGGTGATAAAGTTATAAATATCCTAGCTACATATATACAATACTACTCAGTAAATCCAGTGAACGTTACCTCAGAACCATTATTGTTATACCTGATGCCATTGGCGCTAATATCGTTTTCGTTGTTGTTGTTGTTGTTCTGTAGATTGATGTTGATGTGTAATATACCGTGTAAACTTTTTTCTACAGGATATAACCCCCTCCCCCCTCCCCTACCCTATTATGTGTTCAATTATTTCAAGCTTTGAACTTTGCCCGGGTTTCCGGATTGTTGTGTTATGTAGATGTTGTGTAGATGTTGTGTAGATGTTGTGTAGATGTTGTGTAGATGTTGTGTAGATGTTGTGTAGATGTTGTGTAGATGTTGTGTAGATGTTGTGTGGATAAGGTCAGAGAATTCGGGATTGGGTTACTGGTTATGATTTTCGGTTATGATGAGATTGGAGACTACATAGATGTGTTCTGGGAAGGTTAGTGGAACATGGAGTATGGAATATGGACTACAGATGATGAGTGATGGTGGGGTTGGGGGTTTATGGTTGAAGGTTTAAGGAGCTAGTCAAGCATTACACAGTAAATATTTTCACGATTAAGTGAACTCGAACCCACATTGTCTATCATCAGTCAATCAGGGTACAAGCTCGCCAATCTAACCCATTAGGGCTATACATTCACAAACCCTACGAGATCTAGAGCTTATAAACTAGACTAGACTAGACTAGACTAGATAAACATCCCATAGGCTATAATGACTCAAAATTCAAACCTGGAATAATGTTTCATTTCAATAAAAAAAAAATACAAGCTATGCTTTTTTGTGCTTTTCATTTCTTTGTTTACAGCTAGCTGCAGAAACCAGGACTCCGCAAGTCATAAAGTCATCAAGTCATCAATTCATCATCGTAACAAACTCCATTCGTTATTCCTTTTAGTTCAGTTCAATTAAGCTCCTGCTCCGACTCCGACTGCATCAACCGCCACCGGAATCTCAATTGGCGCCGCAACCGTCGTTGCAGCTTGCACCTCCGCTTCCGCCTCTGCCTCTGTGTTAACCCCAACCGCAACCCCGACCCCAACCCCAGGTACCACCAGCGTCTCCTGCATCCCTTGCATCCCCTGAACTCCCGCCTGCATCCCCCTCCTCCCCGCCTCCAACCCCGCCACCACCTCCCTCGCCCTACTCCTCAACACCTCCCCCACGGCACCACCAGCCATATCCTCAATCAACACCCACCTCCTAAGTTCCTCTCCCTCAAGCACAGGAGCAAGTCCCTTCTTACACAGCACCCAACACCACATCAATCTCGTATCCCACGCGAGCTCAAATACACTAAACAGCAGCGGTTGCAGAACCTGGAATATCCGGGTATCTAACGGGTCTAGGGATGGCTGGTGGAGCGAGGTCATCGTGTCGTTCAGTGTTTGTTTTAGGTTGCTTGTTAGGGTTGTTAGTTCTGGGGGGAGCTTGGGGAGGTTTTGGAGAAGAGGATGGGAGGTGAGGTGGGTGAGGAATGCTGGTGTTGGGGGTACTGGGGGCTTGTTACTGCTGCTGCTACTGCTGCTACCGCTGTTGTTATTGCTGTTACTGGAGATACCGGCGGGGATTGGTGCTGCTGCTGGAGCCTTGGAATTAGTTGATGTATGTGAGGCGTTGAAGGTGTTATAAGCCATCATCCCAGCAAGGGCTAAAGCGGCGATAGGTAAGCCAGCCGGCGTAACTGCGGCCATGGCAAGAGGGTTTGTAAGCGGGTTTGCGAGCATTAAGGGATTTGCCATGGCTGAGGCTACTAGGGGGTTGTTCATTACTGAGGCTGCGAGAGGGTTGTTGGTTAGAGGGCTTAGGGTTTCGGCGAGGGAGAAAACGGGGGATCTTGGGCTTAGAGGGCTGCTGGAGAAGGGGGAGAGTCCGGGGGATGATAGAGGACTTGGAATGCTTAGTGGGGTTGAGCTGTAGGTGTTTGGGGAGCTGAAGTAGTTGGATGGGCTGGGGGAATTGAAGAAGGGGTTGGAGGAGGTGGGTGATAGCCCGTGATTGTAGCCCGGTGACATCGGCATGCTGTTGAAACCGTTCAAGCTGGAGTTTCCGAAGGCTCCATATCCCATCCCCATGCCTGTTCCCATTCCCATTCCCATTCCCATACCGGCTCCGGGAGATCCAGGTGGGCTTAGAGCAAGCTGGGCTAATCCCATTGGGTTTGCGAGAAGCATAGGATTCGCCATAAGGCTTGGACCAAGCCGTAGTAAGGTTGCTGGATCGGTTAAAGCTCCGGGAATTGCAGAGCCAAGAGAACCGACGGATTTTAGGAAGCCGGCCATTTCATGCGGTTGCATACCGGTCATGTTTGAAAGCTCATTGGCACCGGCGGCGGAGAGAGCTGATACCGCAGCTGCGGAGAGGGCGTCAAGATTAGTGTTGTTAGAGACGGCGGCGAGGGCGGCGCGGCCATTGAATTTTGGGGGAGTTGTGGTGTTGTGGGAGATGCATAGATGGAAGGCGGTGTTGAGAACGTCGTAAAGAGAACTTTCGAGCTGAGAGACGGATTCAGGTGTGGCGGCATTGGGGTCGGATTCAAGGGCGAGGAGAAGGAAGTTGAGAAGTTCTTGGGCTTGTGAATAGAAGAGAGCCTGAGTTTGCTCGGGATTAGGTTTTTCATTAAGGCTGGGGTGTAGGGAGTGGTATCGGAGGATATGAGTAGCGGTTGAAAAGGCTGTTGCGCCTGTTATGGAATTTGTTGAGATATTGGAGGTTATGGATGAAGCTGATGACGGAGGTGATCGTTGAAAGTAATTGTTTATACCCACTCGAACCGCGAACGCCAATACAAGGGCCCTGTTTATACCGGTAAGTTATCATATCCAATCAAAATTATTGACAACCCATCATTAAAAGAACTTACCATTCCGGAATGGGTTCACCCTCACTGATACCCTCAATGCCTTCCAAGACATCCTTTCTCCTCAACGACTCAAAAAACACAACCTTCCTCCAAGCATCTTGGATATTCTCTTCCTTCGTAGGCGAAATTCCTAAAACTCCATTCCGTGTGATGCAATTGACAAACCTCCTCGCATCGCGCGAAAATAAGCGCCGCAAAAGCTCCGTAGCGCCGTCGGAGAAGCAACCTCCGGTGGGTCGTAAAGCTATTGACTAGGCGATGCTATCAACACCGATTCGTCCACGCACAATTGAGCTTATGCAGCTCGACGACATACCACAACATCATTCTCAAGAACGTGGTTATCATATTCCAACGGTGGGTCGCAGTCGGGGAAAAGGTCGGCGAGAAGGGAATTGATTTTTTGTCCGTAACGTGGACGATGAAGAGTCCCGGTCGGTGCTGCGATGTTTAGATGGAATTGAGTCTTCTCATCAGACAAAGGGATAAGAATTGGTGCTGAATTCGAGAGATGTAGATATGGCGGGGCGATGACGGCGGGGGAGATGTGCCTTCTGAGTGGCATGATGGTCGCTGTCGCGGTCGGCGGTTACTGGTGGAGCAACGCAGGCAGTGATGTGGAGGGATGCGGTGAAGATATACGGTTTTTGATCGTCATGCTCGGTGTATGGTGCTGAATTGAGGCTAGAGCGATGGGCAATGCGTGTTTCAGAGTGATTCGATAAGTTTGAGTCGTCGTCGCGATGCTCATTGGATGTCACTCGCCCTGCATAAGTAACATGCGGCGGTAGACGATGCTTAGGATGCCGTTAGTTCCAGCTCTATTTCACGCGATACTATGTACTAACATTTGATTGCTTCAAATATCCACTGCAAACCTTATCTTTTCGCCAATATACGCATGCAGCACATCACGATGGTATCGCATGACGTACTATGTATGCAGTCCAATCTTAGCTATATGCTCAACGACCCAAAAAACCCATACATTCCCAAACACCTCACTCATAGAACTAATTTGACATTGCCAACATCACAGCCTCATAAATACTATGCCATTTCGAACTACCGGGTCCTCAATCCCTGAATCCCGCAATCCCTCATCAATTCTTATACATGATCCACACATTGAAAAAAAAAACAAGCTCAGCCCCCACATATCTAACTCTCGAACCACCAGAAAACAACCAAATTATGTAACAATGGAATCAATCAAATCCAATAACGATCCACTGCAATCGTAACGTTACTTCACGTGCTCGCTTATCCAACTGTTCTATATATCCACCCCTCCTTCGGCCGAGTTGCAAACATCCCAAGTACTCTAATTCGTAGTACTCTAAGGGTGCATTAAGTAGGGCGTACGCATATAATTTGGACATAGTAAAAGAATAACCACAACTCCAGGGGTTTCCTTAGCAAATGTGGGGGTTTAACAGCTCTGCGAGAGCCAATTTTAACCTTAACCATTGAAACATATTTGGTGATTTATGCACGACGGTTGTCTCGGAATTCAAAGTTGTACGAGGAGACAAAATCAGGACGCCGTGGTAAAACAGAACATCGGGTATTCCCTTGTACCCGATTAAAATCCAGGGTGTGACTTGTGCTTATGTCAGGGATTGTATGAAGTTTAGCTCCGGTCCTGTCTCGTTCCATAATGAGGCGTGAAACATCATGATGGCGTCGTTCGAGTGCAAGCTTAAGAGCTGAGCGTCCATATCTGTTGCATTCGTGGATTTTGACATCATTCCGGTTTAGGAGAAAGCTTACAATACTAGAATAACCACCTCGAGATGCACATGTCAGGGCTGTATCTCCTTCCTTATCCCTTATGCTGGCGTCGATGTCTTCCCGGCTCAGGAGGATGCGTACGACATCAGAATGTCCATTTTCGGCTGCGGAAATGAGAGCTGTCCGTCCATGTTTGTTGCATCGATTGACTTCGATGTCTTTCTGGCTTAGAAGGAGGTTTACAATGTGAGAATAACCACCCCTAGATGCACATATGAGAGTTGTATCTCCTATATTATCCCCTATACTAGCGTCGATGTCTTCACGGCTCAGGAGGGGGCGTACGACATCAGTGTGACCTTGTTCGACTGCAAAATGGAGAGCTGTGCGTCCATTGTTATTGCATTTATTGACGTCGATGCCGTTCCGGCTTAGGAGAAGGTGTAGAACATCTGAATGATTGTTGTCGGCTGCGCAAATCAGAGCTGTATCTCCCATTACATTTTTTAAATTGATATCGATGTCTTGCCGGCTGAGTAGAAGGCGTACAATACAAGGATTGCCACCTCGAGATGCATACATGAGAGCTGTATAGCCTTTTTTATCCTTCAAAGTAACATCGATGTCTTGCCGGCCTAGGAGGAGGTGTATAGCATCAGAATGGCCATTTTCTGCCGCATAAATAAGAGCTGTTTCTTCTTCTTTGTTCTTTGAATTGACCTCGATGTCGTTCCGGCTGATAAAGAGGCGTATAACATCAGAATGACCATTTTTAGCTGCGCAAATAAGAGCTGTTTCTTCTTTTTTATTCTTTGAATTGACCTCGATGTCTTCTCGGCTTAAGAGAAGCTGTATAATATCGGAATGGCCATTTTCGGCCGCGCAAATAAGAGCAGTTTCTTCCCTTTTATTCTTTGAATTGACCTCGATGTCTTCCCGGCTTAGGAGAAGGCGTGTAATATCAGAGTGACCTTGTTCAATTGCGAAAATAAGAGCCGTATCCCCATGGATGTTGCGTTTATTGACGTCGATGTCGTTCCGGCTTACAAGGATGCTTATAATATCAAAGTAACCACCTCGAGATGCACATATGAGAGCTGTATCTCCTGGTATATTTTCTGAATTGACTTCAATGTCGTTCTGCCTTAAGAGAAGGCGTACGACATTGGAATGACCATGTTCGGCTGCGGATATAAGAGCTGTGCTTCCATGTTTGTTGCATTTGTCGACGTCGACGTCGTCGCGGCTTAGGAGAGAGTTTACGATATCAAAATTACCACTCCTAGATGCATATATGAGAGCTGTATCTCCCTGTACGTCATCTGAATTGACGTCGATGTCTTCACGGCTCAGGAGGAGGTGTATAACATCAGTATGACCATGTTCGGCTGCGGAAATAAGAGCTGTTCGTCCATGTTTGTTGCATTTGTTGATTTCGATGTCGTTCCGGCTTAGTAGGACGCTTACTATATCAAAATAACCACCTCGAGATGCGCATATGAGGGCTGTATCTCCTTCCTCATCCCTTATACTGACATCGATGTCCTCCCGGCCTAGGAGAAGGCGTATGATATTAAAGTGACCTTGTTCGAATGCGAAATGCAGAGCTGTGCGTCGATGGATGTTGAATTTATTGACATTGATGTCTTCCCGGTCTAGGAGAAGGTGTATAACATCAGAACGTCGCTTTCTGATTGCGCAAATAAGAGCTGTATCCCCATGTGTGTTGCATTCGTTGACGCTAACGTCGTTCCGGCTTAGGAGAAGGCTTACGATTTCAAAATAACCACCTCGAGATGCACATATGAGGGCTGTATCTCCTTTATCCCTTAAACTGACGTCGATGTCTTCCTGGCTCAGGAGGAGGCGTATGACATCAGAACGACCGTGTTCGGCTGCGGAGATAAGAGCGGTGCTTCCATTTTTGTTGCATTTATTGATGTCGACGTCGTCGCGGCTTAGGAGGAGGTTTACGATATCAAAATAACCACCCCTAGATGCACATATGAGGGTTGTATCTCCCTGTATATCATTTGAATTGACGTCTATGTCTTCCCGGCTCAGGAGGAGGTGTATAACATCAGAATGGCCATGTTCGGCTGCGGAAATAAGAGCTGTGCGTCCATGTTTGTTGCATTGATTGACGTCGACACCGTTTCTGCTTATGAGGAGGCTTACAATATGAGAATAACCATCTCGAGATGCACATATGAGAGCTGTATTTCCTTGTACATCCTGTGAATTGGCATTGATTACATTTTCAGTTTCGTCGAGAAAAAGACGCATGAGATCCCCGTGTCCTTCCTGTGCTAGACCTACTAAGATCATGTTACTATTTTGGTTTGCCAGATTATCGATTGTGTTTTGGTCAACAATTGATTTTACGACATCCATGTGTCGATTTTTAAGCGCCCATTTCAAGAGTATATGGCCGTGATTGGATTGAGGCACTTGCAAGTCAACATTAATGATAGCATGCTTTAGGAGGAGCCGTATAATATCTATCTTATTGGTTTCGACGATGTAATTGATAATCCTTCTGCTTGCTGTAATTTGCAAGCTTATTTTGCATCTGTTTCTTTCCAAAATATGTCGTAAGATGTCCGTGTGGCTTTCTTCGATAGCCCATGTTAAAGCGGCTTCCATTCTTGCAGTTCGTAAGTTGACTTTCAATTCATTCCGCCCGAGAAGAAGACGTATAACATCTACATGCCGCTTGTCGACTGCCCATGTGAAAGCAGTATTGGATCCATTTTTACATTGTACTGCATTTATATCGATGTCGGCTCTTTGTAGAAGTAGATGAACAGTATCCGTATGTCCATTTTGAGCAGCACTCATAAGTGCCGTAAATCCGAATCTATTTGATATCGTAATGTCGGTATCACTTCGTTGTAGTAGGAGGCGAACAAGTTCGGTATTTCCATTCTTGGCCGCACGGATTAGCGTCGTGTAACCATTAACGCATTGCTGATTGACTTTGATATCTCTTTCCGCAAGAAGATGGAAAATTTTTGAGTTGTCTTGATCTGAAAGTGATGCAATTAACAGTGGCGATACGCCAGGCCTAAACTCTGCGTTTATGTCTGCGTAATATTTTTCGATCAACTCCCGAGCTATGCTTTCGACACCGTAGTAAGCAGTGATGTGCAATGCACACACGGTTGAAGGTTCCCACAGAGATGCTCGGATAATGGATTCGTGTCTCTCAAAAAGGTGCTCGATAGGAGAAGCAACTCCGTAAGATTGTGCAAGGTACCATGCGATTGAAATAGGCCAGGTCCGCAAATTTTGCGAGATGCATCGAAAGTTGCAATCGTCCAATAAAATATTAATTCCTAGGTCCCTCACTTTCATACAAGTTGTTTTCCGTGTATGATAGCACCAATTGCAAATGGCATAGTCGAGAAAGACGTAGCGTTGTATAATTGCTCTTCCAAGCTTCATTTGGTGTTCGGCAGAGTGATTATCCTGAGGCATCACATTTGATTCGGTTAAGTCAATGGAATTAAGATCTTTAAAGTTATTCGAAAAGTTGAACTTCATGTATGTCAGGCAGATCAATGCAATTTCGTTGTGACCGCCCTTGAATAAGTTTTGTCGATTGTACTCTGACTGGAGATAATCTTGAAGCGATTTGTGGACCAAACGGAGGGTTGAAGTCCCCTCATCCACAATCACGAGACCAAGACAGGAGCCAAGTAATGATGATACTGGAGTAAAGTTTTCCCAGTCAATTTCGGTATCCTCTTCGTTTACTGCAAGTGCATGACGTAGCTCTTCTACCGTTAATTGTCGAGTTGCCAGGAATACCCATTGTAGGATATTCATGCCTTGGTCCGATTTTGCCGGTTCTTGACACTTTATCCTATCGATAGTTGCTTTAAAGGCACCTTCGATGCCCCTAGGCATGGTCTTGAGAGCCCCCCGTCTTTTCCGGACTGTAGTATGCTCTAAAACCGCTTGTATTTGAAGAGCAGGCAGTAAAAACCTATGACCATTCCAAGTATCAGCACGAAGCTTATGCAGCATACCATGCATATCGGGATCAAGAGGGTTGGATAACAAACATTCCATGTGAAGAAGCAATAATTTCCGAAACTATTTCTTCCATAAAGGTAGGGTCCATTGGCACATCGCTGGCGTCCTTTGCAATGGCATCAATTACAAACTTCGAGATATCGCTAGGATTTGCTTCCAACTTGATTGATGTGTATGATAATGTAGACTCTGACGCATTACTAATGCACCGCTGAACATGGTTTGAAACATGAGGTCGACCAGTGATAAAAATCCGAGTTGAATTGCCCATGGAGGTTATTTCCTTGGACAAAGTAATAAGCGATTCCAGCAGTAACCGTCTATCACTGTCTGTCGTACATTCATCGAGCGCATCGATGCATATGTAGGACTTAGAGAACTGCTTCAATATTTTCGCTAAAAACTCCAGGGCTTCTTCGAAGTCCAGTGGGCTCTTCTTCCTCATTCTTTTCTGCAATTCCTTTATAACATCGTCTGATAACGTAGTTGCGAGTGATATATTGATGACCGCCTGCCTTAAAAGCCCACAAATCATAGTTTCCGGAGTTTGGCGAGTCAATTTTTGATAATCACAATAGAACCAGACGACGCATACTTTTTCTTTGTCCGAGAAATTTCTTGACAGGTGGTCTATGATCAGTGAACTACAAATGTTTTTAGCACAGGGCTAGCTCATTCGAATCACGTAAACTTGGATGTCTCTGCGTACCAGATGGTAGACTTGCCTGAACCAGGTATCCCGAAGCATCCCAAAACACCGTTACTAAATGTCTCTGGCTCGTCTTTGGACCACGTCTGAAACTCTTCAGTGCGTAAAAACCAATCACCAGTGCCCTTCATTCTCTTGCGTCGAATATCGTGATGTCTTATCTGAGGATCGATCGCAGAAACCCATTTCAGGATATCATCTATCTCTCCATCTATCTCATTGTTAGCTAAATACAACTAAAATCGTGTGGTTAATAAACTCTCACTTTGAAACCGTGATTGAAGATTTTGTACGCCGTCTAAGATTGAGTTTTGCATCTTCGTACTAGACAGAGAAAGCTCTGAGACAAGACTAAGGATATCTGTAATTTGCTCAGACCGCCGCAATAGGTCTTCTGATACAGAAACTGATAGACTTTTAAGGCTACTGATCGTTGTCTGAATTTGCGTATAATTCTCTTCCAGTTGTTTCGAGACCGCATCAATAGCAGATGAATTTTTTGCAAGGATTTCGCTTATCATAGACTCTTAGATTAGCAAATAACTAAGTGTATTATAATGATGGCCCACCAGAGACATACCAGTTCGATATCACAAGGGAGAACTCAAATGTCTGTGCAAGCTGGTGTAGCTCCACCACAGTTTTCAAGCACTCTTCTTTCCGAAGCGGCCATTTAACGCTCTCAAGTAGTACCCTCATATGACTTGTTTTTGGTTTGCAAATCATGTCCAACTTTTTGCAAAGAGCTTCGATCTTTTGTTGGCAAGAACTTATGACCGAAGAGAGGACTGATGCTTTGTCAAAAGCGATCTGCTGGGCTTCCTCGCTTGGAAGGAATACAATCAGTTGTTCCAAGACATGTTGCAGCGCAGTGACTTTCACCAAAAGATCATGGACTTCCTGGGGTGCTGATTTGGATGCGCCGATGTAACCGTTTAGGATCCCGCTGATCTCTATCGTTAGACTCAAAAGGCCGGCTAAACCTGTTGCTATTGTGAATGGATCCATGTGGACGAGTGGAAATGGGGTAGATGATTGCTGAATATTTTTGAACTTGGGCTTGAAGGAGTTGATGTGGTTGAGTTAATGAGACTTTGTATCGAATTCTCGGCTCGCAGACATTTTCATGTTACGCGAGACCCCGCTCATCTATGACCCTGCTCATGGAGATACAGGAAAATGAGCTAAGCCTCATCAATTATATTTCTCACCCCGCATCATCATATTTTTCATCCTTGAAACCATTCACAGCCTCGCTAAGCCGCCACGTAATCGGAACGGTAGGTAGGTAGGCAGTTCGGCAGGCGGTCGTGTGGATAGGTATATTACACAGTTATTTCCAGTATTTCCAGTGAACACCCCCGTTACAACCCCCACCCACCCCTTCGCATAGCACCTCTACGGTTAAAAGACTAAACCATTGGTAAGCGTAAAGTTTTGGAAAAGAACTTCGCTGTTCAACGAATTACCTTAGAGACGCACTGGAAAATACGTATCACGTACTTCGTTCGTTGAGATGAGGTGTTAGATAGAATCTGTCAAACTGAGCAACGCGAGGAAGAATTTAGAGGTGGAGAAGACAAATTAATTTATTTATAGTAAGCAAGTACAACGAACAGAGAGCAAGGACATATACACAGGGGACGGCTAAAGCGCCCTACACCTAGAACTCCACCCCAGGTGATATGACTGTCTAGGCACCTTCCAGCAGAATCTGGATTTGTGAATTAATAAAACAATCAACCTCAATTTGAGATCACAGTCTTCCATTGAAATTTGCGACCTAACGATTCTGCCACACACCTAACCATTATGTATTTACTTCTGCATACTTGATTCCCATATCTCTCACATCCCACGCCTAGTAGAGCATCATTATATATAACTTCAACCCCAAACCTACGCTCCCTTAACCTTCCCAACTCCAGAAGTCAAAGTCATCATGAAAATAAACTGAACAACATAGGAGTACCCAAATAAGAACCAAGTACGTCTCTTCCTCATCTGTCTTGGTGCCATTGGGTATCCATTTGCCGCCTCTACCTGACCATCCTCTGGTAGCAATACGTATTTAAGACTCCTCAACTACTCTATGTTAGCAATTTTTCTCAAATCCAGGCTACTATGTCTAGCTGGAAGAACTGGGAGGGGAGCTAGTTTAAACGAGACTGATAATCATGGGCTATCACTCACCAAAAAGAAAGCCTGTGCCAAATAAAAGTACCCAAACACCGCCCAGCTGATCCATCCGCTTCCCATCATAGCCGTAGCCAAGATAATGAAAATAACTCCCACGAACTTATACCCTGAATACGCCACCAAATCAAGTAAAGTCGAGTTTCCAATTGACAACAGATAACAACCCAACTTAAGACACACCAACTCAAACATCACCGCTCCGAGTGCTGAGGAGGCCGTGTATCCTAACATCTCCGGATGGAAAGTTCCTGAAAGCCCGTACAAAAGAGCGGATAGGAGGATGTAGGTTACAAAAGACATCAAGGGAATGTACATGTCGGGAGCATTAATGTCTTCACGAGGTTGAAGATAAACGGTCTCGGTCTCGCCGCGGTTGGCGGAGGCACGAGTAGTGGACTGTCTTGACCAGGGAGAGTGACGCCATGGGTTTATCAGTAAATAGAGTTTACGGATTACGTAGGTGTTGGTGACGGCGAAGAAGGGTTTGAGGGTGGAGAAATAGCGGGAAATCTAAGGTTCGGTCTGTTAGCACCAATTCTTACTCTTCGAAGCCCAGCGACGCCCGACAGAGCTTGATAAAGTCTGACAACATCCGATAATGTCAAAGGATCTGTGATGACGCTTGATAACGATTAAAAAGGCTTATTGAAACCCTTCGATATAGCTTGAAGAAGCCCGTCAACACCTGGAAAACTTGAAAACGTACATTCTTTCCCGCTATCTCCGTAGATCCTCCCATAGCAGCCCTAGCCATATTAAAAGCCATAGGCGCAGCCATCGGATCATTGAAGAAGCTTGCTCCCTGAGCGAACGCTCCAAACTGCTGCCCGTATGCATTATTTCCTCCTGGCTGTGGGGCGAGATTTTGCGGGTATGCTTGTGCGCCTTGCTGTGGGTATGCATGCGCCTGCGCACCCGATCCGTAACCTCCATAAGGAATATCGTAGGGATCGCTCGACTGCGAAGGTGGCGGAGGTGACTGCATAACTGGTACTTGAACTGGACGCTGAGGGACGGGGTGGTGAATAGGTGGGGTAGCGGAGTACATTTCTGGTGTACTCTAGCAGTCTGCCGATTCGTAGGGTAATATGGGCTAGGTGGATGTGAAGGCAATGGTGAAGTACTGATGGAGATATCTAGTGACCGGAGGCTGAGATGTGTTCAAATCAAATCAATTCGTTCCGTCGGAGACTGAAGGGATGTTTTGTAATGTCGATGATGATGGCTGGAATAAAATGCGTTAATCGCTAATGATAACAGTTTTGCGACGCGACGGAGTGATGCGAGAGTTGTCGGCGCGTTGCGTAGCTGCCACGAGTATCGATTGAAGCTCCGTGATGCACGTCGTCGCCGGGTGTGAACTCGTGAGGCTCTAACCCGATCAAGCCAAATTGAATCGCTTACTAACCCGTCCAATTAGCGCGGTCCAATTATCCGTTGCAAGCGCTCACATCCTTGTTCAATCGCTAAACATGAGCAGTGTGCATATGTATAAACGCTTGAGACGCACGTGACTGTAGGCTTTGGGCTTTGGGCTTTGGGCTTAAGCTTAAAGCTCGGTATGAGCTCTTCTATCCCGTAGCCATTAAAAGCGTCGAGTTTCGGATGGACGTGAACTCTTCCGTGAGCTTGTACTATATTTTGATACATCCATAGCAAGCTCCCACCGATACTACCTTTGATAATTGGGCCGACGATGAGGTGGAGGAACCTTTAATCAAAATCATAGACATCCTGGCCCAACCCCTACCATAATTACTTCAATAAGATTCACTCTGTAATATTGGTGTGTAGTTTAGCTTCACTTGGTGCATTCAATTTTGGAAAAGTCTACTGTTCTGACTGCTATTCCACTTTGGAATCCAACCTTGAAGGTTGAAATAATACCACCATGGGTATGTAAGACGTATGGAAGCCTTTTTCTTTGTATATTTCAGCAATTCACACATTCGACGACCAAAAACTCTTCTCCCACCCGGGAACTGGGTGTGAAAGAAAACAGTAATCCCGCCATTAATATCTAGAATATCTGAATATTCTGAATATCACCCGTGACAAACGGCGAGCTTGAAAGTCTTAGTTTCGATATCTCATTTCCATAACACAGTGTTTAGGATAATTATGAAATATTTCTTCACATAATGGCATTAAAACAAGAAGTGTATCGCACGTGGTTACCCCCCATATTAAGCAATTATGTGCTGAGTAGAGAGTCCTCCAACTTCTCAATTGGGAACGAAAGTGCTGTCTATCAACAGCTTCCCACTTAATATAGTTAGCTGAGAGTCCTCTTTAAATTCTGCTAGGAATAGTATTACGATGACCTACTGCTTGGGGTTTGGTGCCGCGGGTGGTCGCGGATCTCTTTGCAACAATATCCGGTAGATACCTACTCGAAACTGTTTCAAGCCCTAAAAAACCAGATTAAATCATTGAGGCCGCCACCAGTATTAAAAGTCCTCTTCTTGCGCATCAGAAAATGTTCGACATGTTAAGAGATGACCTGAAGACCCATTCCATGGACCTGGAGATCATGTGTGAGGTACTTGCAGGTGGATTATGCTTATTCGCTGCCGATAGAGATTTATCGGCGTTTCCATCCTCATTTATTTGCCATATATAATAAGGCCATATCGTGTAGACGAATCTAGCCCGTCACACGCATTACAAATTTTAGTACCAATTGGTTTGTGGGTGCCGTTTCTTCGTCAGGTCTGGTGTAAATTGTTTATAATTTATGAATGGAGTACGTATTTTTTCTATTTTTTGTCTTCCCTCCTTTGTTTTCGATTTTTCTTTTGAAATAGTATCTCCGTATTAGATTATGCAAATTGACAGTTTGTGATTATATTCCCATAGCGTGTCTACATCCAAAACCTTGAATGCCATTCCGTGTGGTGATTAAACAATATAGAAGTGTGTTAATGAAAGTTTCCATGGTAAATTATGCGGTACAACATGTATGAAGGGTAGACGACCTGTCTTGATCACCATAAATCACTTCTGTCTAAGCTTTTCCACCACAAGAATCAAGTAGAATAGTTGAAGACTGTAGTTTTGGATTTCTTTATTCTGCTTTGTAGTCTGATTAATTTATTAGAGCCTTCAATTTTCACCTCCCCCAGGATAATACGTGTTCTCTCTCTTCGCTTGCTTCTTGTGCGTTTCTCGTTCTACCTCCGCTCTGATTACTGCTATCACCACAAAGGACGATTAGAAGAACAGTTAATTACCGTGACGAGTTTATTTAGCGATGAAAACGTCTCTCATTCATTACCCTAGGTCGAATCATATCGAAATAACCAAGAAAACCAATACCAGCGGGTTACATCCATGCAATCATCAGTCCTAACAGATCAACGATTCTGCAGCGTACCGATACAGGAGCCGCATTATGACCATACGCTTCTCGCCTAACTATTTTTATTCAAGTATATAGAGATCATACGAAGGTACAGCTATACCCCCTCCACTTATGATTCATCGCCGGTAACCTTTCGCCGTAAGCATCCTAGCTCAACATAGCGAGATATTCCGATTGACACCTCATGACCCGCGCTTACATGCGTTCAGAAGCTAGAGCTATCTTTTCATAATCAGCCCGCAAGTGACAAATAACCCAAGCAGTCAATTATCTAGTTTGCACGGCGAAAATATATTTGAGCCCGGACGTTTGCCACGTGAATTTCAGACCTGTCTAGCCATTGTTTGATAGCTAAGAACCGTCAAACGCCAGGGACCAGGCCAGGAGCTCGTATGCACGCGTGATGCATCAAGACGCAGCGAAGCCTAGCGAATCCAAGCGAACTCCAATGAGGCCCTGTGAAGTCTCGATAGCCAGAGTAGGCGTTTCGCCATAAGGTATCTGCAATACATGTGGCATCGTAATCATAATAGCCGCGGAAGATTTCTACCCAGACCTCTCGGTAGGGGGAGTTCTTTTTAGTTTCTCATTTATGGTAACAATATTCTTCAGCTCAGGGAGAATGTGATTGTGCATACGATCCTACGCCTACAGCCTATGATACTTCTGCTTTCAAAGCGAGTGATATTAAATGCACCGCGCGCTAACCTAGGGAGGGTGGTTGGTGGGTGACACAGCGTTTTTACCCAGGGAATCCGGGGAGCTCGGGGAATTTTGCTTCACCATTGGCGCACCTGAGTTTCGTTCGTTTCGTTAAGTTTCATGGGTTTCACACGTTTCGCAGGGTAGGTAGCGGAATTTTTTAAGGTTTGGAAAAGCTACATGTTACGTCTAGATTATCAATAATATTTGCGATAACCTTTTTTTTTGTTTTTCCGCCATGCTCCATAGAAAGTCGCATCAAATATGTAACCATAACCTTTCCTTGCCCTGGTCGGACCACCTCACCCCACCACACCCCACCCGGTGATCCCTAGCTTTCCGGAGATCTTAGGAACTGTCATGACTGGGTTTCCAGGTTTCTGTTCTTTCTTCAGAGTGTTCGCGAATACGAAATGGAATAAGTCAGCGGTCTCTTCTAGATTGTTGGATCTACTTACCCTCTAGTTCCTATTGCTATTGTTGCACCTACGGGATAAAATGGATCTCCGACGTTATGTGTTTCGTTATCCAAGGGATCGAAGTTTCCTCTCGTGGAAGGCTCTATGCAGGTTGGTGTTTTTGCGAACCAGGAACCAGCCACAGTGATGCGAGGAAGTTAATCCGCAACGCAGCATGCTTGAAGCTTCGGTAATGCATCTACATGGCTCATGGTAAGATAAAATGGCGCGAATGCATGTGTAGAGTGGGGACAGGCTTAAAAGTTAGTGAAATTGCCGAAGTATCGTGAAGGCTTGGGAGGGATTTCAAGATACCCCGTATCTATGCCGTTGGTGTTTTCGAAGTACCCAATTATGTCTCAAACTCCCAAATATCGCCGGAGCATAAGTATGCTATACCAATGTTACTATACAAAGAAGCTACTCGACAGCATTATTCATCCATAGCAGCGTCCGGACTCCGGACTCCGTAATTCCTTAGAAATGCTGGTCGTGGCGCGAATTTGGGATTCTCAAGGTGCATAAGTAAGCAACTTTGCCTCGCCAAAGCTTTGGTAAGATAAAGAAGTTTATGAGGCGTGCTGCGTTTAGAAATATGTAGTTGGTGCTTCGTATTCTGGTTTCAAATTATCCAGGTAGGCAAAGCTATGTATGTAGAAACCACTCGCGAATGATGGGCTTGGAGTGATGCTGGGTTCATACATACAGTGCATCAGTATACCGATACCAAGCTGCTTCTCCCAACGGTTTCAAAGAAAGCCTGTCGTATGAATTGGTTCAATGGCAGTCTGGATGAATCTTTCCGAGCAGGAAGTGGAGTTTTATCGAAGTTTTGTCATCTATAGTTGGTTCACCCAATTGGATGCCTTGGCTAAGCATCTACGAATGACATAATTGACGTGAAAGACGTAGACTGCAGGCCCCCATATGACAGTTGTTAGTTAAGTCCTTACTATTTTTTTGAAAGAAAAAGCCCGCTCGAGACAATTTACATAGAAACAAAACAAGCTTCCTTATAAGAATATCTACCTCAGAAAAAATAGGTACTCTTCAGAAGCTCTAGGCTCTCTCTCATGCGTATACTTATAAAAATGCAACTTAGCCTCACTACATGAAGATCAACGCGTATTTAGAATATCACTGTTGGACTAGTGTGTCCTGATGAAGGCGGTTGTGATGCAGATTGGGCCCCATTCTCCCTTTGTTCCAAGCCAATTGTGCATAATTAAGCCAGCCTACAAGAATATTGTTCCACAGTACCGGCGTAATTCCTGTAACGACATTTTTCAGTGTATGCTAACCATCTTCCTGGGGCTTGCAGAGCATCTTAGGCCCCCGGTCCAGTCAGCGCCCCTCTTCCTACCCCCGTCAAAACGAAAAACTTACTCACAGACCCTTCCAATGCCACTGTCTCGCCGTTACATACAAAGTCTGGTCGGGTCCCGTGTGTAGCTTAGCGGCCAGCTTCAGCCATATTGTAGCAGACTAACTTTATTCAATCCAAAACCGAAACAAAATAAAAAAAACAAAAAAATGTCGTATAGCCACTTGAACTATGCTTAGTGTATGTTTCAGTTGGAGAATTTTGGAATAACAATAACAAAAACTAAGGCTAAGACTAAGGGCCCTAACTCACACGTTTTTTTTTCTCACATGGTTAGCATGGCAAACTCATGGCGGACATGGCGGACAGAGCGGGAAATGTCTAGCAGGAGGCATCACATTTTAGATTTGATATCACAAAAGACATTCTATAAAAAAAAACCTTTATATAAACCGTACCTTTACCGTGCTGTTATCAGAAAATTTATGACAAAAGGGGTGATCCTATGAAATAAATTCAAGTAAAAACAGGAGTAAGTAGAATATGTGAAAGAAGATGGAACCTCTTGGAGCGGTGAAAGATTTCGTCATAATTCACCATACTTCGTCGGACATCATCAAACACCATCGGACTTTGTTAGACTTCATCAGACTTCGTCGGACTTTGTCAGACTTCATCTAGCCCAGTTAGGAGCCCGGAGCAGCCCTGGGATACCACGAGGTGTTCACGCGGTGTTCATGTGGTGTTATTGGGCAAGTTTTTGGTTCAGCCTTTGATAACCAACCTTTAGGGCACCACGCTTTTGGTACCCCGCCCGAGATCTGTTGATGGGTACTAAGTAGGTATCCTTCGGCACTTTAGTTCCTGCACTGTGCTCGTAAAGTAAGCCATAATAAGGTGCTGGGATTTAAGATTGGAGATTTTAAACGTTTGGACAGCAGCCTCAAAATAAAGTAAAGCCTAAAGGTAAAAAGCATGGAGGTGGGAAAGGCAAAGGGTATATTCCGTAGTCGAAGAGAACCAAAAAACATCCATGATTCGGAGCAGCCAATCCTAAATTTTCATCCAAAATCCCAGAGAAATAAACCGGCCCCATCCTATCGGCTGTAAAGCGTCCTTGGATATGATCCGATCATTTGTGACAGGTGAAGCTTCAAACGCCTCGTCCCTGACTTTTTCTGAACCACTTCATAAAAAAGAAACAAACGGGCCCCGCGGGTGCGATCCAAGATTTCATGACAGATTTGTTGCACTCTCACGCAGGCTTGTAACTTCGGCCTCTCGGGGTTCTATCCCGGACATAAGGGCTTGGTAGGCTTATAATCCATGTTTTGATCTGTATGTTAACGGCACAGGAACGCTAGTATTTCCTTTTCTGGCTGCGTCAAAGACAATCTGAGATCTAAGATTCCCCAGGTACCAGTTAGAAAAAGAAAGGTAGATCATAAATCAAAAATCCCCTCATTATGAGACAGTGTTAGCGGGATCTATTAAAAAGATTTTGTTGTATTCACCGCTCCGGTGTTCAGCTATGTTAAGATTGGTTTGAGTCAAGATGTGGTTTCTGCCAGTGCTAGATTGCTGGTTCCTGTTTGTTGTTTTGTATTTGTCTAAAACTGAGCAACTTGCGTCACTACTCACCAGCCTTATCCCATGCTCTGTCGTTGCCCTGTACTGCTGCCCTACTGCCATGTTGCCCTTCCTATTGACGCCCCCCCCCCCCCCCCCCGCCTCCACTCCACTCCAGGTGTCAAATGGCATGGCATAGCATGGCAGATTTTAGATGGGATGACAGGACGGGACGATATCTGTCTTAGATCCCCTCTTTGTAAAGATAAACCAATACTCCCTCAATTTGTAATAGAAAACTCGTCGTTAGACATACATTACAGTAGACTAGATACGCGAACCGCTACGGAGTAGCTAAAAGTTGAATTCCAAATCCCTTAGCCTTGGTTATACTTGGCAGAACCCATTTGGACCTTTATCCTGCAATGTATCTATCTTTTATGTGTCGGGTCCCATTCTAAATATGATTAATCAGATATCTTCTTCCTGTGATTATGGAAGATAAATTTATTGCACTTTGGTGTGTCTAAAGAGGTCTAAGGCTTTACATCTATGTCTATAACCTTCTTTGTAAACGATGCACAAACTAGAGGTGATAGGTTTCGAACTCGATATAGTTTAGATTCCCAGACTTTCCAGCGTTTTTCAGCGCTTCCCACATTCCACAAAAGACCATCATCTCACCTTACCAGAAACCATCAATTGTGCATAAGGCTAAATTTCCATGTTATCTTATCCAATGGGCAAATTCCGGGGGTGATGTAGATGGGTGAAAAATGGCATGGTTCCATGGCTCCATGGCTCCATGGTAAATGTAACATTCACTCAAAGCCCTAATTATGCGTACCGAACAATTAAAAAAAAATGCCTCTAAATGCCATCATCCTATGCCGGTCCGATGCTGCTACTGTAGGCCTTGAGTTGGTGAGGGGTTCCCCGGTTTTCCTCCATACATATGTGATGGCCGAACTGAATCTACATATGAGTTTCTCTAGAGATTGTGGTATCTGCGGCGTCGGAGACGGCGGCGGTGGTAGAGGTCCGATTATGCGGAAGCGAAGCTGCGGACAAGTGAGCTACGAGATGCAGAGCTACACAAAAGCTACGAGCCGTAATGAATGGTAATCTCCGCTTGATGTGCTCTATATAGGGTTGGTTTGTGGCTTTCGTAAAAAAAAAAGTAAAAAAAAAAAACACCCATCGGCTCCCTTCCCGCCGTAACCTAGCCATCCACATACCCTAGCTCTTGTGTAGCCCCGACGATCATTGTTCAAATACATACAAGAATCTGTGAAACCCTAAGCCCTATCTGCTTTGTGCCACGCTTGATGAGGTATCCTCAATACGTGGTGATCATGGCTTTGCCTGGAAATACTTTGTGCTTTGTCTGAGATAGGCCAGCACCGTAAAGCTAACGGGAAGTTGATTTTTTAAACCACAGAGAAGACGCACCCGGGGGATATGTAACTAGATAAAGTAAAGGCCAGATGGCAGCGTTTTTTGACGCCTCTACGCCTCCTAAAGGGTCCCTATTCAGATAAAGGAGGCCAACCGGGGAAGAAAAATCAGATAGTTTATCTCGCCCAAATTCCATTTGTTGCTGTACCCGAACGCATCTGTCTGGGATAAAATCGCGTCGCCGCATTGCTTCGCGAAATCGGCTTCCCCTTCCCTTTACTTCCCTTTACTTCCCTTTGCTTTCCACTGCCCATTACCCACTTCTCGAACGCCTCGCGTGGCATACCAACCCGCAAAGTAAAGCTGGACGATGGCTGGTCCAAGCGTACGTACCTAGCCGGACCCCCCCTCTCTCAGTCGGGCCCAAGGCGATGATGTCAGGGACGACAGCCGCTCATCTTCTGGCTAGGCTGGCTTCGCTAATTTTTTAGGTTCCTTAGTAAGGATGACCATTGATCATTGTTTTCGCGGGTTTTAACTAGCTAGCTGAGATTCGGTATATTTCGGTACGTAACTAGTGACGCGGTGATAGCGGAATTTAGCCAGGACAGGGCACCATGGGCATAAAGAGAATTGACGGAGGAATAGTCCGCAACAGATGTCTTGGTCACGAATCTTAAATGTTTTCTCCTCGGGTTCATGGTTTTTTTTTTCTGTCGGTGAGAGGAATTCAGACCAAATCTCATCAGGGAACGGGTAACCCATAGGGGTCCGTGGGGGGGGGGGGAAGGGGTTCAACAAGGCCGCTGGTGATGATGTAGTTATGAAGTAGAAATTACATACCTGCAGAATTTTACCATACCAACGTCTCTCTTGACTTTGTACCTTCTCAGAAAAACAAAAAAAAAACCTGAGTTCGGATGCTGAAATTACGCACCGCGAGCGTGTCAACTGTAGTTCCGCGGCGCTTCCTTTTTGCTTTGTGCCTTCATGTCTCAGTTCCAGTCAGCCTTCGCCCAGCTTTTCTCAGCCCGTATGAACGTTTCTCAAAACAGCTTAGCAACCGCAATTCCAGGAATCGAAAGCCTCTGGTTGGATGCGGATGTAAGTTCCTGACAATCCACTGCCAACCACATCCACTGTTGATCCTCCCACCCACCCACCCACCACCACCACCACTCACCACGCAGCCAAAAGCCGCCGCAAACTTTTTTAGGGATTTCGGAGATCTGAGCGTGCACAAAACCTGTGCGACGATCTTTCTAAGATCTAGAGGGTATTTCGGTCTAGGCCAGAAAGGGTTAGATAAGGTGCTCGCGTATCTTGCCGTGGTACAACCCTTTTCGCTCTCCTCTTGTGAAGATTCCAATCTCGTTTGTAGAGACAGTTGGGATATGTAAACTAGATAATTCTAAAATTGGAGCAAAAGACGATAGTTAGTGATAATTTTTAACAGAGACCGTATGCGTTCAATCTGGGCTTGGTAAAAGCGGTGGTCGAAGAAATATTGACTACCAGACGGCTTTTGAAACAACGATCGCATGCATCTACAAGTAAAATATCCGTGGTCCTTGATGCTACTTGTTTTTTGAAGATATTTATTTTTGTTTTTCCCGTCGGTTCAGTGGTGGTGAAGAGTCGTGATCGATTCCCGTGGTGTTTTGCTGCCCTCGCAATCATGCCTGCCAAGCCTACTCTTCGAATCGGCCCCACTTATCCTTGTCATAGGCTACCCGTAGGCTTCTTCTCCAGACAAGGCTGCGACTTGGTTGCGGCTGTTCCGGTTTAGAGAACTGTCATCGCCGTTAGGAAAGGGGTCTTTAGTAATGATACCATTCTCATGCACGTCGGATCCTGCACCAGCAGCTCCTTATCAATCCGTATGCCTCGAGCATGACCGAGCCTCTTGCTTCCAGAGTCGTGACTTTCTCGCATCGGTGGGGGTCTCTGGACTAATCCCTGTCATGACCCTTGCCAAACTCAACACTAGAAGTGAAACGTCGCTACGGGTTTTAATCGTTTTAATAGTCCCGATCTGCGCTACTGTCGGTATCCATGTACGATCGCAACCATCGCAACTCGGTTTTCCCGTGCCCCGGACCCTTGATGGTAGAGTGACTCTGGTTTAACGTGATATAGTTTAGTGTGATACGGTTAGCTTTCTAGCTCGCTCGTTAGCACCGCTATTCCAGCCCAAAGCCAGACGTAACGGGTCGCAGGTAGCACGCGGATAGCACGCTGCTGAAAAATTGTACGCTGTGTGCCCAGTGCAAGCATGCGTTCTCTCTTTCGTTTTCTCTCTGCGCGGCAGTTGCCTTTGCTTGGACATGGGGGAAAGCAGGCATTGGGGAACGAAAGGGACCTGGGGTCCGGGTAGGTGAAGCTGCGGCAGTGTTATTGTGGCACTCAGGTTTGGGGGCAGGAATGGAGATGAGGTTGGCGATGAGAGGAGGTTGGCTGGCTGGCAGAGCATGCTGTCATAAACGCCAACATGAAAGATGGCAGTAGGAATAGTTATTCTGGTAGAGAAGAAGAACATGCGTGGTATGGTGCATAGGTGGAGGATGAGGAGGAGAGAGAAGAAGAAGAAGAAGAAGAAGAAGAAGAAGAGGAATTAGTAGTAGTAGTAATAGTATAATAGTGGAAGAAGAAGAAGACAGTTGCATAAACGTCAGTTTGACATCCGTCACCCGTCCTTCTCTAAACTGTATCTCTTCTCTGCATACACACACACTCTCTCTTCTCTCTTTTCTCTCTTTTCTCCACCTCCCTCCATCTCGTCACACCGTCTCTCCGCTTAGCAACCCAGCGAAGCGTCCTCCGAACTCGGCTGTGATATTCAGTTGTTCGCTTTCGATACTTCGCATACGTGTGTAATCACACAGACTGTTTTCCCTCCATATTCCAGCCATCTCGCATACATGTGTAGCAGTAACACGGCCTGTTTTCCCCTCCAGCCATCTCGCATACATGCGTAATAACAGTCTGTTTTCCCTCTAGCCTGCATCGTGACACATGGCACTCCTGCTTGGCTCTCTAGAAATCTGGAACTTACTTACCGATTGGTTTACTGCCACACAGTTTTGCCCCCGATCCGATCCGCCTCCACGTCCAAAACGCAGTGTCGTAAATTGATGCGCCTCACATCCCCCCGGTCCTAAGACAAGACACCTATAAACCGAAGTGAACCCGGCCAGAGTCGAAGCGGAGAACCCACACAAGCGGAACCAAAGGAGACACACCCAAGCTTTACCCCATCAATATACCTCCCCACCCACCACCCCTCCACACTGAAAAGGAAAATAACCTCCTTAGTTACTATCTGCTTTATATAAACTAGCACTTCTGCTGTTTGGAAAAAACATCGTCACTTGACTTAAGATCTTCAGCTGCAACATCACCAAAGAATAACCATACCTTCACTGGAATCTATCGGAGCATAATATTATAACAACTACACCATCAACATCAACATCGAAATCATAAAGAAAGCTCCATCAAAATGCCTCCGCAACGCACAGCACCATCCAATAAAACCCCACCTCGGCCAACCCCCAAGCCGATTAAATCCGAGCGAACTCATGAAGAGAACCAAGAGAGGTACCTTCTATCTCTGTCCCGTTAATCACAATTTCCCTAACTAACAATATCTTTTACAGAGCCTATATTGCCGCATCCCGCCGTTCCGACCGCAGTCTAGAAGCCCGTATCGAGTCCGCCCGCCGCGCCTCAGAAATTCACTACAAACGTACAGGCAAGCGACTCCGGGTCACCGAAAACGACGTCATAAATGAAGAGATGTATGAAGAGGAAGACGATGATATCGGAGCCACATACCGGGAGTTGGGATACATGGTTTCCCAGCCTTATGATCCTCGGATTTTGGATATTTATCGGCACCAATACTCGATGAACCAGCTTATGAGGCGACAAGCAGGAATGCCTGGTATGCCGATAAATGGGATGCCGCCAAATGCAGTCCAAATGATGCCAAATGGCATGCCTACCATGAACGGAATCCCCATGAACCAGATGAACAACATGGTCCAAAACCAAATGCTTCAGCAAACCCCACTTCTGCAACAAGTGCAAGTGCAGCCCGAGTACTCCCAGCAAATGATGATGCCCCAAGGCTATCTCTACAACCCACAATTGACACAATACCAAGCCGCTGCAGCCGCCCAGCAGCAAGCAAGAATGCGTCAATACGCAATGATGAACGGACGGCCCATGCATGCTGTTCCTCGTATGATGCCTCAACAAACCATTCCTCCTCAGCTTCAACAGCTTGGTATTCAGCAGCAACAGCAACCAAAAGATCTCCCTCCCAGCTCCATGGCTCCTAAACAATCCCCGCGACACATGGGCCTGCCAACCTCTGTCTCACCCTCCTCCTTGTTCTATTCTGCTTCCACCGACTCACCATATCCCTTCACAACTGATCTGCCCGGAGAATCCAGCATGTTCTTAACCGGTCTTACTCAAGTCAACAATACTTCATCCTCAGCGCCAATGACGATTCCTGCCTACGCTGCATCGAAAGGGTTCACTTCTGAAGCTTCGATTACAGCCCCTCTATCAGCTGATCTCTTCAATGAAATTAAAACAGAGGACGGACTCTCAACCCCCAGTGGAGAACTTCGCTGGCAACCCAGCACTGGCCACCATGGTTCTATCTCCTCCGTTTTCTCCGCATCTTCTGCATCGATACCTACGGCTTCAGATTCTGGATCAGCGGCAACTTCGCCTTATAGCTCCCACACTAATTCTCCGTTTATGACTGCTATCCAAGTCCCAGCCTTGAACACAAAGTCACTAACGGCAGCTCCCTACACCTCGCCATCACCCACTACACCCGCCTCTGCTTCATACATCACCCAGCCTCTCAACATGCTTAAACCACAACCACACCATAGCGATTATGAACCCTCACCTGCTCCTCAGCAAGGATTCGATGGAACAGCTGATGACAACGCTTTATTATTCAGCCAAGACTCCAGTGCAGGTGCTGGGTTGGATTTGTTTTTTGGTTTGGGGGGAACTGAAGATGATGGGGATATGAATGGATTCCAAAACTATCTTTTTGAAACACCGTTGCAAACGCAATACTAATGGTTACTTTGCATGGTTGTTTAACAAGTCTGATTTTGTTCCATTATCCTCTTTGGGTTAGTCAGGTTGGCTTTGGGATGGTAATTTTTGAAAACTGGCTTTGGTTTTATACTCTGGGTGATGGCGTTTTTATTGCGTTTCAGCGGGATAGGGGTTTTCATTGGCGTTGGATTGCCTTTTTGGGTGGTTTCTTATTTTGATTCACTCTTCCTTTTTAAAGCACTACTTTACGTATATTATAGTTACTTTATTTGTCGTTCATCATGACATACATACATCGGTGGTTTTACCGTACTGCTACATCTACCCTTTCCTTTGTCCTAAGTAACGAGAAACGAAGTTTAATATCCTGTAAAATCAATTGTTTTATTTATTTTCCTTTCTTATTATGTAATTAGTAAAGTTTCCTATGTTGAAGAGTATGATTGTGCATGGACTTGAATTATCGGCACTGAGAGGAGGGGTATGGAATTGTAAAAACGAAAGTCTTCGGATTGCACAAAAAAAAATTTATTCTCATCTGTTAGATTTCACTTTGAATCTGTGATACTAGGGTTGGGGATCCGTGGGCATTTGGCGATGCAAACATAGATGGAGATCTATCAATTTTTGTCGATGGGGTTTTCGGAGATTTGCACACTTCGTGGCCAATCAATTGAGGAAATCCGAAAAACTCCTTATGTCACTAGCTTGGTGCAACTACCAACTACCAACTACATACCCCGGATCTATCAATTTTCACCTTTTTTCGCTCGTGATAAAAGCCGAGCGAAAACGAAGCTGGGCGTACATGCTGACGAATCATAGCCTGGCCTGGCCTAGCTTGGCTTTTGATTTAGAAGCGTAATTTCTACAAAGCTGTACAAAGCTTCTAGAGCTTGGAAGCAAAGCAAGATGCGAGATTTGTGCAGCTCGTGCAGCTGCCTGTGGAAGCGCAGCGCAGGGCGGAGGCGTCGCTCGCTCGCTCGTTGGTTCCTTCGTTTGTTTCCTCGCCATCAAAAGGTCTTTTTTCCATTGTAGTTAGAGTATATTGCCACGCTATGGCCTACATACCATACCATACCATAACTTTAACCTAGGTTTACTTCGCTTGTTATACTGACTATATATGTAGATTTGATTTCGGCTTTTTTAGGTTCTGTAACTACTGCTACTACTACTGCTGCTGCTACTGCTGTTCTAGGAACTTAAAATGTATGGTGCCATAACCTAAATTGGAACCCCACCTCCTTGAGATATAATACCTAATAAACAAACACTACCAGAATACCCACAGTACCAGAGTACCAAAGTACATAGAAAACCTCGATTCGTCCCGGTATCCTGGATTATAATATTCATTGTCCTTTTTAATCAAGATTTCGAAGATCGGGAAGATCTCGTGTATCACATAGATCTTGGATTTAGCGACCGGTTGATAATGATCGGTGAAGGTGTATGATCGGTTGTTACACTGCAGGTGCGGTTTCGTAAGTGCGGTATCATTGGTAGGTTCATAGGTTGGTAGATTGATAGGTTGATAGGCTGGTGGGCCCTCGGGTGGGTGCTGGGTGAAGAAGTCGACGAAATAAGGCAAGGCATGGTAAGGCAAGCGAGGAATGGACAGAAAAGCGAGGAAATAAAGAAACGGAAGGAAGGAAGGAGGGTATGTATAGAGGGAAGCTATAAACGTCTATAGCATATAAAATATTATACAAAATGTCATATAATACCCATATCCAAAATATCTGAAGTTCACAATTTTCATTCCTGAAGTAGATGGTGGATATCTTTTTTCTTCCCAACTTATCACCCAAGGAAACTGGACATAGTACGTATTTTTGCATTGGGGCGAACACAACAACTGCAGAAAACTTAACTTAATGTTATGATAGTTTTCGTTAGATACAACAAATGAGAAATGAAAAAAATGAAAAAGCCACCTCCATGTGATTTGATTTGATCTGATTTGATTCATCCGTGACTAATTTCTTCCTCAAGGCTCCGCCCTCTTCTGCCCTGATCTGCTCCATACTAACCAGCTCTGCATCCGTCGAGATTAATACATAGGATAAAGAAGAGAAGAGGAGAAGAGGCTGGTCTCATTTTTTGTTTGCCGAATGTTAACGTCACACTGATGAACGCTGATGCTGGGGTGAGGTGAGGTATACAGGCTTTGTGCTAGGATACTAGGATAAGAACCCGTGACTACATATGAGTTACTACAACAAACTAGCTACAGAGTACAGAGTACATATGTAAGATTAGTTTGATAATGCAAGGCGAGAAATAATTGGATTCGGGGGTTTCGACCGGTATAGTTTAAGAACATAACATTGCAGAAATCTGGATTTTGATAAAGTCCGCTAATGTAATGATGGGATAAACGTGGCTATTTATTTTAGCCAGCTAGCTGTGTATGTATAAGTCCCAAAAATGAGAATAAAAAGATAACAATCATAACACTTCAAGCGAGTCAGCCTCAGCCGGGCGAGAACTAATGGTTGGTTAACAGTTAACTATTGAATACTATACAAAGCCCCCTAGTTCCCTTGGTTCCCTTGGTTCCCTTGGTTCCCTTGGTTCCGGATTGGGAACGTTGCGCGATGACGATAAGCAAGAGGCGGGAACGCACACGTACGGCTTAAAGTAAGGGAAAAAAAACACGCAAAAACACTCCACATAACACAGCAATAAGGTTACCACTCGCGATCCAATAAAAAGGAAAGAGCACTTAGCCTTGTCAGATCCAAGTGCAGATCCGATAGATGTTCAGAAGAACGGGAGAACTTGTAAAAGAAGGGGAAGGGGAAGAGTACGGAAAGTTTTTGGGGATTCTATTAGAGGAAATTTAAATGAAGATCCGTAAGTATCCAACGGCAGTGGCGAACCACTGCAGGAATCAGACCGCTTGATACCAGTACCAGTCGGTCGGAGACACGATATATCACTCGACTGGCAGCTGGTTTAGTGAGCGGAGTTAACTAAACTGTACTCTAAATATTAGATTATTCGGACGCCTTCGTAGTCGATATTTCAATCAGTCTCACTGAGGATTTTTAGCGGCTGAAAAAGATGACCATGAGATGAAAAACAGCTTCACCGACACCAAAACCGCCACTATTTCCCCCTACTTCCACTCAACGGCAACCCGGAGTACATAGCTGCCATGTAGCCATTGGTGATGATTCGTATTTTGCACATGAAAAACGCCATAACTGCATTTCTGCCGTTAGATCATGGTGTTCGGGGTCTTGTCGGGGAGGCTGAAAATTGATCAAAAATGGCGCACTACCATAACAACTTATGTATGTGTGTATGTCCGTCCGGCATATAAAATGCCCCTCGGTGTGCGTACCATACTGCTTGACAAATAATGGCCCTAAAAAATGACGGGATGTCTCTCCGAGCCGGCAACCGTTTTTTCTTTAGTGTTGCGTTAACGTAAGTACGGTTCCGGTTCGGGATGTTGAGGGGTAGAGCGTGGAGGGGGGAGGGGAGGGAAATGGTTGGTCGTAGTTAAAATTTCCCACGTTTAAGGCGAACACTTTTTGAGACTCTCGGATTTTATTCAGCGTAAAAGTGCAGCGGTTAATCCAGCCATCATCAGTGAAGACATACCAAGAAATTTTTTATTTTGCTAAGTCCGAGACATATTTAAATGACGTATGTACTCCATTCGTCAAGTTAACGTCATGTCTCGCTCGGTGTCTAGTGTCTCGTCACCAAAGACTAGGGCGTTCAAAATTTTGCGCCCAAACCTTCCTAAACTACAGGGTCCAAAATTATTACAGGCTTGGTACCCGTGCACTCCTATAGACACGTCATTAAGGAGTTTTACGCTATCCTATCAGCGAAAGTGGCGGTAGTAGCGTTTCTGGTTTTAACGACAGCCCTAACGGCAATGAATGCCAAACTTTGAAAAGCCTTAAGCCTCCTTTGATTTTTTAGGAGAGGCTCAAGAATATCTGAGTCAGACAAACACGGTGACCAAAGCGGTTCCAGTATTACTGGAGAGAAGGTTGTGGTTATGGTGGACAGTTGGTTATTGTCGGCCTAATTTGAATATAATTGTAACTTTATGCTAGCCTTCATCCGAAGTCGGCATAGTATAGTGGTGAGTACAGCTCGTTGTGGTTTCACAATTCCGAGCAGACCCATGTTCGATTCATGGTGCCGACACATTTTTTGGTTCTGATGGAGAATGCATTTCACGATACATCACTCGAATGCCCTTACTATCATTTTCTATCGCGAAAATGTGGTGTTCGAAGGTGGAAGATCTGGAGTGTGACTCTTGAAATATTTCGCGATTGCCGTAATTAAGCAATTGTTATTTATCAAGATTAGCCATGTAGTAGGCCCCTCTAATATCTTCAACTTTATAATATCTTCAACTTTATAATATCTTCAACTTTATAATATATCCAAGTCCGTTGTTTCCCATTTCAAAGACCAGAGTTGTAAATAAACCATTCCATACCACCCCTAGTGTATCACAGCCCATATCTTTAACTTAATGGCAAATCTTTAGCCAAAACTTTTGTTTATTCCCATCTCGCAAATAAAACCACAATACGCCGTTGAAATAAATGTACAAAACCTAGTAACCAAAGAACCCAACAACACGTTCCCTCACCCATGCCAGCAACCATACCGCAAGGAGCTCTACACCAAATCTGGCTCCGTCATGTGATACAAGTCTAGAGTGGTACGATTGATTGTTTCTTTAGGGTTGATACCGCTGTTTTATTGATTAGCATTTGTTAACCCGTCACGGGAAGGTAGGGTATGACTAACTTATTCGTAACAAACATAGTAACAAAGTCTGGCTTGATAAAGTCCTGAAGAGGATTAGGGAAGTTGGCCATGCTCAAAAGATCACCGTCACTAGAGTGGATGGCAGGAGGCGGTCCGTATTCAATGAAGTTTTCTGGGTTGTAGGTGGTGACAGGGCACAATGTGTGAGATCCAGCAAGGACAACAACAGGCTTGTTGTAAGCCTTTGCAGCTCTGGCAAGGTTAAGAGATCCAGAGGTGGTGACAACACTACCATCTGCTAGTACGTAGTTGGCGGCCAAGAGAACCTTGTTGACTCTTGGGATGAAGTTGTAAATATTGCTGTCGGGAATAAGGATCATCTGAACTCCTCTGTCCTGGAGTGATTTTCTTGTTGCGGTCTGCTCCTCTGCCTCTTCGTCCTCATCGGACAATGATCCCTTGTTCATGAATGCAGCGTGGGTCTGCTTCATGATATTTGGAGATCCCTCGACAACAACAACGGTAAAGTCGTGGTCCTTCTTGTGGGCTGCCTTAAGCAAAAGCTTGTGGATCAACGGTGGCAAACCGTAGGTCATAACTATTTCGTTCCTAGGGAGAAGCTGTGGCCCAAACTCTGCGATCGCCGAATCACTGCTCTCAAGTTCGTCGACTAGCTCACGGATATCCTGCATAACAGCAGGCTTAATATCCTTTGTAATATGGGGGCTAGTTCCCGGAGGAAGGTAATGAACCGGTGTGTTGACGCCGGAGTGTAGCGGTGTGGTAACAGTTGACAAAGCCTGTGGGCTGTGGACGTTGAAGATATTGAATAAGCTGGTTCTAGCAGCCTGGTTTGTTCCAACAAATGAAGCATGGGAGGTCAATATCGTAGGACGAGAAGCAGAAGAGGGTGTCTTTGGTGCCTCCTCGCGGGCCTCAGAGGCCTCCATCGCAGCGTTGAACATGGCGAGCTGTCCGTTGTTCTCGGCCTCCTCACGGATGATTCCTAGTACTCGTCGTACCATGTTGCGAATAGACATCTCCTTTGGCCGCGCAGTGCTAAGCTTTGCCTCAATGGTAAGAACATAGTCGACGAGGTTGCCGATGGTTGTGAACTTGTGAGATCCGATGAGGCGCAAACAAAGCTGAGCGGTACCGACGGCGGCGGGGGTAGGGTTACGGATAGAACGGCGCTTAAGGGCGCTCGGGGATGGTTAGCTAGAGGAAAGATTTACAGGTTCGGGAGAATTGTACTCGATGTAGCGGTCGACTGAGTCTGTGGAGTGGAACTCAGTTTCGAGGTGGGTGAGCCACCACTTTAGGCCCGGGGTATGGATGTCCACCATTTGCGAAGTCATTTTGGGAGGTTTATTGCGGCCAAACAGTTATTGGAAAGCTGTTTGTGTGGCAGTTGGCAGAAAAAGGTACTTCGTGCGTGTTCGTGAAGGTCGCAGCTAGGTTGTGTAGTGGGGTCGAGGTTCACGCGGGGCACGAAGAGTCATCGTCAGCCGACGCGACGCTAGTGGAGATGCGGCTCAAACAAGGGTCTCATGGTCCTGCATAAAGAGCTTCCAGCGATGGTACAAAGATCTTAAATTCGGTTCAAAATATCAATCTATCTGTTTGTTTTCTCCGTGATTTGGAGCTGTGGTTTCTATTGGTCTCAAAAAGCAAATACGGGGACGACCCTTGCCAACACAATCGTGGGCGCCTACTAGACCTAAACCCTAACTATTACTAATGTTCATTAACTCGTAGAGTCTCTGAGTTCTTTCTTCTGTATTAACAGAAAATTCGCCTGTAAATTCGCCTGTTATGATGGCGCTTTTTCTAAAAACACAGTGTAAAATCAATGTATAATTCGTAAATAGGTCTGACAACAACCCCCATTATTTCTCTCCACTCTATACATACCCCAAATATGAACATATCCCAGGAACCAGTTCATTAAGCCTCATCTTACTTTCCCCCTCATTCTTGACAACCGCTAATATAGCCTACGAATAGAGCCTCCTTCCACCCCAAGAGGTAGCAAAACGAGTGATGTTGTATGGAATAGACTCGAAGATCGAGGAGGTTGAGTTGATGGAAGAGCGAAGGGAGTATAGATGACAGTGTGCCTGCTCTCTGAATTGGTAAAAGGGTTGAAAGGGAGGTGGCGTTGAATACTGCAACATCTGCCCCAATGTGCTAAGGTTGGTAAGAGAATGTTGTGGGTCATGGGAAGGATAATTGCGGTGTGGGATGCCTTGAGGACGTGGAGGGATATTTGGTTGGCGATAAAACTGGCGCCGTGGAGGGCAAATACAATTATACGGTTTGATTCATAATAGATGAATTTGGGATTTTGGCAGGATAGAGGGAATGGGTTGAGGAATGAATTCTGAAAAATCGAAGATCTTCTGAGTACCTATCAGGCTGGTGAAGTCACAGTTGATGATAGGGAACTCGCAGCGAAAACCGCATTTCTATTTCCAATGGGGTCAAAGGCTAGAGATTATGAACTTATCCGATCAGAAAAGCCAGTGACCTTATGCTTCGGTATGCCTTAAGAGCCTTGCCCTGCAGTTTGTTGAAGGTGCTCGGGCTCAACATCATAGATAAGGATACATCTGCTGCATGATTACTACTCATTGATAGCCTTATTATTCTACAGATATAAGAAGTAGAAGACTCTACATCGCCGCTGGAAAGTAAGTCTGAAGTATACCTACTTCAGGTATATAAAATAGCCCTGCGCAGTAGTCACATCAGTATCTTCGCTTCTTAATCTTTTATCTAATTTCAGCAATCTCTTAACACCTGAAAGTTAAACATGGTCTTAATATTTGATTTTGCTTACGTAGAGAACTCTTGTGTTGTTTGTAGCAGTGGAATGAATAATGCCTGTGCCGGAATATGACCATGACCTGCGTTCGCCTCTACCTGTACCTGTTTGCGAAGGGTAAAACCCTTTGTCCTGGCACACCATTTCCCCATCTATAGCAATTGCTCATTCATCAGCTCATATGATTGCTGACATGTTCTCGCCCCCACGTTGAAAACATGGGGACACAAGGGTTAGGGCATTCGAAGCAGGAACTTGACGACATCAGACACCTCCGATCCATGGATGCAAGCATTCTCCTAACCAAGTAACGTTTTGGCAATGACGCGGCGCCACCGAAAGCACTCCTGATCATCAATGCGATGGAAATTGCTGCGCCGAACGACGTACGCATTACGAGTTCGAGGTTCGATCTCAGAAGGCTTAGAGTCGCATACAAATGACTCAAGGATCAGACAGTGAGCCGAGGATCGACTGAGTATCGTGATGATACTTTAAATGAGGATTGGTTTCGTGTGAGGGCAATTATCTTCACCTTGAAGATGAGTTCTGGATCTTCGCTAAAGTGTCAAACTACAACCAAGCCTTGTGGTGGCTTTGACATTGGTCGCTAGATCGCTTTACAGAAGTTTCCCCATGGGCCCAGAAGATTCTACCGAGCTCAAATCACATGCCGATGGTGTCTTCGAACGGTGCACCGGGAGTCCGCATTCAACATTCCCAATCGTATCACTCGCCTCTATCTATCCTCGATCTCGACATGTTCCCTCAATCTGAAAAAAAAACCATGCGCATACAGCCACAATTCGTTCACTATCGGCTGAACATATTTCCGACTCCAGATAGTCAGGTCGATCACGCATCTCCGCCAACCTGATTTTCAAGCAACATTTCCAATGCTTGGAAATATTCCATACATCTGCAGGTACGTTGCGGGACCCGGAGTTCCAGTGTCGTACATGCCCGCTTACGAAATCGCCAATCTTAATTCTCAAAGTTTGTGGCTTTGAAATTTTTAGTCCCTCGCTATGTATATGGTGCACCATAACAGGGTCGTTGTCTAGAACAAACAAAGTAAAGCCGCAAAACTCAATTTTTTGATTAGCTACTAGCATGACGCTAGTAGACGTCAAGCTTCCGCTAGCTGAGCTATCCCACCTGCTGGCTGCGTGTATAAAGCTTCTCTTCCCCGGTTTCCGAAATTCAGTATCACAAACCTCCTAAACGTCTTAAACACAACATCAATATGCCCGAAATTCTGATCCTCGGTGCTGCATACACCGGTATTCCCGCCGCCCACCGTTTCCTCCGCGCTCTTCCGGACCACAAAGTAACGCTCGTCAACCCCTCCACCGACCTCTACTGGAACCCCGCCGCCCCAAGAGCTATTGCCAAAGACCATGCCTTTTCACAAAATAACGATGGGCTTTTCGAACCCTTCCTTCCCGCTTTCGATGCATACCCCAAAGAGCGCTTTGAGTTTATCCAGGGAACTGCTACCGCCTTAGACCCTGTTGCAAAGACCGTCACCGTACTTTCCGACCGCGAAATTGTTCTGAACTACGATCACCTTGTCATCGCTACTGGAGCGAGAACTATTGGAGACACGCCGTTCAAACAACTCGGATCCACGGAGGAGACAAGAAAGGCGCTTGCAGACTACCAGCAGAAAATCCAAGCTGCAAAGACAATTGTGTTATCCGGAGCGGGACCCACGGGAGTCGAAACCACCGGAGAAATCGCCACCTTGTTTAAAGGACAGGGCAAGAAGATCTACCTCCTCGACCCTAACGAAGGGCCATTACCGATGTTGAAAGAAAGCGTACGGGACGAGGCCAGGAGACAGCTTGAGAGCTTGGGTGTCACAGTGTTGATGAAGACTACTGTAACCAAAGAGACAGACGGAAAGTTGGAGCTCAGCAATGGAGAGGTTATTGAGGCGGATTTACATATCCCAACCTATGGCCTGATCCCAAACACGAAGTTTGTACCGAAGGAGATGCTTGATAAGACCGGATCTGTAAAGGTGGATAAGTACATGAGATCTACTGAGTACCCCAATATCTGGGCAGCTGGTGATGTCGCGAGTGTCAAGTTTAAGAGTTTGTTGTCGGCTAAGCCTATGTTGGATGCGATGACGGCGAACTTTATCGCAGTGGCTCAGGGAGGAGATGTGGTGAAGGAATATAAGGATGAAGCTACTCCTATGGTGGTACCGATTGGTGGTGGGTTCGCGATGGGAACTGGTCAGATGTTTGGATGGAGAGTAATGGGATTGTTGGTGTGGTTAGTAAAGGGAAGGAATTACTTTATTGGAAAGGCTAAAGGAGCGGCTTTGGCTACGGATATTACGGGAATAAAGGCGTAGATACCTATTGATTTTTTAAGCACTTAGAGTAATAATAGTTAATGATTACCATGAATTTACTTAAGCAGCTGTCTTAAGCCGGAAAAGTTTGTCATCGAGTGTAAAAGTGTAAAAGTTGTGATGTATCGAAAACCTATGGAGCCAACAGGTCATTGTTGACTGAAATCACTGTACATTTATAATTCAAATACGGAATATACAAACACCCACAACTTCTTTCCACCAGATCCTCCCCAACCGTTCTTCTATAAAAACGGTTCTAAAAAATACTGGGGTTTTTTGAATTAGGAAACATTTGCGCTGTGTACGTGGTTTAGGTAGCAAAAACAATATGTATGTGAATTATATAATGAGATTGATAGTAATAGTACCATGGTATCGTAGAGTATCGTAGAGTATCGTAGAGTAAGCAGATTTTGACTGACTCGTGACTCATAATTAATCACTCGATATTTTGGCAGAGGAAGATATATATAATTTCCGCTATTAAATTGTGGCCGGGAATCAGTGGTGTTTTATAGGAACTCGGAAAAGGAATATGCTGTCAAACGGGTCTGTAGATGAGAGGGGGGGGGTTTCTTTTTTAGTTTTTTTTTTCTTTTTTTTCTTTTTTTTTTTTTTTTTTTCAAGACGGATGTTTTTATGGCGGGTTAAGATGGGGAGTTAGAAGATTCTGTGGTAAAATCTGGGTTGATAGGAATTAATGGTTTTGCGTTTGTTTTGTGTTGTTGGTGGTTGCGTATAGAGATAGATACGGATATCTGGTGCAGAATTTCCTTTTTTTTTTTCCAGGTGCATATGCAGGTGCATTTGCTAAGGAAATATGACAGGGTGTTTGTTAATCATTCACTGTTTTGAAGAAAATATTTTTGGGGTAGATGATGGAGATTTGTTTCGTGGTAGATTTCTGGGGATTGTGCTGCGTGATGTTGGATGATATTGGATGATGTTGGGTGATGTTGGACGTAGTTTGGTTATGTTATGGCAACTAGTCAGAGAGTCAACTATGTAGTCAGAGAGTCAGAGAGTCAGAGTAAGAAAGTCAGCAACTCAGCAACTCAGCAACTCAGCAACTCAGCAACTCAGCAACTCAGCAACTCAGCAACTCAGCAACTCAGCAACTCAGCAACTCAGCAACTCAGCAAACGACCAAGTAACCACCCACATGCCACATGCCACGTGCTTATTCCCAGCCCAGCCCAGCCCAGCCCAGACAGATCATAAACCACCTACAACCACCTACAACCACCTACAACCCCCCATCAAATACCTTAATCTCGGTCTCCACCCTGTGCGGCGAATGAGGGGTATGAGGGGTATGAAGGGTATGAGGGGTATGATGGGTATGAGGGGTATCAACTCTACAGAAACCTACCATAGAAGTCAGATTTACGTATATACACGAATTTATTCCCGTGCTGTGATTAGTCATAGTAAAGGATTAATCATCATGGATGTGAGGAATTGTAGTTACTGGCTTATTGATGTGGATATGGAGGTGGATATGGAGGTGGAGGTGGAGCTACAGGTGGAGGAGGGGGTGGAGGTAGAGATATATTGGAGGTGGATGTGGAGGTAGAGATGGAGTAATTTGGATTTAAGGCAGCAATCAGCATCTCGGGATTTCGGGATCTAAGGCAGCAATGTTGTGCAGGATGTTATACAGGAGCTTATGCAAGATGTTGTACAGAATATCTGTTGTACAGGATATATGTTGTACAACAACCAAACTATATTACTCAACAACGAATCTAAGGAAACCTTGGACTGATTGTAACACCATACAGGTAATAGTATAATAGTGTAATAGTATAATATCTCAATTCAAAACAATCATCGATCCTTAATTCCAATGATGCTGGCTTTAAACGGTATTTTCGACAGGACAGGACAAGGCAAGGCAAGGCAACGCAAGGCAACGCAAGGCAAGGTAATACAAGGCAAGGTAACCAATCTTAACCTCAACAGCAGCCCAACCAGGTTCCTGAGATAATACGGGATCAAGACTAAGATTAAGAATACTATCTCTGTACCTAGCCTCCCAATGCTATGTCTATTTAGATACATATCTTGATGTTATGTAATACATTCATATTCATCACTTCCACTTCCACTTTGCTTTGCTTTGCTTCCACTTTGCTTCCACTTTGCTTCCACTTTGCTTCCACTTCCACTTTGCTTCCACTTTGCTTCATCGGCTGGATTCATCGGCTGGATTCTTAGATTATAGGCCCCACCTCCAGCATAAAGTATCGCGAGAATAGTTTGAAGGAGTAGTTAAGTATACTGTAAACATACTGAAAGCATTAGGGACCTGAGACTTGGGATTTGGGATCCGGGATCTTGGGAATTTGGGAGTTAATTATACCTTCAGAATTCCCTATGATTGATAGGAATTTAGTAAGTGATATTGTCTTTACATATGAGGGATTGGTGGTTTGTGTTATGCGTTATGGTTGGGTTGAAGATATGGATTGGCAGCGGGGAAAGAAGAAATAGTAGTGGTAGTAGTAGTAGCATCAGTAGCAGTAGCATCAGTAGCATCAGTATCAACAGTAGCATCAGTAGCATCAGTAGCATCAGTAGCATCAGTAGCATCAGTAGCATCAGTAGCATCAGTAGCATCAGTAGCATCAGTAGCATCAGTAGCATCAGTAGCATCAGTAGCATCAGTAGCATCAGTAGCATCAGTAGCATCAGTAGCATCAGTAGCATCAGTAGCATCAGTAGCATCAATACCAACAGCATCAATACCAACAGCATCAATACCAACAGCATCAGTAGCATCAGTAGCATCAGTAGCATCAGTAGCATCAGTAGCATCAGTAGCATCAGTAGCATCAGTAGCATCAGTAGCATCAGTAGCATCAGTAGCATCAGTAGCATCAGTAGCATCAGTATCAACAGTATCAACAGTATCAGGTTCCCAGTTTTGCAGTAACCACAACACCAACGCAATACACCATAGTTGATATTATTATGACATCGATAATCTAGATCTTGATTAATTAACTAATCAACCAATCAATCAACGCGCATATGACTCAGCACCGTAACTGACTAGGTATTTATGTACAGTAAACTGATTTTTTGTACGGTACACACATCCCTTTTATTGGAGCATCAGCATTTACGATTAATCTTCAAGCATCACATTCAGAACCTATGTAAAATGAAGGGTCGTCTTACATGCATATCTAATCCACCAGTTGCCAGGGTCTTGCGTTGAATTTGTAGCGCATCATCGAGCATCATCGAGCATCATCAAGCATCATCAAGCATCATCAAGCATCATCAAGCATCATCGAGCATCATCGAGCATCATCAAGCATCATCAAGCATCATCAAACGCGGGATTCCTTTACACTTGTAACGCCATACTTTACAAACATTACATACATGTGTGATACCCAACACCTCTATGTACTCTACTCTGATACAACGGCCGTAAACCGTGACAAGGGGTACCGAGGATTACCTTATCTTATTTTTATTTATCTTCTTCTATACATTCCCTATTTCCCATTCATGTCATTCATTCAAGAAAGAAAGAAAGAAAAAAAAAATTTGAGCTGACGTATATACAATATATGATATCCTTTTTTTTTGTTGTTGTTGTTGTTGTTGCGTCAGCGGAATGTGCTTCTACATAGTACATAGAGCTTCTAGGGTTTCTACGGGTTTCGGACATTCGGAAATTCGGAAGTTTTAGGCAGCAGAAATTTTTTTCGCCTTTGATTTTGTGCTGCGGTTTTGCCTCTGATTTGCTGCGGTTTTGCCTCTGATTTGCTGCGGTTTTGCCTCTGGTTTGCTTTTGTGCTGCTGTTTGGCTGCTTCGACTTGTGCTTCAACTTGTGCTTCTACTGCTTGGCTTCTGCTGCTTGGCTCCTGCTTCTTATCATGATTCAGATTCATGAGGTAATTATGTATGTATTCGTCTATATCTATATCTATATATATCATTGTATGAGATAGCAAAGACCCACTTTTCTTATATTTCCCCGCGGAATGTGGCGTATACACAGTATCTAGAGGATCTAGAGGATCTGGAGGATCTATGATACACGCGCGGTGGTCCGTTCGCGTTTGTGGCGTTATGCTGCTATGTATGCTAGCCACTTGTCGCGTCAAGTGTTTGAAACTACATATCTAGCGGAAAGAGCGCATTATGGTAGGATTGGCTGATACATACCGATACCGACAGTGGACAGTGGACAGTGGACACTACCTCCAAGATTTCCAAGACCTCCAATCTTCCAATCTTCCAAGACCTCCAAGGTCTCAACCCTCTCAAAGTAGTAAGCAGTACATAAGCGGTGAAGGTTCCTTAGAACGTTTAGGAAAAAGAAAAAAAAGAAAGTTCATGAAACAACCCCTGGATTTGGTTTTATTTTTGACGGGACCGCGGCCGAAGCCGACGGGACTCTAGGTTTCCTAGGTTTCCTAGGTTTCCTAGGTTCTTAGTTTCTTGACGGTGTAGCAGACTAGCATAAGAGTTTACTAGCTTCCTATGGTGGGTTGCAACTGGAATTATATGTACAGTGTACACAACTGGCAACTTGCTTCTTTAATTTTGTCGGGTTTGGGTTAAAGTATGTATGTATGGATAGGGATTTTAATCTGAGGATTTGCAATATCGATGGATATTTCCTGTTGCCTATTTTGAGGTTCATGGGATGGGGCTGGGGATAGATTGGGGATTGTGGGTTGTGGGTTGTTTTAAGGTTGCGGAGGCTGGGAATTGTGGAAGTTGGGGATGGAGATTGAGGTTCCGATGCTTTGTTTTGGCGAATATGATGGGGGTTTTATGGATTAGGGAAGGAAGCATTTGCCGAGAAGACTGGGAGTCTGGGAAACAGAACTTAGCAAGGGACGAGAGATCCTTAAGGGAGATGGAGATATTTCAGGAGTATGTAGATTCTGATTGTCCATGTCTCCCCGCCCCCTCCCATCCCCTCCCCTCCTCGGAAAGGGAAATACATAGAAATGCGTGAATTCGGGGGTTTTTCTTAACCAAGGGCAGCCTGTTCAAAAATTTAGTTTTTTTTCTCGTCAGGGTCAAGGTACACGAGTTAGAGTAGCATCCATCACGCACGCAGCAGCAGCAGCAGCAGCAGCAGCAGCCAGCTCTCCCGAGGCCTTTTTTTTCTTTTATCTAGAAGGCGGATCCCATCCCATCTAGACCGATCTTTTTGCATCCGACAGCTGCTGCTGGTCAACAAAATTCCTTAAGCTAATTCTCTATTCGTCCAAAGTTACAGCAACCCACACGACCTTCATTCAGAAGCAAGCCCATGACTTTCTTTTAAAACTTCTCCGAGTTCAAGAAAAAAACCAAACTACTCGAAACTTTTCAACTTTCAACTTCCGCATTCGTGCACCGACCAACCCCAACCAAGATCACCATAAATCTCCCCGGAACTACTACAGCCCCCACAAAATACCATAGATAGACCGTCACTCCCAGCTACTAATCAATAATCCACAAAGCTCCGCAATCATGGGCGAAGGCGACGTCGGCCCACCTCCCTCTACACCCCGTACCCCCCATCGTCCCGAAAACATCTCCACCACCGGAGGTTTCCACCATATCGAAAGACCATTATCCTCCGCGCATTCCTTACCCAATGGAGCCAGTAGAAGACTTTCTTCAGCGCACAGCGCGGCGACTGCAGCGACTGTCACCGGAACAAACGGACACGGAACTGCCAATGCAACGGCAAATAACTCAAGACTTTCCGTGGATGAACAGACGGTTAATAATAGTACATATGGAGGAAGTGAACCAATTGATCATGTGTTGAGTCAACGTATGGCGACACATCCATTGGGGGGTCAAAGGAGGAATTCGTGGGATTTGGATGATTACTTTGTAGGTGTTCCCTGGGAGATGAAGTTCATTTAGTAGCGACATGGTGAGGGTTAGAGACGCGCTGTTGGCTGTTAAGAGGCTTCGTCAATTGGTGGATTGAAGATGAGATGAACACAGCATCAGAATCAGCAGCGCGGTTGACATGGCTGTCGCTGTCGCTGTCGTTGTCGCGTGCATCCCACGCGATGTTTAAGATGCGTGCACCTTGCTGCCAGCCATCAACCAACCATTCGCGATGCAGAGCATCGAGATGAGACATAGAATACGAAAGCTGACTCGTTGGTGTCAAAAAATGTAGTCCGGTCCTTTAGATCCTGCAAAGCATTCCAAGTTCCCATTTTTTATGCGGTATGTCAAGTCAAGTCTATCTCAATCTCAATCTCAATCTCTCTGGCTGTCTCAGCATTGCGACCATTGGGTTGGCAAGCTACATACCCCAAGATGTCGCTTCGTAAATTCTGCAGGTACCATGTACTTTGATGCTGATATCTACCTCTGTTAATGCAGACTCCATGGATCAATCCTCCCTAAACTCATCCTACCGATTCTTTTCATCGCTGGTTGGTCATGTGCGATAGTCGCGATTAGCAAGTATGTGCATAAGCGTAAGTCAACATCCTTATTCATTACCTCATCTCATCGCTTTTAAATTCTGTTGCTATTGGGTGCTGATTTTGTTTGTTTCTTTCTTTATCAAAACAGTCGCCGTCGATTCGGTTTTACTCACGGTGTTGGGTTTCGTCGTTGCGTTGGCGTTGAGTTTTAGATCTACTACGGCGTATGAAAGATATAATGAGGGAAGAAAGTAAGTGCAGGCCGTTTCTTTTTGCCTTTTGCTTTTTTACTTTTGTTTTTTTGCCCTTTGCCGGGTTGGAACCGGGGAACAGCATGCCAGAAGCTGCACCTATGCCTGCTACCGAACCTGAGGGCGAGGAAAGGGTAGTGCACAGTTTCGGAGAAGCTCAGCAAAGCTCGCTAAAGCCGTGTTGACAAGTCGACGAACCGGCGATGTCCATCAGCGGCCGAGCTTTCTCGGCTTCCCTAACACTGCCCAGAGCTGTCCGGCGTTGCCCAGCAAAGCTTAACCCCCACCCTCCGATCACCGTCGCTAACTCGGCATCTCAGATACTGGGCGCTCCTAACGCTCCACGGGCGTCAACTGGCACACCTAATCTGGATCCACCGCAAAGAGCGAGAGGGGCCATTAGAAAAAGAAGACATTCTCGGCAAACTTTCCGCCATCAACCTAATCCTGGCCTTTGCCCAAAGCTGCAAGCACCGTCTCCGCCACGAGATTGAATACGATTACACCGACCTAAAACCCTTAATCGACCCCTTGGACACCTTTGCAAAAGCCGCCCACGACTCTGATCCTCCTGCAGAATCTCATAATCGTCTAATGGCCGAAAGAGGACCGAAAAGAGTTACCTGGGGAGAGTTTTTGGGAATAACTTTCCTTCAGACAAATCCGAGAAAGGTTTATAAAGTTGCGGCGAAACAGGGAAAACAACATGGAAATCTTCCTTATGAAATTATGGCGTACATGGGCCAGTATATTAGGAATTCCATGGATGAGGGTTGCTTTGATTCTGCGATTATGCAGGGACAGGTTTATAATGCTTTTAATAATTTGATGGATGCGTATGGTGGTTGTGATAGGGTTTTGCAGACTCCGTTGCCGTTGGCTTATAGTAGGTTTTCCTGAATTTCCTGAATTTCCTGGACTTCTTGGTGGAGTGAGAGATGGTGCGAGAGAAGGGCAAGAGAACGTGGAGAAGGTGCAAGTAGGCTGGAGCTTGGGCATCCAAGAAGGAAACCCGATTATATTGGCGTCAACAAAGTCAACACCAAAACACAATTAATAACAAATCAGCTAACATATAACCTCTTTTTAGACATTGCGATTTCTCAAATCACCTGGTTATATGTTTTAGTTCTACCGTTCCAGCTATTCTCGAAATTGGGTTGGGTTGCTGTGCCGGGTACTGTTGTTGCTGGTATGTTACCTTGCCTTATCATTTTTGTTTTTCTGTTTTTTCTTCGTTTCTGCGGTTCCGAGTTCCCGAATTCCCGAATTTCCTAGTCTGTTCTTTACCCGTTTCCTTGGTTCTTTATTTCATTTTCTGGGTTCCTTGATTCCGAGTTTCTGTCACTCGTTACACCTGAGGGAGACGGGAGAATGGAGAAACAGAACTGGGGTAACACAGATCGTATCCCCATCTTATACTTCAAGGAGTAAAAAACGAGATACACGATCTGTGTTACGATTCACGATTCACGATTCACGATTCATGATTCATGATTCATGATTCATGATTCATGGAATCGGGATCATCGATCCTGATATGGATTGGATGTGGAACCTCGGTCTGGGCTATTATGCCGTTGTCTTGCACCCCCCTCCCCCCAACCCGGTTTCTGGATATTGGTCACGAGACCCGGTACTATGCATACACCACCGTACTGGGAGTCTACAAACTTTATTCTTGGTATTCTTATGCACTGAAATTGGCTCTGGAAACTCCTTTTTGGAAATATTTTTTTTTACATGGCATTTTCTTCATCTTCATCCCAGCATTGGTTTCTTACCATGATACCTTAACTATTACTTCAACCTTTTTCCATTTTCATTTCTACCCATCCATCCTTCCTTCCTCCCCCCCTCCCATCCCCCCCTCCCCCCCTCCCCCCCTACCATCCCAAACCAACCACACACTAACCCCCGTCCCCAGCCTACATAATCCTCGGCCTCGCCGCCATCGGCCGGGAAATCGAAGACCCCTTCGGTTCAGACGTCAACGACCTCGACCTCGACCGCTACTGTCAATCTCTTCAACATGACCTAAATGTGATGACCTCAAGACCGGGGATTAGTAAATCGAAACAATGGATCGAGTCGGATCTTAATAAACCCCTTTGGCCTTATTCTGTTAGTTGTTATAGTAGCTGGAGGAATCGTAGTGTTGAGGAAATTAGAAATGCGCTGAAGGGCAAAGTGGGGCATCAGGCGACGGTTATTAAGGAACAGATTGATGCCTCGGCGGAAAGGGAGGTTCGGAAGGGGGGTGTTTAGGGGATAGGGATGGGGATGGGGATGGGGGCATGGCAGGCGGGGATGGGGGGGTTGGGGGGAAGAGGACGGGTGATGATGTGATGGATATTATTGAGAATACGAGATGATATGATTGAGAATATGAGAAGATACAAGATACGAGCGAGCGGACGTCGAAGCATACATCGAAGCAGACGTCCGAGCAAAGAGGATTTACCGGATGTCCGGTCATGGAAGATATCGGATTAAACATCATATAGCAGGCAAAATATATTACATAACCCGGGGTCGGGTATTTAAAACATAGGGTTTTTTTGAAGGCATTTTGCAGATTCTTCTTGATATATTATATTGATGTATATGTTATTGATGTTATTGATATTATTGATATTATTGATATTATTGATATTATTGATATTATTGATATTATTGATATTATTGATATTATTGATATTATTGATATTGATATTGATATTATTGATGTTATTGATATATATGTGCATGTTTGATATTGATAATATTGATGTATATGTATATGTGCATTTATGATATTTAACTTTCGGTTTTAAGTTTGGGTCGCAGTTTCAGCTTGGGTTTAAAGTTTGGCTTGGAGTGTTCCGCTGAGCCTAATTGTCATGGGCGCGGGGGAGGGGGGCGGGCGGGCGGATGGGGAGATCGATGGATGATGGATGATGGAAGACTTCAATACTTCAAGAAATATTATATTACAACTTATTCATTTTCATAAAAAAAAACTTCTATTCTTTTTTTTTGTTTTGTTTTGTTTTGTTTCAGATATGATATCATGTAAGATGTATTTTTGTGTCTACCTTTGTTATACAAAGGGGTGTGCGAAGGTTTTTGGTATACAGAAATACAGAAATACAGAAATACAGAAATACAGAAATACAGAAATACAGAAATACAGAAATACAGAAATACAGAAATACAGAAATACAGAAATACATAAATACATAAATACATAAATACATAAATACATAAATACATAAATACATAAATACATAAATACATAAATACATAAATACATAAATACATAAATACATAAATACATAAATACATAAATACATAAATACATAAATACATAAATACATAAATACATAAATATATAAATACATAATTATGTTCTTTCATGGGGATGTTGATATATTCGTGCCTAAAGATGGTGGCTAGCGTGACATATCAGTGTCTTTAACTTTTAAGCCTTCATGCCTTCAAGTACTCTATAGTTACAGACTTATAGTTACAGACTTATAGTTACAGACTTATAGTTACAGACTTATAGTTACAGCACCTTCATTTCATTTCATATCATATCTGAGTATGAAGAAACGTAGACGTTGACCTCAGCGTTGGTTTTATCTAGTTTTGGCTTTCTTCAAACTACGCTAAACGGTAAGATGACATAAACCAATCTTTGCGGCGGAAAAGAAGTACATATAGCTATGTAGCTATCTACCTATCTAGGGATTATGCATGTAGACTGTAGTATAAAGGATATGAGTGGGTTTATGAGGCTTGGATAAAGAATAACGGAAAGCAGAAGAGGATATCATGTGGAATATGAAAAGAAATCGGAGAAATAGCCATACGGTGCAATGTACGGCAACGCATCTGTACATGGAGGGACAAAAAAACTTTGCATTTTTAATTTGCATTTGCCTTTTTCACTGTTCATCCGTTGCAACGCAGCAGTGCAACAGAGGAGGAGTACCCACCTACCAAAATAGATTGTCGCCACAACGACACAGCCACACCGCTGACTAAAACAGTGACAGGCGCGCATCACAAAATCGCAAGCGCGTATACATCAGTTGTATGTAGGCTACTTACACAGCGGCGACGCTACCCGCCGCGCACCGCTGCTACAGAGTAGAGCAGAGTAGAGCAGAGTAGAGCAGAGTAGAGCGGAGGAGAGCGGATGAGAGCGGAGGAGAGCAGAGGAGAGTAGAGAAGAATAGAGGAGAGCTGGGGAGAGCACGGGAGAGCAGATGATAACAGAGGAGAGGTGAGAAGAGGAGAGGAGAGAGAGGCGAGTTAAGAATGTATTGCGCAGGGCAAAAGGGACAAAGAGGTCATTGGAGACAATGCTAGACGGTGATTCTCCACGTCTACCTGACTTCAACAGGCCTCTTGAAACGTTGAATCATAAGAGGCTGGACACACTATCGGCTATTGATCTCTCGGGTGATTGTGATGGGGAAGAAATAGACGATTCACACAGTGACGTCAAGGATGATCAGGATAGTATGGAGGTGGATCAGGATTCTTCTGTGTGAACGGGGATAATGGTTTTGTTGGGGTTGAAATTATGGTGGAATCATCTTTGTTTCCTTATTACTATGAGCTGTCCTTCGGAACTGGAATTTGCATGCAACCTATAACTTTGTGGAATTGTATTGAATGCATAATAATGATAACGGCTGACTTATACACCCAATTTGGTCACAATGTTCATAACGCAGGCACATTGATCATACTCTTAAGCCTGAGATGACTTCCAAAACCGCCCATTTGTGCTGTGCTACATTGTGTTTTGATTCCATTTAAATCCCACCATCACGCTCATCTCAATGATCATGACATATGCAATGGTGTTGATACATCGCGGAGATCCAGTCTCCCACCTTCAGCGACCGTCTCTCAGATCTCCTCACCCATCTCCCTGCATATATCTCTCCTGAGTTTTACCTACTCACTTGACTCTTCTTGCCCACATCTCCTCTTTCACCGCACCTCCTCTCTCATTCCTCCTCCCTATATATGTTTACCTAGTCACTTCATGATGAAACTTCTATGTACAGACGCTATCTAGCTATTCCAACCCCTAAACCTATATTCTTCAGAATTGAAAGTTAGAACTCTAAAAGAAAGCTACCGTGACATGTGATTATTATCCAATTGTCATTCGCATTGCTCTCATAGTCTATCCCTTCCTGGCAATGATAGCATGTTGTATGAGAGTTTTCATTTCTATATTCAGCGGCATATTAATACATATATGATTCGCCGAGTCCACATTTAGGAGGTGTTCTGCAAGCGTGAGAATCTGTGAGTTAACCAGCGGTGTGGCTGTGTTGTTGCGTTGCAACGGATGAAATATGAAAAATTAAAAGTGCAAATGCAAGATAAGAGTGCAAAAGTTTTTTGTCCCTCCATGTACAGATGCGTTGCCGTAGCAATGGTTGGTTCCTGGATACTTCGAATACTTCGGATACTTCGGATACTTTAAGTTAATAGAAATGTTAAATCATGAAATAAAGATGGGTTTATATCTTTAGATCTTTAGATCTTTGTATCTTTGTATCTTTGTATCTATGGATCTATGGAATTACAGGTACAGAAAAAAAATAGTATCATTGGGTTAGTGAAAGTAAAAGAGGTTGTATTCCGTGGATATACGGAATATGATGCTAAGAGTCCTGGGAGGGGATAGATGATGGCTTTGTGATGTGATGGATATGATCAATGGGGATATATTGGTCGGTAGGTACGATGTCGATGTCTTGCATCTACTTCTACATCTACATCTACATCTACATCTGCTTCTGCTCCTACTTCATGTTATTTATACACTAACCCATATGTCCGTTGCGTTCTATAAATCGTAATCTACAGCATTACATAAAAACAACCCCCCTTATCGGTTAAGTTCTATATACCAGTCCCTTCACCCGGGCCGGGATGGATTACGTTTTATCCTGCAGTCTATTTCTCGCATAGCTCCAGCGGCTTTTAGAGATGGGATTATGTGGGGTATATATGAATTATCTTTCGACGTGGATTGTGGCGTGGATCTCCGTGGAAAATTATATATGGAAAAATGGAAAAATGGAAATAGCCTGGTTACGGTGGTAATGCTTGATAGATATAGAGTTTGGAAATTGGATTGATGCGTTTGGTTGATATTGATGTTGATGTTGATGTTGATGTTGATGTTGATGTTGATGTTGATGTTGATGTTGATGTTGATGTTGATGTTGATGTTGATGTTGATGTTGATGTTGATGTTGATGTTGATGTTGATGTTGATGTTGATGTTGATGTTGATGTTGATGTTGATGTTGATGTTGATGTTGATGTTGATGTTGATGTTGATGTTGATGTTGATGTTGATGTTGATGTTGATGTTGATGTTGATGTTGATGTTGATGTTGATGTTGATGTTGATGTTGATGTTGATGTTGATGTTGATGTTGATGTTGATGTTGATGTTGATGTTGATGTTGATGTTGATGTTGATGTTGATGTTGATATTGATATTGATATTGATGTTGATATTGATATATTGGTGTTTATATTGATGTTGATATATTGCGAATTGAAACATATATAAACATCCCTTTGTTTTAATATGCGGTCGTGCGGTCGTGCGGACGCTTGCAGTGATTAATGATGCCGTGGTGAAGTGGTGAAGTGCTGTTTATATTGGAGTTTCTATAGAACTTGGATGGGCTTGGCTTGGATTATTGGCTTCCCTTTGATAAAGCCGCTTTTTTAAGGTCTTGATTAAAATATCATTGATACTATTGCTTCCTGTTTTTCGTCGGCGTGGGTAATGTATTTGTGGAAAGGTGAGGGTTTGCAACTTTGCTAGGTTTGTGGTACATATATGGTGCACTGGCATATATGTAGGTAATCCGTAATCGTTCATTATTGATTATTCATCAGTCTACGAATTTTGGAGTTGGAACAAATTTGAGATGTGTATATATTGCAGATAGTTATACTGTGTGTGTATATATAGTTTTATTGATCACCTTCGAAACAAGGTTTTCCTGTATTTTTTTTCTTGGGGCTGTGGGTTTAATTAGATATAGATATAGAACGGATGCCGGTTGGATATAGCTTATCTATTTGTATAAATCACCATTATCTATCGATATTTCGTTAAAAAGCTTATGCATTAGTATCAATCCGTAATTAGTAATTCGTGATCCGTGGTTCGCGCGTGGTTCGTGCGTGGTGGCGGTTCCCTTCCCTTCGCTTTCGTTTTCGGTTAACCTACCTACCTAACCCAACTCCTCGGTTTCGCTTTTCTTTCTTTTTTTTTTCCTTTTTAACCTCCGATGCTTCGGCCGCTACCGTTTTGAAACCCCTAGTCCTCGAGTCCCGCCACCCCCTGCCTGCGAAAACGAAAGCGAAGAAAGAAAAAGAAGGAATGAGCGTTTCAGAGACAATGTAGGGTAGGATTAAAAATCCGCCGGTGATGGATATGTTCATATCTCTATTGGATTTTACTTATACAAGCGCTTGAGGCTATGTGCATTATTATGCTTAATGCTATCTATATACTGTATGTATAATATGTTTTGTTATATCGAATTTCAATTGAGGTTTTGTAGATTGGTATGTATATATGTGAAATTTGGAACCGGGGATTTTTAATTTTTTACTTATAGGGTTTTAATATACTGTATGTGTTGGAATAGTATAGTATAGTATCTTGTATATATTTCGTTTATATTCTGGGACACGGAGTTCCTGTACCAAACGGCGGAGTACATGGAGCCTGTCTGCCTACATCCGTGACACCTATTTGACACTTGAAGTCCTGCTTTAGACCACCCCCGATTTTATTACCCCATGTCCCTTCTACATATCTGTAGGTAACACCCAGTCTACCACTACCTAGTCTGTCACTACCACCACACCATGTCGGATGAATTACCCACTACCGATACGATCCATTAGTCCCGGGTTGAAAGTGCATTATGGTTTTTGCCCCTTCCACCCCCCGTTATTTAGAACGTTACGCAATTTACGCAATTTACGCAATGTCCTGGACCCCCCCTGGGCTCCCCGGACTCCCCGGGACTCCAATTCGCCTCTGCAGATACAGTTTCTTCAGCTGCCGAGGAAATAATGAAATGGATCTTATAGCTTCTTTAGATTTTTAGCCTTTTGGCTCCGTTAAGTTTATTTTTTATTTTGTTTTTTGTTCACGTGTCGATAGTCGTCTAGCTGTCATGTCTTAGATATTCTTTTCGTAGCGTGGAAATAGATAGGGATTCTCGGGATGCTTGGGGTTGCAGATTCTTTATATTTATCTCCTTACCCACACTTTTTGGAGGCTTGAAGAATTTGTGTTGAGGGATTGAAGGATTGGTTTTTTTTATATTTCTTTTTGGAGGTTCGACATTGAAAAGAAAGGATATTGTTCCACATATCCACCTACCCACCGGCACACCCACCAACCTACCAACCTACCCAACCACCTACTCATCAAAAGCAAAATAAAAAGAGTTGAGAAGTTACACCCACAGCTCTTAAAGATCCCTTATTGGGATAACATCCATCAGCCATGGTTACTCTATCACTATCCCCAATTATTGGCATCACATCACACCCCTTCCTAACTCTTTTTCTTCTCCTCATCCTCCCCCCTATATTCCTCAACACCTTTCGACTCATCCGGAACTACCACCAAGCCCGTCAAACCGGATTACCAATAGTGATCTATCCCATCTCACCATCCAACGGGCTAGTCATCCTAATAGCCTCCCTACCACCAGTTCAAAGGTGGATTAATCGACTTCCAGAAAAATGGGCTGATTATTTCAATAATGCAACATTTACAAACCATTGGAAAGCTAGGGGAAGATTTGCTATGAGACAGAATGGGGGAACTGCAGGAGCTTTTTTGAGCGTTTCTTCAGCGAAGGTTATTGTTTGGGTTGCGAATGCGGAGTGGGCAAATGAGGTCCTTAGTTCCAAGTTCATGTTCCCGAAACCTGCAAAGGCTTATGAAATCATGAAGTTGCATGGTCCGAATATTTTAACTGTAAGTGATTTTCTGAGAAGAAAAAAATATCTGGAATATAGATATCAAAATACTAACAAACCTACCCTTTCAGTCAGAAGGTGCCGAATTTGCCCACCACAAAAAACACTCCCTCCCCGCTTTCGGTGAACGTAACAACTCCCTAGTCTGGTCTGAATCTCTTCGTCAAGCTACAGAAATGTGTAATACCTGGACTACACCATTAGATGTCAGTTCCTCTACTCTTTGCTTAGCACTCCACGTTCTGTCCTCAGCCGCCTATGGAATCCCCATGTCTTTCTCTGAACGCTCCGATGGCTTCCATAGTGTTTTGAATTTCGTCACGGGGAATCTTGCGGTGCATGCATTAGCCACATCCTTACTACCTCCTTGGTTTTTGAAAAGGTTCTTGAAACAGCATTGGAGGGCTTGGGAGGATTTCGGGGGTTATTTAAGAAATCTGGTGCACAAAGCTAAAACTAGGGAAAGAGGTGAAGGGGAAAGAAGGGATTTGTTGGAATTGCTAGTAAAGGGTGGAGATAATGAAAAAGAAGGACTTACGACGGAGGAATTGACGGGGAATCTTTTTATTTTTACTGTAGCGGGTCATGAGACTAGTGCGCAGACTTTGCATTTTGCATTGGTGTCTTTGGCGGTGGAAATTGAGGCTCAGGAATGGGCTGCTGAGGGGGTCAAGGAGGTGCTTCAGGATGAGGATGAGGATCCTCAGAATTGGAAGTATGAAGAGGTCTTTCCAAAGTTATCGAGAGTGCTTTGTGTTATGGTTAGTCCCCGGAATTCCTTAATTCTTTACTTCCAGATATTCATGGATAGTAAAAAATTGCTAACATGATAACCAATCAGCTCGAAACTATGAGATTATATCCAATTGTTCCCTACATTCCAAAATCAACCGGACCCAACGGGGCAAATCTCGGAGGAATTGATATTCCGTCCTCAGTAGTAATAGTCGATCCTACCGCCCTCCACAGAATGCCGGAATATTGGGGTCCCTCGGCTGATACCTTCGATCCCACTAGATGGGATGTAAACAATGAAAAAAGCTACCTAGCACCAAATAAGGGACAGCAAGGACTTCAGGCATATGGTTTGGAATATCCTACTATTCATAAACCTAGAAGAGGATCGTATTGTCCATTCAGTGATGGACCTCGTGGCTGTATTGGAAGGAAGTTTGCGCAGGTGACGTTTGTGGCGGCTGTGGCGACTGTGTTGAAGAGGTTTAAGATTAGGGTTGCGAGGGAGGATGGGGAGGATCAGGAGGCGGCTGATAAAAGGGCAAGAAAGGCGTTGGATGATAGTTTTGCTACGGTTAGTTTGAGGGTTGGGGGGACTGTAAAGTTGTGTTTTGAGAAAAGGTAGTGGGAAGGGGAAGAGGAAAAAATAGGAAATGGGGTGTATATATATAAGATGTGGATACCAGTCCAGCTAAAGTCATGTGTAACGAAGATATAGATAGACTAACAATATTTGCGATCTTGAGATATTCGGAAATAGAAATGGTTTGTTTAGGAACATCCATTAGCATGGATTATCATGAGTTATTATATATTTGTTTGCATGCCGTGATCCAGAAAAAAATTTATCGGGTGCAAATGTCTTGTACATTAATCCCAAACAACAACCCCAAAACGCCTTGTTTAAATCAGAACTTTTGCAAAAGCATATCATATCCTCTATTCCATCTCCTTCGCCCTTTCAATCCCTCTCTCCAATATCTGCAACACCTTACCGGCCACTCTTCCAGTCTCTCCTCCTTCCTTGGTTAATCCAACCAACCCAGTCTTCAGCCTCTGCGTTATCTGTTTTCCCTGTGCAGTCTCCACACACCATCTCCTCCTTCCCGGGGCATCTTCTACCGCTCCAACTTCTCCTGCAAACAACCCAAGATATCTATAATCCTGTACTCCCGCTCTGGTAAGATTTATCTGCACACTCCAATGTAATCCTCCATGAAGCACCCTCTCAGTCTGTACCTCTTCCTCCTCCTCTCCAAACCCAGCAACCAAAAACTTCTGTATAACCTCCAAATGTTTTCCCTCCAACACACTTGCAAGCGCCGTGAGACCCTTTGCCCATCCTCCATTTCCGAGTACATCCTCCTTTGCCGAACTCAATGCCCAGGACAAGAACTTTGTCGAGTCACGCCTGATGTCGGTGTCGATATGGCTCATAGCGGACCATACATGTAGGAGGATAATCTGTAGTTGTAGACGAACTTCATTAGGTTTCAAGAGGGCGAAAAACGCGAGTAATGCCGTGCGGACTCCATTACTTTCGTCCAGGATAAGCGGGGCGAGTTTCGGGAGGAGAGTAGCGGGGGAGACAGAAACGTCGCGGAAGTGAGTTGTAAGGAAAGCGAGAGAGTCTTTTCTTGTCTGTGAGGCGTGATGGTTTAAAAGTGAAAGGTGGTGAAGGAATTGTTTTTCTGTCTCTGGAGCGATTCGAACGGAAAGCGATTGTTGGGTTACTACGATGGTTTTCGATCGGAAGGATGTGTCGGTGTGGTTTGCTGGTTTGTTGGGCGTTTTTCCGACTTTTAGTTTCGTCTTTTTGAAGGCTTGAGCAGCGCGCTCTCGCTTCTTCTTGTTGCTGGAGGTCATGTTTTTGTATCGCTGTTTCTGGTTCCGTTGTCGTGTGTTGAATCTCGGTGGTGTGAACTACCCGCGCCGAAAATTATGGAGTAGAGGGAAGGCAAGCCGCAGAAGCTAAATTAAGCTTGTAGAAGTAGAATCGGGTCAGTCGCATCGGCTCCATCCTACAGCACGCGGCTCTTCGGTGATAGTTCGAGTCGCTCCTCCTTTAAGCTTTACATCACCTTCTACACACGCGATTCTCTTCAAAACCATGGCTACAAATACTTCGCCAGCGATTGTATATTTCTCCTTCAAATTATGCGATTACTAGCTAATTAAAATTTTAAAAAAAGTCGGATGCAGAGCTATCTACTATCCTTTCCAGACTCAGTGGAAAACAAAGTGTACAATCCCTCTTGATCCTCGCTCGAGACACCGGTGCTATCATTCGCGCAACGGGCGCAATCACTCGTCCTACTTCACCGGATCATCCGCTTGCCGCTGAATACGCGTCCGCCGTTTACCGCTACGTTAAGGCCTCGGAAGAGCTCGTGAGCGCGCTGGAGAATATTGACGGTGGTGTCATGGGCGGGGTAGCTAGAGAGAAGACAGATGGGGAGGAAGACAACGGAGAACGAGACGATATGCGCTTACTTCGAATTAGAACAAGGCGGAGGGAGCTTGTTGTAGTTCCTGGTGGGTCCTAACATTCCATCATCTACAAAGGGGAGAGCGGAGTGGCTAATAAATGAAGAAGACCCGAGATATGTATTGGTAGTATTCCACGACACCCCATCGGCACCTTGAGATGGTTCGAGTTACGAGAACAGAGCAGAAAGATTGGCAGGCATTTGATTGTGGGCGTTTTGGCGTTGTTGCAGATGAATAATACCATATATTGCTATTTAATGGCCAGCGGCCTCCTTTTTTCTAAGAGCAGCTACAGCAGTTCTCCATCCATCTCCGCCTCCTTCTGATTGCAACACCTCCGCGATATCAACGTTTTCATCCATCAGTTTCCTGCCAATAATCCCCACATTCCTCGTACTCGGAATCCTCAAAATCTCCCGCTCCACAACCCATCCACACTTCTTCGCGATCCCCTCTACATACGCACATAATGATGCATATGTACTCTTGCTCAAATTCATATTAAGCCTCAAATCCCCCTGCGCCTCCGTCCCCTCCAGTTCCTTCGGTGGCGGGAACCTCTTCTTCGCTCCTGACAGGTCGTGAGAACAGCAAGGAATAGCCAAAAATGGGCACTTATTGGCAGCGGCCAGTAGCGGAGTCCAAGGTGTGAGTTCATCCGCGTGATTACTGATGATGAACGTCCCCTCCGGAAACCTTCCATCATGATCCCCCTCCTGTGGTTCATCCCCCAACAAGAACGGTACCAAAATCTTCTCCTTCAACACCGCTTGAGTCTCCTCACAAAACCCAGCCCATGACTTTCTAGCCCTCAAATCAAACCCACATCCACTCCATCCCTCTCTAATCAAAATATCCACCAGCACTCCATTACCGCATCCGATATCTGCGAATCCAACCCATCCTTTCTTCTCGGGATACATTCCCTCCCATAAACATACCAAGAACGTAGCAATGAGAATATCTTCAAATACATGTTTCTTCGGATCTGTCCTCTCCCTCCATCCGTCCACTAGACGCGCTGCATGCTTCGCTTTAAGAGTCAGATATCTGTCCTGGAATCCTTCTCTTTTGACTACTAAATCGTGATGAACCCGCTTGATGTAACCACCCTCAATCCCAGCAGCCAACTTGGTAGCCCTAGCTAAGAGGTGTAGCGCAGTCCGTTTCAATCTTTCATCTGGCGGGCTGGTGAAGAGCGAGTAGAGGAGGGTAATCTTATACTTCTTCTCCCCCTCCTCCTCCCCCTCTCCAACCTCAAGTGGGGTTAGGAGCCATGCAACACCCCGTACTTTGGGGAGGTAGTAAGGTGTTCCATCCGCAGTATCACAGTGGTTAAGGTAAACTACCAGCTCCCTGATCTCACCGCTCAAGTCCGTGCCGGTCAAGAAGTGAATAGTTTGTTCTGCGAAGGCATCTCGTTGGGGGTTTCGGGGTATGAATCGTCTAGTTAGAGTCCTTGTGATGGCGTATCCTGGTACCTGTATCTTCCTGATATCACAGTTGCCGGGAACAGAGGAGGGGTCGGCGGAGTCGTATAAGGTATCGCTTCGAAGAATCCAGCTGGTATTGTGTTCAGGGTGCTGGGACATCTGCTCCAGAGCCGCGAGAAACGAGGAAGGAGCGAAGGGGAAGAGTTCGGTGAGGATTGGTTGCCATGTTTGCGGGTTGTTGAAGTGGTCGAGGGCGTGTAGAGATGGGGGATGCGCGGGAACGGCAGTGGATTCGGACATTGGTGAGGATGCTGCTAATGTAATACCGACCGACGACGCCGACTGGTCGGCGCTGGTGTAACCTTTAGAGGCAACCTTACCCCAGTCATGTTGCTGGTGGTTTACCGCTTTGGAGCAACTCTACTCTTTCCCATCCCGTTCCTGACAGCAAGACAAAAGCAATAACAACAACAACCAACAATCATCACAGTATCTCAATAATGGCATCACTATTCTCCGAAAGTCTTCTTCCCACCACCACTGAGCTCCCTGAGGGTTACAGTATTCGTCCTCTCCAACGTACCGATTACCAGAAGGGATTCTTGGATGTTCTCCGTGTCCTCACTAAGGTCGGAGACATCTCTGAGGAGGCCTGGTTGGAGCGTTATGACTGGATGGCAAAGCGTAACGAGGAGTACTTCATCATTTGCATTGTGAATGGAGAGGGAACTATCGTTGCAGTTGGAAGCTTGGTTATTGAACGCAAATTGTATTATCACTTTATCCCTTTTTCTTGTGACACAGTGTGGTGACAGGATGTTGATGTTGATGTGATATTAACGTTGTCGTTTCGCAGCTTGAGAAACCTTGGTTCCGTCGGTCACATCGAGGATATCACCGTTCAGTCATCAGAGCAGGGAAAGAAGTTGGGTCTTCGCATCATCCAGACTCTTGATCATATCGCACAGCAGGTCGGATGCTACAAGTGCATCTTGGACTGCTCTGAGAAGAACCAGCCTTTCTACGAAAAGTGTGGATACAAACTGGCTGGTGTTCAGATGGTATATCATATCACCACTTGTTAAGAAACGGTCTGGAAGCTAATGCAACAATAGGCGCGATACTACGATGGAAGCACCCCCAAGGACGCACCCGTTAAGTCGGATGCATAGAGAACGCTAGATGTTGATGTTTGATGTTCGAGTTGAGAAGTCGTAGTTATTAATAGATACCTTAATTTTGGCACCTTTAAAGCTTGCGGAAAGACAGGGTGAGAGACGCGATATATTACTGGGCTCTATAAACTTGCCCTGAGCCAAACTCATGCTCGAAGCATGACTTTCCTTGCCATCGCAATGAGCTGCCGCCCGCATTCAGAGGTATCAACCACTACATGTATCCCGTCCCAAATACGATATTCATGGCACCATAATTCGCCGAAAAAAAACAGAACCGGAGAAATTCATTGATGAAAGAAAACACCGTATTTTAACCCCGAAAATTGCCCCGCAGAAAAAAAACCCAAAGTTCAATTTACCAACACCCGTTTATTTTTTTAACGAGAGCGAGCCTGGACCTTAGGAGCGGCTCCCTTGGCACCCTGCTTGGAAACCTTCTGTCCACGGGCAGCACCGGCAGCGTTCTTGGCCTTCTCGGCCTTCTTCTTGCTCTCGGCCTCAGCCTTCTTCTCCTTACCCTCCTTGATGGCCTGGGCACGGGCGGCCTGGCGGGCCTCGGGACGGAGGGAGCGCTTCTCCTTGATCACGTCGAGGGAAAGACCAACGATGGCACGCTGGGCCTTGACGGTGCGGCGGGTGCGCTTCTTGGCGACCTCCTATAGGGGAATCAGTGGATGTATCAACTGTGACGTAGACGGGATATAGCGACCTCAGAGACACCCTTCTTGTGCTGGCGACGGAAGAGAACGGTCCAGGCAATGCGGCGGGGGTTCTTGCGCTGGAGGAAGAGGGACTCGGACTTTCCGTTGACGAAACGGAAGACCTTGGAGTCACCACGGACAAAGATCTTTCCCTTGGAGGGGTAGATCTTGCGACCTAACAGCACGTCACGTCAGATCCGGTGGTTCGCGCGTAAAGACATTGGATCGGAATCATCGTGTTGGCATACCGGAAAAGGAATCGAGCTCGACCTGTTTTAAAGATTGACGTTAGCTTCCGTGTCACAGCTCCAAAATCACCCAAACTTGTCTCCATCGTTTGGCATTTTTCCGTAGAGCTCCGGCTGTGTCTGAACAATATTTCCCCCCATGAATTATCTCAATTCGCCTCCTCTTTTCCCAAATCCAATCTCGTCGCTCGTTGATCGCTCGAAAATCGTCCAGACACAGCCCTTTGCTCCCGATCGAAAATAATTTCCTCCTCCGTCGTTTCGGCGTAGTAACGTACCTTCATTGTTGCTGTTAGTCGTTATCCGTCGGGGGTTCGGTCGGGGCGTATTGGGTTGTCGTTTCGTTGCGTTAGATTATTTCCGCCCAGTGTGGCCTGCGACCAACGCCGTGCGTTGCGTGGGGCTCATCAGGAAAAGCGAGTCACAGAGGGCTCACTAGTCTGTCTTGGCGCACCCACAAACCCACACATCACTTCCCAGCACTCGTGCGTGGGTTGGGGTTACGCACTTACGTGTTTGCGCGAACATAATACTTTTGGGCGTCGCTTTCTATGTGGAATGTCATTGCTTTTGTACCGCAGCCCACAGAATCTCCTTATTCTGAGGTCATGACGGGGAATGTCTACAAAGTAATGGGCGAGATACTCTGATTAGCCAACACTTTCATGAATCCAAATTTTGAACACACAGGAATCCTCCAAGGTTCTCTGATGTGGTTCTTGTGTTTACAATGGAGAATTCAAGATTCTTGACGCGAACACGGTGTATGGAGCTTGCTCTCACGGTTGCACTCTGCAAACTCTGGTAAGGCGCGGGCACCCAGATTAAGCATCGCGACTAAGGGGGTAAGCGAGAATAGTCCGCCTGCGCCATAAGGCTAGAACAATAAGGTCAGAAGTCAGTCCATCGTCACGAAACAGAGTTGATTCAGAATAGTAGAGCTATTCCGCTGGAATAAAATAATTTAATTTATTGAAAGAGGTTCAAATAATTCTTACTTTCCTCATGTATCAATCGAAGACCCGAGATACTTTACGGAATTCTCAAATCTTTCTGCAAAACGACCTTGTCAATTACTCTAGAGTGATACCGCATGATTGAATTCAAATCTCCAGGAGGGACAAACACATCCATCAACGAATGTCTTCTGGGAATTATGACCCTTCCTTTATTTCTAGACTACCCTCCTTTCTCTTGCTTCTTGAATCCGCAACTGTCCGCCTCCCCTCCCCCAACTCCAACTCATTGCAACACCGCAAATATGAAACCGCCCAACATAACATTCCACACACAATCAGGCCTCCATCCGTTTAACGGGACTGATCCATTTAACAGGACTGATTTATACAAAGGGACTAATCTGTTCAAAGGGACTAACTTGTTCAACGGGACCAATTCGCTGAACAGGACTGGCCCTCCAACAATGAAGCTATTCGAACCAATCGCGTCGGAGGACTGGGACAGCCAACTACCTCGCTTCACCTCAGCCGGACCTGTCTCTATGCTGATGATCACACTTTTACCTTTCTTCACTACAATCGTCTTTGTTTACTTTGCCGGGAAGGTGATAATGTGCCACTTTCGTGGCAGAAGCTACAGATACCAGCCTATGCTCCTGGTACAGCTATTCCTCATCCTGAGTATGATGACTCTCAGTGGACTATTGATGATCGGTATGACGGCCTGGCCATTTCTCTTGGACACCTCGCGTGATATCTTTAATGTAAGTTTCTTCAAATCTCCATTACTATAGATCAACAAGTTGCTAACACAAATCAGCATTATGAGAAGATTAGCATTGTCCAACACGCTATGGAGTTCACCTGTGGTATCAGCTTAGTCTTACAGTGTCCTCTTCTACTTTCCGACGCGGCCCTCAGGAACATCCGCAACCGAATCCTAGTTGTTGCTAAGGGTGCCAGCATTGTTCTCCTCGGCTTACTTCTCAAGATTGTTGTGAGACACTTTATCTGCCATTATCCCGAATCCGGCGATAACCCAATGCTTGCCCACTCTGCTATGATGAGCCATTCGAACAAGCGTGGAATATTCTCAGCCGAATTCGATACCACATGCTATCCTCATCAGGGTCATAGCTACCGCTGGTCTCATGCTGGAATCCTTTTCTTGGAGTTTTTTGGACGTGAGTGGCTTTCCCCTATCTGAGGGGGTGGAGATTGTCACATGGGATGAATATAATATAACTAACCCCCCTGGGTTTGTAGTTGCTGTATTAGCACTCACAACTCGACCCCGCTGCTGGAAAGTTAGAGAGTTCATCGGAACTATGCTAACCCTCTATTCCCTTGGATTTTGCTATATCACCTTCGACGTCGCAGCTTCTGGAGTTAAGTTCTGGCTCTACCGCGGTTGGCTTCCCATTGAGGCTGCATACGTCCCAGACCTTCTTCATGTTTGGCAGAGTTTCATGATCGTATTAGCTATGTGTGTGCCATTTGTCTTTCATGACGGTATGTTTCACCAAATTCCCACCAGGGTTCAACCACAACCCTCACAATAGACAGAGCAACTAACATCTAATAGCCATGCCCCACATTTGGGTCATCTACTACCTCACCTTTTTAGAACGTCCACTACGTCCCCTATTCCGCCGAATTCCCGCAGGTTGGCCTAAAGGTGTTTGTTTTCCCCGTATCGCCGCCTATTTTGACAAACTGATCCGCCTTTGGGCTGCCCGCAAAACCACTACTATGAAACAATGGTGTCTCGCTATCTTCGGGCGTTCAGTTCGTAAACAAGTCGACGTTGAACTCGAGAACGCAGCCCCTCGACGCCGCGCTCCTCGACCATTCGTGTGTGATCTATGGGGTGATCTTGGTCCCGCCCCTGCCAGAGACGAAGATGGATATATCCTTCCAAGTGCAAGAGATTATTTTGATAGCTTGTTTAGCGGTAACGGAACTACTAGTAGCTTCATTGGGACAGCTAGGGACTCGGGATACACAACTAGAACCACGCAGAATACGTCAAGAAATGAATCACCTGAGTCATGGAATGAGATGAAGAATGAACCGGGAATTGGGTTGGGAATCTCAACTGGATCTTTGTCAAGTTCTGAATCCAGGGATGAGAATAGGGTTTCAAGAGGTCCGACCTTTATCAACTTCGATAGCCTGCCATCTCTATGCAGTGAGGATGGACTTAGCCTCAGATCTCCGGTTTCTCCAAGCTACCCAAGAAGAACTTTTTGCAGGGAGTCTAGGTCTTTTAGTGACCCAGTTAGAGTCGGAAGAGGAGATCTCATCTTAGGAAGCGGAATTTTTCAGGGAGATAAAGGGTATCGTGTTTCAGTCTCCAGTAATGGAAGAAATGAGGAGGAAGAGGCCGTCTATGAGAATGATCCGGGCCATTGGGGTAACTGGGGAGTTGTAGTTACTACTACTATTTCGGTTGAAGTCACCGGAGATATGGCGATTGAGAAGGTTGTTAGTGAGGCTAATACCGTTTAGGTGGTGACCATTATCACTATGAGGAGAATTATTGGACGTTTTATGGCGGTAACGATAAAGGTTATGAAGGGATTGTTTATGAGGTTATGGGTCGTTACGATCTGCAGCTTTGTTTATGGGAGGATTTGTCATTTAATATTGCGTAGTTAGCGAATTGTTTATTTTCTTTATTTTTACGATGGATTCGGTTTTCGTGGGGCGTGTTTTTCATGGTTGTCTTTCAACTACGTCATTTGTGGTGCTCCTGTTTGGGCACTTGTCTACCCCTACCATATCACGAAAGAAGCTTTGAAGTAATTTAACCTGAGCTTTCAATACTGAGAAAGGCTTGAGGACTCTAGAAGTGGTAAATAACTTGGGAAAATTGTCGAAGCCGGTTGGCAACAGAATGGTCGGTAGAACTTATGACGCACAAAACCTTGTCTGAATACATATACACACCCATACTTTACTGTCAGAGGTTTGAATCCGTCGCTCCTAACTACCACGAATTATGTACAAAGCTTCTATAGTTGCTATTTAAGCATGTTGACCCAATCATGAAGCTCTTTTTTCACGGTACAGTCGAGCCTCTCTATAAGAGTACGCCGAGACCGGAGAGGTGTCACCTTATATGGTGGATACCCTACAACACATATGGGCTTGGCACCATACAAAAACCGTCGGGACCGCGGCCGGTACCCTTCTCTAGAGATTTTTTTTTAATAAATAGTACTCTTGTAAAAAGATTTGACACTGTAGTATCTTCGTTTCCATGGCTATTGTTGATTAGGCCGACTGCAAGGTGGAGTTCGGGGCCGCATTGAATGAACAGAGTGGAAAGGAGGTTATGAGGAGAAGCTCGTAACCTCGTAGTATTACACCTGTAGAAGCCATGGTATTTCTTCTTTATTTATGTGGAATGCTGCAGTGCAAAAATAAAGGTGTCAGCATTGTGCATAATGGTTTCGAGTGACATGCTGTGTATGACTTTGCTAATATCAGCTGCCATGAGAATCCTGTTCAATGATCCAAAACGGGGTAGCTTTGGCTGTCTTCCCAATAGAAATTCATATTTCTTTTTTACACTCCTATCATTCCTTTTTTCTCTCCCTTGAATCCTATCAAAGAACACCACTCTGTTATAGATTTATCAATAATTTACCAGTCGAGTGTCAACCCATATGCATGTCGGGTCCGGATTCAAGATCTCGAGTCCAAGCTCAGGCTCAAAATTAAACAAGCCGAGTCAACGTCCTTGATTGATCAACGGCTCTTCTGTCTATTTGAGGCAATGTCGAATGGTTCGACGGCCTTTCCGTCTCAGGCTAAATACAGTTCGGAATCCGGCTAATTGGCGAGATGCGCAGCGGGTAGAGCCGAGAATTGGCTGTTATCATGCATAATCCGAAAGATTCTGTTTCATAATATCTCCGTATCTAAATGCGGTTCCTACATTAATTTTGTATATCCCTCGGATTATCTCCGTCACCACCTCATCGGACAAAATCAACAGTTTCCCACCTAAATACTTGACGTCTTACCAAGACACAATGCATATCAAACCTTTCTCTCTTCTTTTTTTACTTCAATCAGTATCCCTCGTACAATCTCATACCCCACCTGCAGACTCTCCTCCAACCCCTGAAATACTCCAAGAACTCAAAGCAAAATGGGGTACCGACTACGTCTTCTCTGGCATCTCCACCTTCGCCCATCTTCCGCATAAGCAATGTCTCCTAGACCCCACCATAAGCTACGACATCGCTATAATCGGCGCTCCATTCGACACGGCTGTTTCCTACCGACCAGGGGCGAGATTTGGCCCACGAGCAATCCGAGGCGCATCAGCCCGTCAAATCTCCATGTCCTCCTTCAATCCCGCTCAGGGTATAAACCCATATCTAGACTGGGCGCAAATTCTCGACTGCGGCGATATTCCTATTTCCCCTTTCGACAATAATCTTGCTCTCCGTCAAATGACCGAAGCTTTTACTGGTCTTCTTTCTCGCCCTGCTGCTAGTAATTCGGATTTACCACCTAGATTGGTTACTCTGGGTGGAGACCATTCTATCGCTTTAGCGGCTTTGAGGGCTCTGAACAATGTTTATGGCGCTCCGGTATCTGTCCTCCATTTTGATGCGCATCTTGATACTTGGCCTCCTTCTAGATACCCCAGTGCGTGGAAATCAGACCAAGCGGCATTTACTCACGGGACTATGTTCCATCTTGCCTCCGAGGAAGGATTGTTGCTTCCATCTGTGCACGCGGGTATTAGAACAAGACTGTCAGGTACCGATTACGGAGACTGGGAGCACGATGAAAAGCATGGATGGATGCGGATAGTGACGGATGATATTGACGATATCGGGGTTACGGGAGTTATTGAAAAGATCTTAGGTAGGTTGAGGGGAAAGAAGGTTTATTTGAGCTTTGATATTGATGTTATTGATCCGGGTTTGGCACCTGGAACTGGAACACCGGAAATTGGGGGTTGGACTACAAGAGAGGTTTTGAGGATTATTAGGGGTGTGGTGAAAGAGGTTGAGGTGGTGGGGATGGATATGGTTGAGGTGGCACCTGCATATGATGGGCCTGGAGAGGTTACGGCGTTGGCTGCAGCACAAGTCGTGTATGAGGTATTGAGTGGAATGGTGAAGAAGGGACCACTAGAAAAAGTGGAGAAGGTAACAGGGTCGAGAAAAGTTGAGGAGGTAGCGACGAGAAAGGATGAGCTGTAGATTAGAGTCTATTGTAAATTGACTGAATATCACATACTGTAGAGGATACTACAGAAGACAGGGCAAACCCCAACCTTAACTCTAATTGTAAACCAAAGCTAGCCCTGTTAACCATAACCCTATCTGTAAGGCTGTTGATAACATGGTATCCTGCGAAATAATGCCCGTGGTTGTGGCGTCCTGTCAATATTTCGTCAATTGCGATCACTGATAATCTTAGTCCAGAAAACCACGCCAAAAACCAGTGCATCTGAATAGTGGGTAGAGTCTATCATGATTCCCGGGACTCGTTGAACAAGCTTGACATAGATGCAAGCCTTGGGAATCCGGAATATTACAATCCCGCATCTTCGGTCACAGATTTCGCAATCAGTGATTCATTCTACAGACCACATTATTAAGGAAAAATCGTGGACGCTTATTGCCAGGCCTAACTGAGCAACGATTAATCGATAATCGAGTTCGGTTCCTAAAACACAGGTCACCTCAGATTCTCTACACCATCTGTCATCTAAATTCATCAATACCTCATCTTTTCGCCCATAGCGCTTTCCGCCCATATCATCCCACACCTCCCTGCATCTCTATCTCACCACACTCTCGAATTTAAGCCCTTCTGACATGAGTGTCCCCAAAATCTAGATGAGATCAAACTTAGATGACAGTGAGAGAATAGGATGGAGTTGTCTAAATGGGGAAGCAAGTCTCTGGAAAAAATATATACGTCAAAATGTACAGTAAAGAAAGTCTCTATGATACGTCAAAGGCTTCGAGTACTCTTCTAATATGCACTTCAAGTATGTTGGTTAATCCGATGATCCCTTGAGTATATTTGCACAATATGTATAAGGCTGAATAAGCCTGAGTCTTCAGCCTTGTCAGCGTGCAGAAATCTTGACACTTACATGAAAACGCCACGATTGATCACTGACTAACTTTCGAACTGACGGACTGACGGACTGATTAACTACTTCAGGGTCTGAATGGATATTTTTTTTGTAGATATTATCTTACGGAATATACAATTACAAATACCTCTGTATTCGACCACTATATCTTGATGAGTCAGTTCCAAGTTATCTTCCAACATCACCGACGCATCTCAAACCACACTCATCAAATTACACTCGTGAAATTACACATCTTCAACCACACTCATTAAACTACACGTCTCAAACCACATTCATCCAATCACAGCCATTGGACCACATTCATCTAACCACATCCATTAAATCACAGCCATTGAACTACATACAACTAACCACATTTATTAAATCACACTTATTTAACCACATTCATTAAGCAACATTCGTTAAGCAACCTCCATCAATCACCATGAACACCTTATCCTTCCTCCTCCTCCTATCATCAACCACCGGAGTTCTCGCAGGAGACTTCTACCATTACAAAGTTCGTCGCCCACGAATCCTGAATCCCTTATCCTATCCTCTCTCTGTCACCAGTCTATAAACAACAACTAACCAATTCTTCTCCTAAAAAAACAGACAGTCAATGTAACTCTCTACCCGAAAGCCGATTTCAAGCCTCATTTCAGTTATACCAATTCACTACCTGCAATTTTCGATTCCGGGTGCGTAAAAGTATCCAAGTAAGTTTATCCTTCCATCTCTCCATTCCTCCATCAATCCAGCAAATTCTCTTTCCCTTCTATCTCTTTCCCTTCTATCTCATTTCTGCCCCCCCTCCCCCCCCCCCCCCCCCCCCCTTTTATAGCTACAGTAACTAACCGTTCCTTCAAAACCCTCTAGCACCCGAACTGTTAGTTTCACAGTAGACGGAGGATGCTGTGAATTCTATCAAGGCCCGCATTGTTATACTTATTTGTTTATGGCGACGGATAGGAAATATGAGTATGAACCCCGATCTTCGGATTTTTTTCGTGCAGTGTCTACATTTGGGTTATGATGGCTATGGTGGGCTATGGCAGGCTACTTGATGATTACTGGGGGATGGACCGGAGGGTCGAATGGATTGAATGAATAGGATAGAGGCTAATCGATAACAGGAACCTTGGACCACGTTGGAGCAACCGTATAGGAAGTATAAGATGTGGACGTTGGGGATGTGATAAGATGACGACATTACCACCTGCTAGTGAACTGAGTAACTAAGAAGGGCGGGTGGGGCGAGGGGAGGTCAGAGGGGCGGAAGGACGGAGGGAAGGGATGGCTTGGTGGGGGTAACAGGGAAGGTGGGAAAGACAGGAGCGGGGGGGGGAGGGGTATGGATTTAATTTTATGGGAGTTATCGTTAGCTGAGTCACATCATGCCGCAATTGGGGTTCGAAATGTAATAGACTAGAATGATAATCGTTTTTGCAGCTTTATGTATTTTTTGTTCTACAATTTCTTGGTGAACCGTGATATACTCTCAAGGTATGTACTGAATCATGATATAGTGGCTAGGCTGATATGAATAAATAAATTCATCCCGACATTTACATAGATATTGTTATTTGGCAACTTATTAGTGACTACGGAAAGAAGTAAATAACTAAAAATAAAATAAAATATTCTGTAGTGGGAGTTTATGTATGATATTATATATGCGTGGTAACAGTATCATTTGTTTATCGAATAATCATGACGCTGCATTAACATTCATACTCAAGAAATTTAACCCTACTTCAATTCTCCGGTAACTACCACACTTCGCGATACTCCTCGTCACGCCCCATCCCCACCCTCCACTATTCGTCACTAACCACTCACCAAACCAAGCTTCTGTGAATCGTGGGAGGGAAAGATCAGGTGGAGGTGGAGGTTATGGTTTATTGATAGCGGTGAAGATCTAAGGCTACGCATTCTACGGAGGGGAATATGCCCCATGTACAACCTCCACCTCCACGATACAGTCACATCAACCCTAACTGTGGCAACGGGTCAGTGACCTGAGCCCTGATCGTGGCTGAGACACCACAGCCCTAGGCGGCTTTTCAACAGCTTCATTATTATCCTCATAAACCTTACCTACGTATATATATACAATCAACCGTATCATCAAGCAACACTCATGATTCCCGACGAGTGATACCCATAACTATCCTCAAGCATCAAATCATCAATTAACTGATGTCTCATCAACATTCCCAACCACCAGGTTATGAGTACATACCCATACTATCCTTATACAACTTTTTAGGTACTGTCCCCGAGTCTCACTGGCTTACACCCTAGAATTCATTCATGATTCGTGATTAAAAATACAGCGCTCCAAACTCCATCTAACCGGTGTTCTTGCTCGTCATCGTGTCCAAGAACCCTATACACTTGGAGGCCATCGGGCCAGGTTGCTGCTCTCTATCCTCGTCCCATCCCCTTCACTGACTATGTTTTTGTCCCCTTAATTTTCCGCCCTGGTTTGTTTCGAAATATATGGCAAATATCTAAGGTACGTACTATGAAGATACTCTTCCCGGACAGCTGGATACCTACAAAGATACCCAAGATATCCTAGACATTGCTTGTGAAGGTTTTACGGTATACGTACGAGGTGCAGGACAAAAGTGACCGTCACCCCGCGCGGCGCTTAGCACAGAAAAGTGTCGGTCACTTTTGTCACGGTACCGTAGGTGGCCGGTTTTCTTGCTCTGAATCTCTGAATCTCTGTATCCAAATCTCTGTATCCAAATCTCTGTATCCAAATCTCTGTATCCAAATCTCTGTATCCAAATCTCTGTATCCGAATCTCTGTATCCGAATCTCCGTATCCGAACCCGAACCTCAATCCGAATCAAGTTCAAAAAAAAAAACCACATGCCTAGAAACCATCCATATTTTTATTTTATTTTTTAACATCTTCATCACACAGCAGAATCAAGCAGAAGTTTTTACCACCGTCGGTAATTAAATGCCTTCTACTCTTTTCATTTATCTATATGAACTGAGATATGAACCGAGATATGAACTGAGATATGAACTGAGATATGAACCGAGATATGAACTGAGATATGATTCATATGGTTCATGGTTCTGCATTACTCCGAGGATTATTTATTACTGGTTGAGGTGGGTGGGGTGGTTAAGGGTTGAGATTGATGCAGTGATGTGGTCGAAGAAGGAAGGTTTAGGGTAAGACATGTTGTTGTGGATGAGTGAGTGCTTTCATGTGATTGGTGTTGGGTTTGGTCGGTGGGTTTGGGTTGGGTCGGGTTGGGATTTTGAGGGTTTTGAGATGCTGAGTTTCTGGCGGAGTTTCTGAGTTTCTGCGACACGTGCGGTAGAGAAGAGATACTGTATGGGACTGTGAACCTTTTTGATGATTTTGTACCATGAGTTTCGGATAGAGTAATTATAATTTTGAAATAAACAAGCGGTGGATTTTACAAAAGTCACAGATCACGAAATAGGAACCGAAGATTCAAAAAAACGTCCATACTTTCTTTTTTTGTATCGACTAAAAAAAACCAGCGAGTATGTTTAAACTACACTTTGTTTCGCATCAATGCACCCATGTCATAAACAACGAACGCCACAGTAAGACCCATATGTAACAGCAAATAAAACACCCATCATCATCAACAACAACAGCAAACTCCTTTCTACTTTTCCCCCATCATCGACTTATAAACAACTTTATCATCCTCTCCTACATCCTATCCAACAGCTCCAGATAACCGTTTACGAGGCGGGGGCAGCAACAAGGGGCTCAACCACCTTGGTAAGCTGCTCACCAGCGCGAACGATTCTGTTACCGTTGGAGTCAACAGCAGGGACAGCGTCCTTGTTCTCCTTAGCAGACTGCTTCCAAATCTCGACCTCGCAACCACCACGGACGACAGCGACACGGAAGTTGGAGAGCAAGTTGTGAGCAGCGTTGGAGTGGAGGTAGACACCACCGTTGAAGATAGCAGTAGCATCCTTTCCGATTCCAGACTTGATCATAGCCTTTCCACCGGGGTGGTCCTTGATGAAGTCGGTAACATCGTGAACAACTCCAGCAATCAAAGTCAAAGCACGTCCCTTCTCGCACTCGGCCTGGAACTCCTCAAACTCCATAACGGGCAAGTTCTCAAGAGGCACTCCCCAGTCCAAAGTAGCACGCTTGCGGTCAATCTTCTTCTGGAGCTGCTGAACGCGACCCTTCTCAATCTCGTTGGAACGGAACTGCTTAAGGTCGTAGGCAAGTCCGAGCTGCTTCCAGGTCCAGATGCACCACTTGGTGGGGTCGTACTGGTGCCACTCGATAGCGTTACGGTAGTCGGAGGGGAACTCGTGGTGGAAGTTGTGGTATCCCTCTCCCAAGGTGACGAGAGCGGTGATAACGTGGTCACGGGGTGAGTTGCGGTCGTCGAAAGGCTGCTCTCCGAGCCAGTGAGCAAGAGAGTTGACACAGAAGGTGGCCTGCTGGACGAAGAAGATACGGAGAATTCCGGCGTAGACGAATCCACCCTTCCAGTCGTTCCAGAGAAGTCCAGCGACGGCAGAGGGGAAGACAAGTCCCATGAAGGCAACAACCCAGAGGTAGTACTTGTGCTGCCAAACAACAATGGCGTCCTCGTTGAGGTCGGAGATGTCGGTACGTCCAATGCGCTTGGGGTTCTGCTTCATGACCATCCATCCAATGTGAGAGTAGAGAAGTCCCTTGCGAACGGAGTAGGGGTCCTTTTCGGTGTCGGTGTATCTGTGGTGAGCACGGTGGTCACGGGACCACCAACGGATGGAACCCTCAACGGCACCTCCACCAACAAGGGCGAGGTAGAGCTTCAAGGGCCAGGTAGCGGAGTAAGAAGTGTGGGCCCAAAGACGATGGTATCCAGCGGTGATTCCCATTCCGGTGTTGAAGTAGTAAACAATGGCCCAGATGAGGGTGTACTTGTGAAGAGGAGTGTACCATGCTGCCCAAAGTCCGAGAATGGGGATGATGACAATGAGGTAGATGTTGAGAAGGTTCAAGTGTCTCCACCAGTTCTTCATGGTGATGGGCTGTGAATGATATTAGCATCTTTCTGATCCAATTCTACCACCAATTCCACCAATTCTTCTCAAAGTTTACTGACCTGGTCGGTGATGTGAGGGCGGTTAGCACGCTCAATGGCCTTGGCCTTCCGGAGCTCGTATGCTGCCTTTGCGGCATCGGCAGCCGACATGGGAGCTTCAGTTGCGGCACCCATTGTTGATGGTTGCTGTAGTGTTGAAACTCGCAAAAGAGTGGGGGGGGTGTTCGTGAACGAGGGTGTTCTCAGAACAAAGCCGTGGGATTATAATCCTTTTTTCGATGGGCTTTGCTGTCAAATTCACCGTCCTCCTTTGGTGGGTGGGTGTGGTTTCGTTGTGTGGGGCAAGAACGAAGATGTGAAAAACAGCAGACGTTTTCGTCTTTTTATCTCTTTTACGTTGGGGGGGCGCACATACCTGGGGCACACTTACAATTCGCCTCTTGTGGGGCTACCATCAGCTATTTTTCGCTGGGGTCGTTGTTCCGAATATCGCGTTTGATCCTTTTGGGAATAGTGACTGCGCTTTCCACGCTTGCGGTGCAAGGAGTCTGTTTCTGCTTGGCACATCATCCCAACCGGTGTTGGCTAGCCGACGTCCCAACAGGAGCCCGAGCCTCAACAAATGCCAAAAGCAGGATGATACGCCATCAACAAACTTGGAGCCCGGAGAGGAGCGCAGAGGAAAAGGTGATGAAAAGATGAGCAAAGGTGACCCCAACCAGGCCCAACGATAGGGTCCGCCACACCCACTAGCCACAATTCGAAAAGATGCCAAGACAGTATTGTGGACTTACCCGGTTTGATATGGTTTAAATCAGGTCTGATAAGTGGTAAGGCCAGAGGCCCAGTGGCGGGCTGAAGAATCGATAAAGTTTAACCATCTCAGGTAAAGTCTCACAATTTCAGGGCAAGCCTTAACAAGGTGACCCGAAAGTCGGTTGCTGCATCTCGACAAGAAATCTGGAGACGAAGAAAGATCCATCTACGTCGACGGTAACTACATTTCCCCTTCCGGACTCGCCGGTGTCTTTCTTTTTGTATTTTTTCATTTTTTCACTCCTGATCTACTCCATCTGACAGCACGAGCTGCATGCAGATGTTGGGTCTTCGATATTAAGCCCCTGGTTCTACGATAGATGACATGCACGGCGAGCCACGAGTCAAAGCGCGTATGGGTGCTATAGATGCAAGAAATTATTTACCGCGTTTGAGATGAACCTTCAACCTACTCAAAGAGAATCTCAAGAGGACTCAACAAAGTTCACTCCGGCGGAACTGATCATACGTACAACATCCCATACCATTCCATACCATCCAAGTCAACACATATTCGATTAGTTATACAAAAAATAAAAAAAAGCATAACTGAAATTATCTAATTCCCTTCAACAGACAAATTCCCAGAATAGATCCCGTAGAGTAACACGGCATGATGGGCCGCGCAGCATCGTGCAACATTTTGTGCAACATGGGCAACATGAGCAACGTGTGCAACCTTGATGACATCCAAATCCAACAAATCAAACCCCACAACCAGAAGTAGCTTGCAACCGTTTGTATACATAAAGGCAGATGCCATACCAAGCCTTTCTAGAAGGCCTCACAGCAAGTTGGGACGGACCTTAAGTTGGGATTTCCTTGCTGCAGCTTGGGGGAGCTCAACAGAGCTTGCTTGAGAAAAAGTCCCAGTAAGACCCAGTGCATCTCAGCGGAACCTTGTGAACCCCTGCGGAACCCAGCATGAAACCCGGAATGGAGGAATGGAACCTGGCAGCGCATAGCAAAGCTCAGCAAAGCATAACAGGGCATGCACCATAGCAAGGCATAGTAAACCCCAGTAAACCCCAGTAAGCCATGGAAGCTGCCTAGAAGCACCTTTAGAAAAGAAGAAAAACTTCCATAGAAGCCTGGAACCCAGCTTGAAACCAAGAATCGATTTCTCAGCAAATCCAAATCCAACCCCAAAACCTGACAAAGCTCAAGCTCGACAAAGCTCAAAGCTTCTCTCCAAGCAAGGTAACAAGGCAATAAGGCAGCAAGGCAGCTGAGGCAGATCTCTTAGATCCTCAGCCAGGGTCTAAATAACGAGAAAAATCAACCCAGCTCCTTCCCTCCCTCCCTCCCAGCCTTATCCGCCCGGCCCGGATAGATCCGTAATATGTATGCGACTGTATCCTCATCTTCGTTCTCATCTTCAGCTAACGTCATGCTGTGTTTACTTTTTTTCTTGTACTGTACCTGCTTTTCTTTTGATTACTTGGGAAGGAAGAGGAAATAATGAAGGACCCTGTATGCTGTATGATCTTCGTTCATATCAATAATATCAATATCAAAAAAAAGCAAATCAAACCCCCATCAAACTTACATATCAATTCCACCAACCCAAAAGCTGGTCGAAGCCGTAATAAGTAGCTACATATGAAACAACCCCCCAAGTTCCCAGCTCCCAGCATTCAAACCTCAACATCCCCAAATATTCCCATCCCCTTACCATCACAAATCAAAAACAAGCGCACCGAGCACCATCATCACCATCATCATCATCATACCAACCAACCAACCGACCATAGTCCAAAGATCGACCATGAGAATATGCCATAGTGCTGCCATAGCGTCTCAAGACCTTATGCAAGTCGATAAACGAACGCACCGAACGGGAGGGATAAGATTACTGCTTTCCAGGTTGAGCTTAAGTTGCCCAACGGTATGGACCATGATTACCACCATACGCCAGCGGTGTTAGCCTTGTGTAGAGTTGAAGCTAATCAAGGGTACATATGGTGGTTAATGTCTCGGCGTGCTAACTCTATGACGTTAGGAACGACTTAAGGCTGGCCGCTGGTGGTGGTAGTTGGGGCGGGGAAGGGGGCGGCCCCAGTAGTGTAGTGGTATAACTCCCTGCAACTGCGCAAATACAACGGGTTCGAATCCCGTGTCGCTCCCACAGGTATTGCTTGGTTTCCGGGGTTTGTCCTCAGGGAGGTTTACCCGGTGCTCAGGATAAGTGGTCACGCTTTCCTGATCTATGCCTCCTTAGGTATAGACAAGTGTTGGTGGAATGGTTGGGTTAATGGGTGTAGGTGATTAGGGTGCCTCATTAGGAGACTTCGGTTTCGAGGACAGGAAAAATGGTTGTACAAGTTGCTTTACCCGCATAGGCCTTATAGGCCTCGATCGGACGTATGATTGAAATAAATAAATAAATAAATAGTTGGGGCGGGGGGTAGGGGGGGGGGGGGGGGTTAGACAAGACTGCAAGGATGAAAGGAAAAAAGACCAAACATCCATTTCTCCATTTGTCCATTTGTCCAGACTTGCAGTTTCCAGTCTCCAGTCTTCAGTCTTCTGTCTCCAGTCTTCGGACCCTAGTGTCTAGGGTCTGGGGTCTTTGGACTCTGGAGCCATACTCGGGGTTTTCACATGCCGATTATCATGTGGTTTTTCTGATACCGAGGCCGAAGAAGAAGCCGCAGCAGAAGAAGCCGCAGCAGAAGCCGCGTTTTCGATATGTACGATGGATCGTGGAAGTTCCGAACGAATAGGAGCACCGGGAGCACCGGGAACACTGGTAGGAGAAGCAAAAAGAAAAAAAAAAAAAGCGTTGAAAATATTTATGGCATAACGTTGGAAAAAAAAAGAGCAGAAATTTTTTTATACACGAGTATGGTGTGTATGCTGCCGCATATGTACCTCAACATACTGAAGAAATCGGAGTCCCCGGAGTTTTCGGAGTTTTGAATACCGAGAACTTAGATGACTGAAGTTGGAATTTTCAAGCAGTGGACAACAACTCGTGTCGTTACAGTCGACTGTACATACTCAGATGCCAAAGGATAGGAAAATTGAGAATCGAAAATTTAAAAATCGAAAATGCATCCATACCATGCCAAACCATACCGCAAAATACCGTACCGCAACGTACCGTAACTGTCAACCTACACACAGTGGCCATACCACTCCGTACCATGCCACGCCACGGTACGAAGTTACGAAGTTACGAAGTTGCAAACCACAACTAGTATGGTATCGTCCATGAAAAGAAAATTGAGAAATCATCAGTCTCATCAGTCCCATCGTATGGTGGCACAGCCGTAACAGCATCGCCACAGCAAAAAAAAAAAAAAAAAAAAAAATCGAAATTTGCAGGATGATCTGCGATCTTGGGATGTGACGTAGACTTCTGTGGCTGCGTATGTAGACTAGATCGGAATGAGATTGGACTGGATTGGACTGGATTGGACTGGATTAGATGGAATTGGATTGGATTGAATTGGATTAGTCTGGAAGGGGTTAGTGATGGTTTATGCTTAGCTTTACAGGGCACAGGCAAAGGCAAAGGCAAAGGCGAAGGCGAAAGGAGAAGAAGAAAGGTGAAGGGATGATTGACGATTGAAGATTGACGATTCAGAGCCCGGAAATCTGAAGATTTGCCATGCTTAATGCCATGCTTAATGCTTAAGCCGTCGTGGTAATTGCTAGGATAAAGGATATCTCTTCTGATATTACTCCTGTGCATAGCGAGTGATACTTTCCTATAGTAAAATGTCTCAGCCTCTCACTCACAGACTCCTGGAGCTTAAGTCTGTACATACAACATAAATGAAGGGGTATGATGTAGCTCCATAGCACCATAGCACCATAGCTCCACAGCTCCAAGCATCATAGCTCCATCGCGTGAGTTATTTCTTACGCCTGAACGTCCAAGCACCATCCCTAATCTACATATCAAGATTAGATAGGAGCTCAATATGTAGCTCAATAGCTCGAGGGTTTTTGTTGATATGGATAGCTGTGATAAGGTAATTAATCGCGCCTTTGACACGAGTACGAGTAGTAATTGAGGCTATGTAGAGGCTAGAGGCTATGATGGCTATGGAATCTGGATAGTAACGGTTATAGTGGTTACTAGGTCAGGTCATAGGGCTGTCTCAGCTCGGGGAAATGGTAGGTGACCAAATCCGCCTTTTTTTTCTTGCACACTATGCTATGAGTTACGTGTTGATGAAGGGGCGGTGTTCGTGTTGGAGGAGCTTGTTGATGTTGATGTTGAATTGAACCAAGTAGCGGACAATGGCGGGCTCGGCACTTGTCCGCAGCATGCGGTGCTCATCAGGTCCAGCGGGTGAATATCCAACGGGTAGCTCATCGGGATTGGAATTCGAATCAAAAGTCATCGGGGTCAGGCTCGGAATCATCGGGGTGGCATCCAGATATCCAGCTAATAACCTAGCTACTGCATGCTGCTAGCTGTGGTGCGCTACATAGCTCTTCAACCACAAGATCACGCGACCTGGAAATGTCAACCAGCTTGTTGTTGCTGTCTCGGAAGCTTGAAGCTTGGAGGTTGAAGGAGCTGGAGCTGGAGCTGGAATGGCAAGCTTGGGGTGGCAAACTTAGGATGGAGGTCTTGCTTGTTTTGCTTGTTTTGCTTGCTTTGCTAGTTAAAGAGGCTGGGCTGGGTGGGCTGGCCGCCGGACTTTCAAGAATCAAGACACCAAATTCAAGCTTGGCAACAACACCTCTAAGTTCTGATTCTGAAACCCTCACGTGTGAGTATTCTGTATACATAGACTCGGTGATGATATCGGTTTGGGATTTTGATAGATGCATATGTTGGGGTGTTAAGGTGTTGAGATGTTGAACTTGGGGGTTTATTCCTGTCTCCGGGTGTACTAGTAGAGTGTAGATTTCGAAGGAAATAATGCATCGGAGGTAGTGAGGGATCGAGGTATTGAGGTATTGAGGAATTGAGGAATTGGGATGTTGGGCTATTGGGATATTGGGATATTGGGATATTGGGATATTGGGATATTGGGATATTGGGATATTGGGATATTGGGATATTGGGATATTGGGATATTGGGATATTGGGATATTGGGATATTGGGATATTGGGATATTGGGATATTGGGATATTGGGATATTGGGATATTGGGATATTGGGATATTGGGATATTGGGATATTGGGATATTGGGATATTGGGATATTGGGATATTGGGATATTGGGATATTGGGATATTGGGATATTGGGATATTGGGATATCAGTATTGACATGTTGACATGTTAACATGAACTTTACTCCAGCTTCCAATTTCCAGAGTATGGTCACCATACCTGCAGCTTTCTTTCAATATACACACATAGCTTATCGTAGACCTACATATCACGTACCTAACATACACATCACACATCTGCAAACATATTCACACATCGAGCTTCGAGATTTGAATCTCCAACCCTGAGACCCTTACATAAATACGCGATCTTTAACTCCCACCCCCTAAATCCCAAATTCCAATATTGATATTAAAATCCCAGTCCAACTACCGATAACTAATAACCAATCTATCTTATCCGGGCCTTGAAAATATCTCAGCGTCAACAGATATGAAAACAAGAGCTCTGACCCCTCGATGCCGAAGGAGCAAACGAACAGTATCCACTGTGGTCTGAGCTTCGATGAGCTTCAGTGGTGGTCAGGGCTTCGGTGGTGGGATGGGCTGGGCTTCGGGAATCGGGACGGATTAAGTTGTTGGGTTGTTGGGCTATTGGGCTATTGGGCTGGCCGAGGGTTTGATGAAGATGGGATATTTGAGCAGATATATTATGGGGATTCTAGCTGTTGAGAACTTAGGTATGTATGAAGATTCTGGGTTCCGGGGGGGTTTTTTTTGTTGGATATTGAGTGCTGAGTGCTGAGTGCTGAGTGCTGAGTGCTGAGGTACGGATGTTGGATACTGGATACTGGATACTGGGTATTTGAATACTGACCCCCACCGAGCGTTGGATGTTGGATGTTGACTACGGATGTTGACTACGGATATTAAAACCGCAGTACCAAATACATAAGACAGACATATCCAGTAACATCGACCATCCTATTCTAACCATTGGCTATCCAACCTCAGTATCCAACAGTTAACCATGTTGAATATATTATATTTTATGTTGGGTTTATTTTTATGTTGACGGCCCATCAACCCTTCAACCCTTTACATCCCGCCCGCTGAATCAATCAAATCAATCAAATCAATAATCAACCCATCAGCCAATAAACACATATCACTCCCCACCCATCAACATCAACACACCAACCAGTATCTAGTATGTATACTGAATCTTCAAGCTTTATAGTTGTGGTAGGGGGGTGATGTTATATCAGCAGTTATGGTGTTAAAATATGGAGGTATTGAAGTATTAAGACCGAAGCCGCGACATCACGCGACATCACGCCAACAGCTAAATGACTTCATCAACGTCTACAAGCACGGGATTAGGACCATATTATCAACCGGTACAAAAGTAATCCACCATGCTTAGAGCTCGCGTGAGTACCGGGGTTTGATTACAGTAGCTACATAACACGAGTACCTCGAGGAAAATAAAAGTACTTATCGTGAAGGCTCTGTTGGTTCATAAAATCCCCCACCCCACCCCCCACTGGATTTCACTATGGTTTCACTATGGTTTCTCTATTTTCTCACGACGAGACTGAGGGATTAATTTTCTCCAAGGTTTCTCCCGATTTATCAATTTTCTCTATTTTCTCACACGAAAAACCGAATGATGTAGCAGTGGATGAAAATAAAACTATAATTTCTCGCAACCTCAAAATCCAAAAAAAAAAAAAAAAAAAAAAAATCCGAAGAGAATAAATCATCATGAATCATTAATCCAATCCAATCCCGTTCCATTCCATTTTTGCTTGATATTTTGTTTTGCCCAAGTCCCAAGAAACCCTCCTTTCTCCCCGGCCATAAACGCTAACGAAAACAAAACCACAGCATCAAAAAAAGAAAAAAAAAATTGAATAAAAATGAATAAAGAACCAGAAATTGAGAATTGAGAATTGCAAAGATAAAACTTTCTGTGACAATATTCCATAAAGTTCCATCTTCCAGGCTCGGCTGATAATCCTATCCTATATGTTTGATACTCAACATATCTGCTTGCCCCATAAAATGCGGGTACAAAATTCCATTTTCATCTCATGCCCCCCCACCCCCCGCTCCCTTCCCCCCTCCACATCTCATTAAATCTCCCTCTCCATATTTTGAACCCCCCTCCTATAATTTTCAACAGCAAACCAGTTTTTTGTGTTTTATTTTACCATCCCTCCCTACTAAACGGCCCCGGATCACCTCTCCGTCTAGCCAACCGTTCCCGTTCCATCAACCTCTCAATCTCCTGCACCGCCCTTTCTCTTTCCTCCATTCTCTCCCGTCTCAATCTTCGTCTCGTTGCCATCTCCCGTTGTCCCAAAGCCCTGTCAGGCCCTGTCACTGGCCATCGCTCGAACCTGCGGCCTAGCGGTCGGTCTGCTGAAGTCTCTTGCTGTGATGATGTTGAGGTTGATGTTTCAGATTGATTTGGTTGGGTCTCGTCGGGTCCTTCATGGCGTCGGGTGATAGCGAAAATACTGTAGTCTGTGGTCGGAGGGGCGGTGGTGGTGGTGGGTGTGGCCCAGGCTCTGTATTCCACAGCGCTTCTAGTTGCGGGTGAGGCTCTATTGCCTGTGTTTCCGGCATTTGCTGTGTTGCTCGCAGTCGCTCCCGATGCAGCCGGTGCAGTTGATGCATTGGTTGAACCGGTTGCGCTGGTGGCACTCGCTCCACCCGCCCCCGAGCTTGAAGGAGTTCCTAAACTCGCCAAACCGCCCTCTCTGCGCCAAATCGGCACCAGCGGCAACAAAGCCGCTCCAGAGCCTTGAACAGAAGCAAGAGCCGCCAGAGATCCAAGGGTTGCAAGCGAGTTACGTGATGCGGCAGATGCCAAAGAGGAGGAGAATTGAGGTGGAGGTGGAATGGAACTCAAGGATGATAATTGTGGCAGTTGGAGGGAGCGGGTTATGCGATCACCCTGTTCGTTTCGTCCAGTTTCGTTACGGCGGCGTTCATGTTCTCTTTGATAAGCGGCGAGTATAGCCGCGGATGACAGTCCTGTGTTTCCAGGTGCTGTCCCTGTGTTCCCCGTTCCAGGCTCACGTGAGAACATCGACTCTCTTCTTCTCGTAGATCCTGACTCGTCCTCGTCACCCAGCCCTCTCAAAATTGACACTGGCAATTCCCCAGCCCTTGCAAAATGCGATAAAAGTATATCAGTCGAACTCATCTCTGTGCGATTCCGTTCATTGCGTAATGCTTCATTTCTGGCAGCACGTTGCGCATCGGTAAGTCGGTTTTCTTCCAGTTCGGTACGGTATGCGAGGAGATCTTGACGGAACAAAAGACCGGGGAGGGCGAGACTAGAGGTGGGGTTGGTGGTGGTAGTGGGTCCGGAGGATTCGTTGCGCTGGTTCGGGTTCGGCTCACTTTGTTCACCGTTGCGCTCGTTGCGCTGAGCTTCCAAGGCCGCGCGCCGTCGAATATGTTCCTGGATCGCAGTGCCGAGTCCGAATAAGGTCGCGTCTTCGTCGTCCCAGAAATCGCAGAGTCCAAGTTCTTCGTCGGTCAAGGGGAGTTCGGAATCGGAGCTATCGGCGCTGTTGGAAAGGGAAATGTCAGCGATTGTCCAATTGTAATTCTAACTACGCGTCGAGTGCTTGAAATTATCCGCGATTGACAGCGTCCGTAAGCTGGATCCCAAACCCAAGATTGTCAAGTCCATTGGATTCGCGAGTCCAAACTGATACGTGAACCCGGTAGGGTACACATAATTGACGCTCGATAAATCCGCGACTCGAAACACGCAATGAAACCAAATCATTCGGAGGAATTCAACATACCTATCCCCCCGATCCCTTCCTTCCGTAGCAGCACCTCCCTGGCCCTCAATTTCAGCCCCATTTCTCGTGTTCAACAACTGAGTCAAAAGTCCTCTCCTTTGTTGCCCTGAGTGAATCCCATGCAAGAGCTCATAAAGACCAACATTATGTCTCTGAAGCGCTCTTCTTCTTACGCCGGCTCTTTGAGCTAGCGAACCAGAGGCGCGGGAAGAAGCAGAGGAGGAGGAGCTTGAAGATGAAGATGAGGAATTGGAACTAGAATTGGGACCTACTGCCGAGTGTTTTGCAGCTTTCTGTTTAGGTTGATAGAGGGGAATACCCATTGTTGGTTCCTAGGATCTTTTTTCTTTTCTTTGGGGTTCTGGTTCTCTTTCTTATGTTCGTGTATTTTGCGACTCCCGACTTGGTTCGGTCGCGGGAAAGAAGTACAGAAAGTGACGACGATGGATTGGATCAGACGGAACGAACGCGGGTTGTTGGTGTTGCTTGCTAGGTAGTTTGTGGTTCGGGGGCTAGATGGGAGAGCTAGGGAAGGGGCGCAGCCGCAGATGCGAGGTGGGTTTGGACCGGGTTATCGTGGTTCGTTAGGCGCTGGCGATGGCCGGGTGTGTGTGGATGACCGAGAGAAACGAAAAGCTGGGGTGGCAAGGGGATCTTATCAGATTCCTACTTGATTTGGCTAGGATAAGCGCGGGATGGATCTGCTTACTTTGCACTTCGCCTGATGAAGGCTATCAACGGATATTCATTTACAAGCACTTTGTTCTGAAAAATTCTTCACAGGATGTCACCAAGTCTTCACAATTACAGTACAACAACTGAATGATAGATAAGATCTCATATGACAACAAATTGAACAAGTTCCTTTGTACTAGACAAGAATCCCATACATTCTGGATAAAGCACTTTTTCCAAAATGCGACAATTGATCTCCAAATATCGATTACATTTTCCCCTAAGTTCACTCTTTTCGCTCCAAACAAAGTCGCCAAACAACAGTAAAAACGATAAGTAGAGTATTGATATCATCCCGTCACTCATCTATTCATTACAGCGCTCCATCTATTTTTAAGCAACAACACCAGAAGCAACACCCATCTCCTTCTCCAAGATGGTGTTCTCAACATTACGGCCAGTCTTCATGACGACATCTCCAGCCTTCTTGACAGATCCACCAGCAAGCTGCTCAGGAGTCCAAATAGGCTCAGGCTTAGCCTCGGGGGCACCAACACCGCAAAGACCACCCTCCAAAGCCCAGTCCGAAGTTCTCTTCAATCCAAGAGTAGTCCAAACATCCTCCAAGGCAGTGTAGAGCTGCTCTCTGAAGGGTCTGGTGTGTCCTGGGGTAGGGGTGATACGAAGGCGCTCCTGTCCCTTGGGCACGGTGGGGTAGTTGATAGCCTGGACATAAATTCCGTGGTCCTCCAAAAGCATGTCGGATGCCTTTCTTGCGAGCTCGGCGTTACCAACCAAGACGGGGACGATGTGTGAGGGGTTGGGAATAACGGGGAAATCACGCTTTTCCAAGGCAGCCTTGACGATGGCGACGTGCTCCTGCTGCTTGATACGGTCGGCGGAGTTGGCGTACTGGTACTCAATAGCGGCGGTAGCTCCGGCCATAGTGGCAGGAGGAAGGGAGGTAGTGAAGATGAATCCGGGTGCTAGAGAACGGATGGTGTCGACGAATCTAGCGGATCCAGCAATGTAACCTCCTACACATCCGTAGGCCTTTCCGAGAGTACCGGTGATAATGTCGATACGGTCCATGATGGTTCCCTTGGGCTTTCCAGCGGCGTGAGCCTCCCAGTCAAGGTGCTCTGCGACTCCGGCTCCGTGGGGTCCGTACATTCCGACGGCGTGTACCTCATCCAAAAATGTAAGGGCTCCATACTTCTCCGCCAAATCCTGGATCTCCTCAATGGGGCCAATGGAACCACACATGGAGTATACTGATTCGAAAGCGATAATCTTAGGGACGTGTAGCGGTAGGGAAGCAAGCTTGGCCTCCAAATCCGCAACGTCGTTGTGCTTAAACACCATCTTCTTGGCTCCGGAATGTCTAATACCCTGAATCATGGATGAGTGGTTCAAAGAGTCGGACAAAAAGACACAATCGGGCATCTTAGATCCTAGTGTTGCAAGGGTGGCGTCGTTGGCAACGAAACATGATGAGAAAACCAAAGCGGCTTCCTTGGAGTGGAGCTTTGCTAATGAGGCCTCCAACTCGATCGCGTGCTTGTTGTGACCTGAGATGTTACGAGTTCCTCCGGCTCCGGCTCCATACATATCGAGAGTTTCATGCATGGCCTTCAAGACCTCAGGGTTGCGACCCATACCCAACTGCAAACTTTGTTAGTACTTCCGTCTTAGTCATTAAACAGCCAACCACCAGGGCCAACATACATAGTCGTTACTGCACCATGCGGTCACCAACTTATCGGGGGTGTCGAGATGTGCCTGGGGAAAGTCCTTCGCAAGACGGTTGATATTGTTGAAGTATCTGTAAGACTTATCCGCATGCTTCTTGTCGATTTCACTCTGGTAGAATGCCTCGTAATCGAACTTGGCGGTACACTGTTCCTTCTCGAAGACCTTGCTGGGACGAGTGACGCGGGCACCGTTTGCGGGTGTCAACTTTCCAGCAAGCTTAGCGGCGTGCATGGCAGCCTGTCCATGAGGGCAAACTACTCCACCGTTAGTACTCAACCCACCCTTAAACCATTCTGAACAAAAGAAAACAACATACCAGGCTTGTCAGGGTTGGCGGAATCAAACACGCCGACCTTTCTGTGAATGTCCTCGAGGTCTGCAGCCTGAGCGTGAGCAGACTTGGAAGTGTTGAAGTTAACAGCCTTGCTGGGAACAACGATGTTTCTCTTCTGAATAGCCGAGACAGGAGCAGCGCGTCTTCCAAATGAAGCGGAACGAACGCTCTGCACTGCCAATGCCTTAGACATGACAGGGCAACGTTTTGCAACAATCTGTAAGTTCGACATGGTTCCACCGCCAGCGGAAGGAGAGGACGAAGTCGAAAGGGCTCGTAGGGTGCTCGGAGCGGTCTTCTTAAGGAATGGACAGAGGCTGCGCGACTGCTTGAGGAGGGGTTCCATTTTTGTGGAAGGGAGAGGTTTGGCTAGTTGGGTATTTCAAGGGACCTTGTTCGGTTGTTGATAAATTTCGTTTTGTGCGAGGTGTTCTCGGTGCTTCTCCGGTTGGCGAATTGGAGACTAAAGATTCTACCGTTACCTAGCGTGGAGATCCCGGCCGAGCCAAAGAGACTAAAGATAGAGAAGTGATGTCGGGACGCGGAGATGAAAGATCGCAGCAGCGGGGAGGTGGTGAAGTTGAAGGGAAGATGGATCTTTGATGGCGGATGGGAGAGAGAGGGCTGGGGGGGTAATTAATAGGCGAGATCGGGGGAGAATTTTCCAGACCTCGGGGCTGAATAGGGTTGTGGAGTAACACACAGACAGGCACAGTTTACGAAATCACGGGTGAGGTGCGGTGCAGTGCCGCGGGCCAGGACATGTGTCCCTCGATCTTATTCCCGGCTTGGTATACTTTGACAGTTTATCACATGGCGTATATTGAATTCAACGATTCACAACTACAGAATTCTTCTCTCTATTATCACCGGTCACTAATTCGGTTTTTCATGCTTCATCTCTGACGATAATTGACACTGCGAGCTCGACCGGCGATACCGACTCGTTTTCACGCACGGAGCCGGGAAACTTTTCGGCCACACAAGGAATTGCATTTGCCCTTACGTGATTGGAGCATTTGTAAGATCCTGGTTAAAAATCGTGGGTTTTTTAGCCTGGACCGGTATGGCGGACCGGCAGGGTACAGGATGACGAAAACTGGTTTGCAAAGTTCTGTGGCACAAGACTCGGTTTAGCGTATGTGGCGTCAAGTAGGATATGTGGCGCTTAACGGAGATGAGGCGTTACAACATGGAAAATCACCCGGCTCTTCAACGGCCTTCTCAACTTACCACGGCGTGTCCAGAAACAGGGATGGTAAACATCAATACATACCCTTTTTAATTCGATTAGTCAGCTTTTATCCACATGGAGCTACGATAGCATGCCTTCAATGGTTTCAACTTTAGACGCTGCGCTGAGCGTACGGGAAGCTTCGGGATCATTGACAGGAAACAGGCTTAGTAAAACCACTCTTCAGACAAGACAAAGTTTGTCACTCGACTTCCTCCAGTCTATTTTTCGATGTTTCAAGCGGAGGGAAAAGAGCTTAGTATGGGGCTAAAAGACAAACAGTAAATCAAAAAGAAAGAATTATAATACACACAAAAACCCCTGAACCATACCAAAAGGAAAACCCCAACTATCAAATTATGCCCACCTTCAAAACCCAATCCCATTCTACCCCCCTTCACCTATACCCATACCGATAATTCCCATATACTCCTCCGACTTCTTATGACAGCATTCCTTACACATCCCCTGATCATATCCTCCGCATGAAAACTAGCCTTACACTCCATCTCGGGTTCATGTAGTAACCCAAATTCCATCATTACCAAACCCAATCAACTTCCAACCCCCATCACATCCGTTTCGTAACTTATTCGATAGGTTATTCCAGGATGAGAGATAACAGCAGCGGGGGGGTGGGGAGGGTATTAACTAACATAATCATAAACCCTAATATCTCTAGCCAAGAAAGAATATATTTGCGATATGTACATGTATTTTTAGATAGGTTTACTTTTAGCTATTAAACCAGTAGCGGTGCTCCGGTATATAATGAGTTTCAATGCCCGACATGGCGCAGGGGTTGTACTGAGGTTACTCGGGTTTCTTGGGTTACTCGGGTTACTCGAATACAGTATTCACCGGTTATTCTTCGATATGGTATCTCGACTCGGCACCAATAGGCTGTGCTCTATTAGCCTGCTAAATGGAAAACTGGAAAAGTGGTAGTAGATAATACATACCCACACACGGGCATTAAATCATTTCTATCACTCGCCCCCCACCCTAGGACCATCGATCACATCATACGCCATCACTCACATCACCTCATAACCTTAAAAAACGCACAAATTTACAAATCCATCAATCCAGAAACTGACACATTCACAACCACACCCATAAATAATTCATATATACCTCCCGTAATCATGAAACAATGGTACATATCCAAATCCAAATCCATAGAATAAGCATTAAGCACGCTATTATATTTCATCTCGCTGTTTCTTCTCTCTGTTTATATCTTAGTTATAGGAGCATCCTGTACAACACAAAACTCATCCACCCGTCCCTCCGCCCCTCCGCCCATCCCCCCTCCCCCCGCAAAGCACACAGTATTAATTACCACTTGCTCCTGAGTTTTAACACCGATACTGAAATCCAGCAAACTACTGGGCCTTATGTCATTTACAAATACAACACAACCTAACACCGCAATACTACAAGATTCACTTCACAAAATCCGACTAGTTCGAATCCGTAGCGCTACCACTTGTTTATCTCCATCATGGTCACCTAGCTTATAGGGCCTGTTTTTCCTTAGGGTTTACTTGAAGATTTACGGCGCTTTGCCTGGCGCTTCAACTCAGGATTGGTGGTTACTCTGTCAAGGAAGAAAGAAGGGCATTTGCCATATGGTGGGTGGTAGATGGTGGTGTTAAGAGAATCCCCGCCTTCCTGTTCTACGAAATAGTCATGTTATGATTGCCATAACCTTTCAATCGTGGTTGGGAGGGAATGGAATAGAAAGGAAGGATTGGTATTATTATTGTTTTTGTTATTATTATTGTTATTGATACAAGATTCTTGGTATGGAGATTAGATACAAAACCCAACCCAACTCAACTCAGAAAGAATAACATAGCAGACCTCCCAGCCCCACCACCAGCAGAAAGCAAAAGCACAAATTGGATATCTGAGGCAACGGTACTTTTACTTCCCCGGCTAAAAGCGCAATCGATCATCAACCATACTCTCAATATCTCCATCCTTAGAATCCCCAGAATGGCAGAATCCCTGGACCTTGGAAATCCCTAGGCTCAAGACAGTATCGATCATCAACCATACTCTCAACCACACCACCGTCTCGTCCTGGTACTCCTCTTATCGGAAGTGGATTTGTTCCAAATCCCATCATCAGAAGAAAGCAAAAGCACAAATTGGATATCTGAGGCAACGGTACTCTTACTCTCCCGGCTAGTCTCTCCAATCTCTCCAACCTCTCCATCCTTAGAATCCCCGAAACCCCTGGTCCTTGGATCTTAGACTCAAGACGGCACCAATCATCAACCATACTCTCAACCACACCACCGTCTCGTCCTGGTACTCCTCTTACCAGAAGCGGATCTATTTTTCCCTCGGTAGGATCATGATCATATAAAGAGCAGCATGTTCCGTCGTCTTCAGTTTCCCTATTGCTGTTGGGATAAACTTTCAGACAGATGGTATAGAGAGTCGGGCTGCGGTGAAGGTGATCTGATGGACTTTGTGAGAGATCAGGTTCTGGGGAAGATATCATGGCGGTTGAAGATTGGCTGGTTGTGATACCATGTTGAGGAATTGATTCAATTCGTGACTGTATTACATCAAGCTATGAGGTGAAGTAATTTCTCGTAGCTGTGTCTGTGTTGCATTCATCGCTATATGGGACATTTTCTGATATCTAGCCAGTTGCGCAATTGGCTGGTTGTGATACTCTGCTGCAGAATAAAAATCGATTCAATCCGTGACTGTATTGCAGCAAGCTACGAGGTGAGGTAATTGCTCGTAGCTGTGTCTGTGTTGCATTCATTGCTATATGGGACATTTTCTGATATCTAGCCAGTTGCGCGATTAGCTGGTTGTGATACCCTGGCGAGGAATTGATTCGATTCATGACTGTACTACATCAAGCTGCAGTGAGGTGAGGTAATTTCTCGTAGCTGTGTCTGTGTTGCATTCATTGCTATATGGGACATTTTCTGATATCTATCCAATTACGCAATTTTCTCTGCAGACAGTAACTCATTCTGCGCAAAAGTAGTATCTAACCCAGTTGATCTAGCTGCTCCTGGGGTTTCTGATGAGACTAATTGTCGTAGTTAATGGAATATGTCATCTCGGAGGTGAGGTATATATATGCGTTTCAACCAGTTCAGTCCTGGGGTCGGTTGCTTGGTTGCTTGGTTGGGGTTCATTTATTGGTGTCATGACTGCAGAATTCGATCCCGATCCCGGTTTCATCAATCAGAGCCGTTGGTTCGGTATGCTGAGCGTGTAAGTGAGCTACTTCTGTGTTGAGTAACTCAACTCTTTAGCTCTCTACCCGCGTGCACAGAAGTTGAATCCTTTCGTTGGTGATTCCTTGCAGGTTTGGTCCATATCCGGTTTCCGAAGACAGCAAATAGTGACGATCCGCGTTCTAAGTTGTCGGTTGTAAGACGTTGAAATCTTTGATTCCAATCCAACGATGATACGGAATTTAAAGATTTTGATAAAGGTATTGGTGGTGTTGTGATGTTTGGTTCAAATTGTGTATTTCAGCCAGTTTAGGCCTGTCAGCTGAAGTGTGATTTCTTGGTTTGGTCCATATCCGGATTCCGAAGACAGCAATAGTGACGATCCGCGTTCTAAGTTGCCGGTTGTAAGACGTTGAAATCTTTGATTCCAATCCAACGGTGATACGGATTTTGAAAATCTTGATGAAGGTATTGGTGGTGTTGTGATGTTTGGTTCAAATTGTGTATTTGAGCCAGTTTAGGTTTGTTGGTTGAAGTATTACCATCGGCTGATCCACGTTGGAAAATGTCTGCTGAGGCTTGAAAATTGTTCGCCGATTCATCGTGAAAGGCTTTCTCAAGGAAACCAGAAACCAGAAACCAACAAAACAATCGAATTCTGCACAGAATGCGACTTCAATGGGTACCAAGTGGTGTTTGGCTAGGTGAAGCCATGATCAGGATCGGGATTTTGGAGAGCATGAGAACCCTTGCCAGAATCGTCAGCTATTTGGTCTCGAAAGATGTAGAGCATTGAATAAAAAAGACTTGGTTTAACTTACCATGATATTTCCCCAGTGGGATTTTGATTGTTTCTGGTCCATAATCCTAGGTACAGCCATTTCGGAGTCGATGATTGCGATACCAGATCCGGTTGGAGGAAGAGACGGGATATGCAGAAATTGCTGTACACACCCGACAAGCAACCAAGGAATAAGTCTATTCGTAGACACTCGTCTGCAAATTTAGTTACGTTAGTAAAAGACATGAAAGAGTTCTCAGTGAATAACTGTGTTAGACTAGACGAAAGTCTCAAGATGAATCCTTGAATTGTATTTATTCATTCAGTAATTCCAACTCGAGGTTACTGGATGCAACCTTCGGTTGGATATTCGATCCATCTTAAGAATATTCATGCACCTTGCCGAAATCCACGGGTTGTCACAGGGGTCGATAATGAGATTTTTAAGTTGAAGGGGATTCGGCTTACAATATTATTTCCCAAGCGGAGTTCAAACTGTTGCTATCCCATAACCTTAGACACAACCACTTGAGAGTATGCAGCTTTGCATTCGGAAATTAGCGCGAGCGCTGAACGGGTCGTCAGATTACGAGTGGGAAAGCGGGAATCATTTGAGCCGACAATTCTATCATATGTTAGCAGGTTGAATACGTGAAGAGAAAATTGACTTGCTATACATATTATGACCCAAGTGAGTTCAAGTTATTGCTGCTCAAGGCTCATAGTGACCCGCTTCGGAAGAATATAATCTTCTACGAATATCCTCGCATCGTAGAATTGAAGTAGACCTTTGCGATTTGATACCGCAACCCGGAGAGGCGAGGCAGTGAATCCCCAGATATATCGTAGATATACCTTAAACTAAACATCACTATGTTAGTATACTCAGGTAATGGATGAAGATGATGGATCTGGGATGATTGAACTTACTTGTATATCCCATGTGGGATTCTGGTTTTTGGACTTTCAACTTGGAAGATTTTGATTGTGCCAGAAAGAGACTGGTACTTCTTTGCTCAAGCTCACAAGTCTAGGTGTTCGACTTGGAAAAAAGAGAGAAGCGCAGCTCCTGGGCACTCATACTTATCGTCTGGCAGAAGTAGAGAGCTGAAGATGACTATGTTAGCAGAGTGGGATAAATGGGTGAAACTTGCAGACGAGAATCACTTTACTGACCAAGTTCCATGTGGAATTTTAACCGTTGTCGGTGTGAAAAGACATCGAAGATGTCAAAGAGCGACCAAGATCAGCAGCCTAGGTGTGGTGGTGGGGGTGGTGATGACATGGTGAGTCGTTGGTTGTGAAGGAAGGATGCGGTGGGAAGAGAGACAGTGACGCGTTCTAAAAAGAGTGGCAGTGCTGAACGTTCATGAATAGGCTGGGGGTCGACGGATCTGAGGGTCATTCATGCTGGACCTACTCAGGTTCAAGCTAGACACAGAAGGTCACTCACTTATGTCGCTGTAGTTGTGTGTATTTACGCCAACCATGGCTCTTTTCTGGCAGATAGGATTGACTTAAGACATAAGCATAGCCAAAGCTGATAGAAATCCAATAAACATACCGGAGTTTATCAGCGGGGTTGATATTAGATCCGCAAAACCCACAGCATTGCAGCCGAGAAATATCCACACAAAGACCGATAAATGAAGCAGCTACAATCGTTTACATATAAAAAGGAAACATGCATAGAATTACCTACCGAGACGTCACCAAAGATAGTCTTGTGCGTTTGTCGATAACGTCGCCAACCGAGCTGCATAGTCACCGATATTGCAACTGCTTATTGTCTGGAGAAACCTACCATATCCGGAATGTGCTACACGCACTATCATTGTGTTCATCCAACCGAATTCCATATTCAAGCTGAGTAAGAAGCCTTCTTTGAACCCCGTGTGACATCTTAAAACCCTCTCTTGAGGGGTAAAGCGGAGGTTCTCACAGACATCTTACTTCCTCCACTATGAATATCGTTGCCGTTCCAGAAATGATTGCGATCCCAGACGCAGTCGCTACAGGCGTTGATAAAGACGGCCTTTTCATTCCGGTATGTATACCGCCCAGATCTTTACAACTTCTAGAATTTCCAGGGCTAACCTCTACAGATTATCGACTTCGACCTCTTCCTTCATGGTACAGAAGCCGACAAAGCCGCTGTTGTCGCCGGTGTCTTCTCCGGTTTTAAAAACGCCGGCTTCATGTATATTTATGCATTTCCATTCTCTCAATCTGCTTATCGCTAATTCAACTAGTTACCTCAAAAACCACGGCATCCCCACATCCACCATCTCCTCCGTGTTTACATCCTCTAAATCCTTCTTTTCTCGTCCCCAAGAAGAAAAAGACGCCTTATCATGGCTCACCCCCGAATCCAATCGCGGCTATGTATCTCCCGGCCGAGAAAAGACAACACAATCCACCGACCCTGACGAAATCGCCGCTCTAAGGGAAAACACACCTGATCTAAAAGAGTCCTTCGAGATTGGTAGAGATAATCACCCGGTTCTCTTAAACAACTGGCCTGCAGAAGAAGCAACTAGTGAACCTAGCTTCAGGCAAACTATGACGAGTTTTTATGCCGCATGTCAATCGATTCACATTCAGGTCATGCGGTGCATTGCTCTTGGTCTTGGGCTAGAGGAGGAATATTTTGACTCCTTTATTGACGCTGCAGATAATAATCTCCGGCTCCTTCACTACCCGCCTACTCCAGTTTCGGTGTTTAAAAATAATGTGGGACAAGTAAGGGCTGGGAAACATACGGATTATGGAACAATAACCCTGCTCTTCCAGGATACGAGTGGAGGACTGCAGGTTATGAGTCCTCAGGGGACTTGGGTTAATGTTAAGCCGACTGAGGACACAATTGTGGTGAATGCTGGAGATTTGTTGGCAAGATGGTCAAATAAAAAAATTATGAGTACGGAACATCAGGTGGTTGAACCACCGAATGAACCTGAAGATGGGTGGCATCCGGCGAGGTATTCTTGCGTGTGAGTATTCCGAGAGCAACGGGATGAGGATAGGATACTGATGAGATTTAGGTACTTTTGTAATCCCAATTCCGAGGCAACAATTGAAGCACTGCCAGGAACGTATGAGAGGGAGGAGGATAAGATTTGGCCACCAATTAGGGCAGATGAGTATTTAGTTCAGAGACTGACGCAGACATATTCTATTTGAACGTGGTTTTGGAGGGGTTGCTACGAGCTGGGAAGGGAAATCCCGATCTAATGCAAGTGGACAATTATCCGAGGCATTGATTTTTTTACGTGTGTTTATAATAGGGTTGGATTCTAATCGACACAATATCCATTTTACTAAGGATTAAGCCCTAAAAGCTTGCCCTAGCCCTTGCCCCAATTAATACGTCTTCCATGTGAGACGCCAACCCTGTGCAATCCTGCTGCAAACGGCACATGCATTCCTACATTTTTGTCTGGTTGCCTTAGCGAGCTTGAAGCGAGCGCTGTGATGAGCGATACTCTGGTCCACCAATGAGTGCAGCCTCAACCTCATCCTCCGATTTTTTTTTTTTTGCACATCCCCCTCTCAACTTCTGAATTTTTCTTTGTGATTAATCATACGACTAGACACCAATACCTCGGATAAACGGTAATACGAGTTTGATCACATCGTTGGATATTTTTGGATGTTGTCAAGCTTTGAAATACAATTCTCCGGTGACTAGAGGAGCCTTAACATCAGCCACCTCGTGCTCCTCAGACAACTCTGCATCGCCTTATGCTTAACCGTAGCCGCCCGTTGTTCACGGGCTCAAATGTATACGCTCAAGCCACCTTATGTTCCGAGGTATTGGAGTTGTGTTGACTCCAGTGTCTCAAGCCTCAATGCTGATAAATCAGTGTTATGACTTTGTAGTCCGGCTGTCTTTTCGTTACACAGTACTCCGATGTTCATAGCTGATTATGTCTTCACAATCAATCTTATGCGTTGGACTACCACATTGTTTGAGATCTGAGGGCAATAAGGTCTGTCATTATGACGAGATGTTGGATGTCTCGGTAATTAATCTCCCCCAAGTAAATCTGCATTGACTAAGCCAGTGCTTAAATAGGGATAGGCCGGGTGATTCCGGGTGTCCGTTAAATGTTTCAGGAGATATCCGGAATGTTTAAGGACGGTTCAAAAGTTCTCCACGTTTCCGAATCGAATTAACAGCCATTAAAGTACCGTTCCAGTCCTGTTGCAGCCAGTTTCAGTCGGCTTGCTGGGTCGCATCTCATATCAGCAGCCTTAAATGCTTTTCTTGCACTGACTTGCAGGAAATTGATACGCTAATTGGTTCCCATGATCGGATTGTCTACAACGTCATCCGGTCCTCCGGTGAGACTTCTCCAGGATTTCGCCTGAGATTCTACACGGAAAAACGGGATCTTCTAGGAACAGGTACGGCCGATGTAACTCTATTCTTCCATAGGACCTTGGGCTCCTAGATACTCGGGTTCAGCAACCGAGGACTGAAGCTTGTCGAAGGTTGACAGGCATTTTCCGAGTGCTAGAACGTGCCCCTTAAACTACTCGGAGGTAAGGCGGACACAACAGCGGTTCGCTAAGGACGGTTGTGGTATGGAGTCGGTTACCTGGCGGAATAGAACCTGGACGTCGGATGATCGAGTTGGGATGTGCAGTTGCTCTAGTCGTTGCGGAGGTTAGTCGTGGAGTGATGGAGTGGGGAGGGCCCAGTGGAACCCCCGTGGGGAATGGGGACAGAGATGCCGTGCGCGACAGGCAAGGGGAGTCATGATACCGGAGCGTGGCTGGCGAATTGTATCAGCGTCTGACATCTGTACTCCGTTCGTTCGGTATGTCTCGTACGGTTTATCTGGAGGACAGTGCTATGGTGTAGATGAGGCTCTGGTGACGGAGTCTTGGAAGTTTGCCCCCTGTGGCGATACTCAAGGCTGTGTATGTGTATGGTGACCGAATAGCTCGACCAAACAATGATTCTCTTCGTCATCTGTATGCCACCAAAGATTGTTCCGTTCGGATAAACCAACTTGAAGATTCATTCCCCCAGGGACAAGGGGTAGTTGTGAGTCGTCGCCCTGTATCTCTTTGCACCTTCCGCCTTTGCGTCGCGCTCAACATTTTTTGCGTATTAGTCGCTGGAGCAACCCGACCCCACCAACTTTCTCTAGACCAGACTCCACTCCACCAAGATTCCCACCAACTTAGTCTCGCTGCGATCCCGAGGGTTCCCCACCACCAAGGGCCGCACATTATGCCATTCCACACCAATGCCCGTAGAAGGCCTGTTCTGGACCACGCTGTTCGATAAATCCCCCCATCCCCCCCAATCTTTCGCAGCTTCATCTCTCAGAAACACTTTACACTCAATCATCAACTATGTCTGCCGCCGTCGCCACCAAACTTCGCACCGCCGCCCGTATGATCTTGATTGGACCTCCGGGTTCAGGAAAGGGAACTCAATCTGGTCGTCTGCTCAACCAGTTCAAGTTGTCTTCTATCTCTTCTGGCGACATTCTTAGAGAGAACATTCGTGCGCGCACTCCATTGGGAGTACAGGCGGAGACTATCATCCGTCAAGGAGGACTGATCGCGGACAACGTCATGGTTAAGCTCATTGTCGGCGAGTTGGCAAAGCGTGGTTGGGTTGAGTCAAGACCGACTCTTACCTCCGGTGTGACTATGTCCGGTGCGCTCGAGATTTTGGGTGGAGCTGCCGCAAAGGCTACTAGACTTGCAACTTCCGAGTCTCCTAGCTCTTCTTTCTTGTTGGACGGTTTCCCCCGCACAAGAAAGCAGGCTGAGAGCCTCGACGAGGAGGTTGACATGAACTTCGTAAGTTGCCATAACCGGCCTCGGAAATATCGAGTATTTCCACTGACTGTTATCACGTGACAGGTCGTCAACCTTGATGTCCCCACCGATGTCATCCTCGAGCGTATTGCTGGCAGAATGGTCCACGAGCCTTCTGGACGTGTTTACAACAATGGATGGAACCCTCCAAGAGTTCCCGGAATTGACGATGTTACCGGCGAACCCTTGACTCGTCGTGCTGATGACTGCCCTGTATGTTGTCTCAATTCTACATTCATATTCGACATTTTCTAATAATTTCAATAGGAGACTTTCGCCAAGAGACTGAAGGCCTACGAGGAGTCCACTGCTCCTCTTCTTGAGCACTACGACAAAGCCGGTCTTTTGTGGACTGTCCGCGGTAACTCCAGCGACGAGATTACTCCTCTCCTCGACGCCGAGATTATCCGTCGTTTCGCTTAAACGCGTACTGCAAAAACCTATTTTCTCATGCACAACTGGTTCAGACCAATCTTGAAGCACACATTGCGAGCAATGCTGCTACGGATGGGACTATCAAAAGTTTCAACCTTCTTCGTTGGGACAATTTCACTCCAGAAAAATTGGAGTGCAGAAAATTTTATAGGGCTGTATGGCGCTTTCCTAGTTTTTGCACCGATGACTCCTGTGTCATAATTTCTAGCGTTTCCTTTGTTCGGCGTTTTTTTTTATTCCGGCGTTTCTTTTTTGGTGGGGGTTATCTGTGAAGCAAGCAACTTCAGATATTCTCTTTTTGCTTGGGATGGGTTTCGGAGTTCTTTATGATTGGGGATATGGGATCGTTTAAAATAGTTGCGATCTTGGGTGATATGGCTTGGACTTATGATTTTTTATTGTATGATACTTAATGCAAAAATACATGCATTGACGAATACTCTTTTACTATGAAGTCTATGAAGTGTGCTCGCGTGAACTGCAGCGTTGAATTCCACAAATTTGATGTCTTATTCGTCTATTGGATCACAATCCTATATCTCTTATCAATGAATGCCATTTTCCTTGAGACGTCACATAAATAATATCGCAAAAATACCGTCTGTGTTGCGTTGCTTTCAATGCAGATGACGAAAGCCAGTGATATTTTGTGCGTGACTGATGGCGGATGACAAACCCCCAGTCTCGGCTAACACCATCATGCATTGCTTGGCACCCAACTAACTTAAAAGCTCGCGTTCCGTCACCGCACCACCCCTCTGTCATCATTAACGACCGTACTGCTACTGCTACTGCCACTACATACTTCTCACTGACTTCAACGCATCTCTGGAAGTTATTGAAAGAGATAAGCAACGTCGGGACCAAGCTGTGTTGTGTCTATCAGCTGTATTGTTGTAGCTCTTTTGAAGAAGCTTGTTTCAACTCGCCCATTGTCTGTAAACGTCTGTCGACAACCTGTTGTCGAATCCCACGCGACACTCCCTATCCCCCTCAGCAGACGCGCTCCCCCCTTGTGTAGCAACAGACTTCCATCCGGACCACAACTACATCAAATACACACGTCATCACAATGGCTGGATCTTACAACGACGAAACAGTGCGTGCAAAGTTATCGGCCCTGAACGACTCCCAGGATAGCATTGTCGCTGTTGCGCAATGGGTCATGTTTCACCGGTATGTAAACTCCGAAGACACTGAGGACCTCGAGGACCTTGAGCTCAAAAACATCTCTTTACCATTCCCACACCCCCTCGAACCGCGGCTAGGCCCGGGGCTAATGACCGTCTCACTATTAGGCGACAAGCGAAGCGATCCACTGAGTTATGGTTCGAGAGATTGAAGGAGTCATCACCCCACAGAAAGTTAATGTTGATCTACCTTGCAAATGAAATTGTTCAGCAGTCGAAAGTAAAGAACAGAGTGGAGTTTGGAAATGCGTTCACAGTGGTACGAAATTGAGACTCCACGCCGAGTATTGAATGTTTAGCTGACCATGACTTAGCTCATCGTCGACGGAGCCGAAACAGCCTACAAAGGATGCCCTGCGGACATCCAGAATAGAATTCGAAGAGTAGTCGAAGTTTGGCGACAGCGATCTATCTTCAAGCCGGAGGTGCAAGCGGAGATTGAGCAACGACTAGATGCCATCGACAAGGGCAAGTCTTCTGGAGCTGCCAAGGGAGGACTCGGTGGACTTAAGCTTGGAGGTAGCTTCCTTGGTGGAAAGGCCGCCGACGTGCCGTTGGAAATTGTCCCCCTTCTCAAAACTCGTAAGGAGATCGAAGAAAAGGCGTCCTCAGTTACCATTAGCACTGGATCCGCAAATACAGAGTTTGCGAAGCAATTCGACACGGAACACCTACCATCGCCCCCGGTATATGCGGCCCGTCTATCTACACTTCTTAAAACTTTGGACACCGCCGAAATCGCTATCAAGGGAGCTATCGATGCCCGCAAGGCTCACATTAGGAATATCGAACGGATTCTCGAGCAAAACAAAGCAGCTCTTGCCAAGGATGAACAAATTGCCGCCGACTTGGCACAGAAGAAGGAGAAAGCCGAGAGCACCAAAGCTTCCGTTGAGCAGTTGATTCTAGAGGGTATGGAGGAGAATAATGGACACGGAGACAATACCGGATCCTCAGGAGATAAGACTCCTGATGGACCAAGATCACCGGAAATCGAAGCCTTGACCCCACCTGCTCAGATTCAATACGAGGCAGAGCCCCCTGTTCCAGCTAGCGAGCTTCATCATCAACACTCGATCGCCCCCTCAGCCCCTCCTCACCCACCTGAATTCCACGCTGGAGCTTCGGAGTTATTGGCTAGCCTCTCAGCTCCGCTTATCAATGGATCTGGCCTCAAGAGGACACAGCCGGAGGAAACTAATATGTTTGGGGGCGTTGATGAGGATTTGATGAATATGTTCAAGAATGAAGCACAGCAGCAACAGCAACAGCCACAGAAGAAGCCTAAGTTTGAGTCTCCCCAGGATGATGACGATGAATATGTTCCCTAGGAGGGTCTAGTTTATTTGTAATTTTTTCTTCGGGACTACGATTGTAGGGTGGATTTGGAGGAAACTTTTTTCTCTACAGGCGATGTCGAGTGTCTTTATTGTTGACAGAAAGTTGAAGACTATGGTATATCAGGAGTTGGATTTAGTACGACTGGGTTGATTCAAGTATTGTTGATTTGATGTGTCCAGATTAGTATTTGCTTTTACGGCTTTGTAAAATGAATTCAATCAATCGTTCACATTCACTTTCTCTCTCACGTGCGCAACTTGCGGGGCTTTGTTAGTGCATTCTTTAATATTCTCAGCCTCATCAATTCGTTGGTGGACTAACAAGGCTGCCGATATCAATTACCCATGATCAGCCAATCTTCTGATGAGATCAAGTATTTCGGACACGTTGTGTTTCACACCTTTCTAGCCACCCCACGCAAACCTTCAGTATGAAACGTGAACCCTTACAGCCTTCCGCTGAGCGATGACGGACGATCCGGACGATGGCCCCACTAGCTCCCCTGGAAACAATCTCTGCGCTAACCTTCCTTCTTGGCATTCCCCACCATAAACTCAACACCGCCCAGCCCAATTTTCTTTCCTCTTTCCCTTTCCAATAATCTACCTCCGCCATATATACCTTCGCCAGCCATACGAAACGCTCGTTCATACTTCGTCTTTAAAGTTCTACCGTTAAAATTGCAAAGATGAAGTACGTTTTGGTATCTGGAGGTGAGTAAAATTTCGTTAGATCCGTTCCGCCACAAGGGAGAACAGATTTTGACATACCAACCAGGTGTTATTAGCGGAATTGGAAAGGGCATTATCGGTATGTAAACAGTAGACGCGGTATCTTATGAACAAGGAGAGCACGCGTCTAATGCGCTCTCGGTACAGCCTCTTCCACCGGTCTTCTGCTCAAGACTATGGGTCTTAAGATATGTTTCTCAACTCTACAATGTGATGACAGCAAAAAGCTGACCTTTGAGTTACGTCACTGCTATTAAGATTGACCCCTACATGAACGTTGATGCCGGAACTATGGCACCCACCGAGTACGAATCCACGCCTTGAACTCCCACCAGAAAACGAAGTACTGATTACTGGCGGCGACAGGCACGGAGAGTGCTTCGTTCTCAACGACGGTGGTGAAGTCGATCTTGACCTTGGTAACTACGAGCGTTACCTCAACATCACCTTGACCCGGGAGAACAACATCACTACTGGAAAGATCTACCAGCACGTCATCGAGAAGGAGGTTCGTTGGACTCCAGCATTGGTTTCGCTGAGCAGGAAGCTGATATGGCTGGTGGATATAGCGTAGAGGAGACTACCTCGGAAAGACCGTCCAGGTCGTCCCCCATGTTACCGACGCACTACAGGAGTGGATTGAGCGCGTTGCTCAGGTCCCCGTTGACGAGACCGGAGAGACACCGGACGTCTGTATCATTGAGCTTGGAGGAACCGTTGGAGACATTGAGTCCCGTCCATTCATTGAGGCCTTGAGACAGTTGAGACGCCGTGTTGGAAAGGGAAATTTCATTCAGATCCACGTTTCTTTGGTTATCGTCACTGGTGGCGAGCAAAAGACCAAGCCTACCCAGGCTGCTATTAGAGATGCCAGATCTGTTGGATTGTCTCCTGACATTGTGGGTTTCATGGCTAATCTACAAGTTGGAAAAGCTTGCTGACAGCTGCGATAGGTTGCTTGCCGTTGCGCCCAGCCCCTCCACCCCGCTACTATTAAGAAGATCGCCCTCTTCTGTGACGTCGACTACGAGCAGGTTGTCGCTGTCCACGACGTTAACTCCACCTACCACGTTCCTATCCTTTTGGACGAGCAGAAGCTCACCCAGCAGCTTACCTCCACCCTTCACCTCGACAAGCTCAACACTCCCGCCTCCTACATCCAGAAGGGTAAAAACCTCTGGAAGGAGTGGAAGACCCTCACTCTCGGCCAGGACCGTCTCTTCGACACTGTTACTATCGCCCTTGTTGGAAAGTACACCGATTTGCACGACTCCTACCTTTCCGTTATCAAATCTCTCGAGCACTCTGCTATGCGCTGTCGCCGCAAGTTGAACTTGGTTTGGGTTGAGGCTGAGGCTTTGGAGCCTGCTACCAACACTTCCCACCCTGCCAAGTTCCACAAGGCGTGGCACGATGTTTGCACCGCCCAGGGTATCTTGGTTCCTGGAGGATTTGGAGCTCGTGGTACTGAGGGTATGATTTCTGCTGCCAAGTGGGCCAGAGAGAACGACATTCCCTACTTGGGAATTTGCTTGGGAATGCAGATTGCCGTCATTGAGTACGCCCGTAACGTCTGTGGATTGAAGAACGCACACTCTGTTGAGATCTCTGCGGAGACTCCCGACCCCGTCATTATCTTCATGCCGGAAGGATCTACCACCCACCTTGGAGGAACTATGCGTCTCGGAATCCGTCCTACTGTCTTCCAGCCCGGTTCTGAGTGGTCCAAGATCCGTAAGCTTTACGGAGAGGCCGGAGAGATCCTCGAGCGTCACCGTCACAGATACGAGGTTAACCCCGAGTACATTGAGCAGTTGAGCCAGGCTGGATTGAACTTTGTTGGAAAGGACGACAAGGCCGAGCGTATGGAGGTTATCGAGCTCAAGAACCACAAGTACTTCGTGGCTGTCCAGTACCACCCTGAGTACTTGTCCCGTGTCTTGAACCCCAGCAAGCCTTACCTCGGACTTGTTGCCGCATCTGCTGGTATCCTTGACCAGGTCATGGAGGCCACCGAAACGGTTTAGGGATTAAAGGCACAGAAGTTGTCCTCTTGTTTTTGTGCATTATGTTAAAGGCGATTAACTTTGTCTTTCTCTACTTATTGAATGTGGTTGAAAATATGCCCATTCTGATCTTGTCTGCCATTTCTACCATTTAACGGTGGACATTTTACGATATACTAATACTGGGTTTGGTTGACAAAAAGTTTTGTGTTATGTTTTGTTTCCTGGACTGTTGGGTTTTGCTTTTAGATAGATAGAACTATGCTACGAGTAGAAATAAATTCACTTGTTTGCCACGGAGCATCTTTTCATGTACGTTATTAGGTTATCGAACTCATCTCACATTGACGTATTTTCATATGATATCACAATCGTTATTGCCAAGTGTTGGACAATCTCGTCGCGTGGAGTAAGGCTCAACCCACCTTGCCAAGCCTCCAGGCACGCAGCTCAGCATAGCTCCCCACCTTCTGCCGCGAGCATCGCGAACCTCACCTCACACAACCCCACTAAAGGGAATCACCAAACAACAACGACTACCATGACTTCATTAATCTCACAACACGCCTCGACCTCCGGTCTTCAGATTGCACTACACCCTCTAGCTCTCCTCACAATCTCCGACTACATCACCCGGCACACCCTCCGCGACAATGCTGGCCCCATAATCGGAGCTCTCCTCGGTTCCCAAAACGGTCGCGAAATAGCTATCGAATATGCCTACGAGATCCTCATCTCCTCCGCCCATGGGGAGCCAATCGTTATCGACAAGCCATGGTTCGAGAAGAAGTTGACCCTTTGTATGCCCCACCCAGCTTCACGATGATTTCGATAAAGTCTACAAACTTGTTAAGATAAATGGAAATAAATACTGATTGATATCTTTATTTATATAGTTAAAGAAACTCATCCCACCGCAGATTTATTAGGCTGGTTCACTACTACACTTCTGCCTACCTACGAACCCACCCCAGACCACGCTGCTATCCAACAGGAACTTCTGAGCTATAATGAATCCCTCTGTCTGTTAATGATGAACCCCTCACCCGCTGGTAGCATCAATGGGAAGCTGCCTATTGCAATCTATGAATCCATCCACGAATCCGCCGATAAGCTTTTTTTCATCCCTTTGAACTACACCATCGAGACCGGGGAGGCGGAAATGATCGCTATGGATTTCGTGGCGCAGGGTGCAGGAGGAGCTGCGTCGATTCCTATGTCAGCTCCAGATATCGAAGTATCCGGGAAGGGAAAGCAGACGGAGAAAGTTACAAAGGAAGGAGAGGAGACGCCTCAAAGTTCTTCCCAGGGCCAGCTCTTGAATGCGCAGAGTGAAGAACTTATCTCCCAATTAACGGCGAAGAAAAATGCTATTACAATGTTGAATAGTCGGATTAAGTTGCTGCTGGAATATCTCAAGAACCCACCGCAGGGAATGCATAATCATCAGGTTCTTAGAGAGATTAAGGCTTTGACACATTCTAGACTACAGTTGTTGAAGCCTACGGATATGAAGGCTTTTGAACAGGAGAAAAGAGCTGAGGAAAGTGATTCTAATCTAGTGGTTTTGTTGGGTGCCGTTACGAGATGTATGGAGGATGTTAGAGTGGTCCAAAGGAAGAATGCGGGTATTGAGGCTGTCCTTAAGAATGCTAAGGCTTTGGAGGATCAGAGGAGTATGATTGATCGTCAGATATCGGCGGATTTGGGTGTGGGAACAGTAAGAGGGGAGAGAAATAGGAGGAATATGATGGCGTTTGAACGTGATAGGTACTAGTTTAATACGTTGTGGTGTTTTTCTTTTTTTACTTTTTTCTTTTTTCTTTTTACGGGATTGGGATTGGTTGGTTGGTTACATGGGAAATGATACGGCATACTTGGCTGGTAGACTTGAAATCATATCAAAAAGTACGGAAACAAGAAATGGAATAATATTAGCTTCTTGAATAATAAAACTGCATGCTATTATTATTCCACCTAACGATCCATTAGGTATATTTTGGTATCTACACCCCCTCTCAAAGAAAATCAATCCCCACAAAAAAAATAAACCCCTAAAACGCCCCTAAAAATCCTAGAAAAAAAAACCCCCCGAATTCCATATAACACAATCTACTCAAACCCGCCCCCAAAATCCACCAACCTAATCCTCCTCGCATCCCTCGGATGAAACTCCGCCGCCTTAGCCCTAACCAAAAACCTCGCCGCCGCACTCTCCCTCTCCAACAAAACATACTCATCCACCTCATTACACCTTTCCAACAACTCCTCCAACAACCCGGCCAGCCCCCCCTTCCCCACCCCGCCAAACGCCTCCTCAATCCCCCTCTGCCCCGTCATCCTCTTACCCCTACCCTCCGTCCCCATCCCGCAAACCGGCCCCCCCATCTCCTCCACCTCCAACCCCCCCTCCACCCGCCCCAAAAACCCCATCAAAATCCCCCTCATCTCCCCCCGTCGTTTCCCCAGCTCCTTCGTCCTCCTCCTAACCTCCGCCACCTCACCGGCCCGCTGTATCGGCTGCTGAAGCTCGTGGAGTCGTTGCTGCAAGGCAACGGATAGGGCTTGCTGGTCTTGGAGCTGCTGTGATGAGGTGGTTATGTCCTCTGAGAGACTGCGGAGTTGTGCGTGGAGATGAGGGAGGGATGTGAGGGTTTGGGAAATGATCCGGAGAAGGTGGCGGTGGGTTAGGAGCGGGGGGAGTGTGCTGCTGAGAGGGGGTGGTTGCGCGTTGGTGAAGAGGTGCTGGTAAGCTGTTAGGTGCGCGCGGAGGAGTCGGGGGTTGGCGGTGGGGGATTCGGAGGCTGGGGTGTTGGTTTCGTTGGTTTCGTTGGTTTCGTTGGTTTCTGGGGATGGGGATGAGGATTTTAGCTACCCGGTAGGAGGGGTTAGTTGGTTTTCAGGGGAATAGGGGGGGGGATTGGAGGGAGGGCATACAGAAGCGATTTGGAGCTCGAGATCAAGGATTTGCCGGCGGAGATCGAGGGTGGCGGTTTGGAGTGAGGTTTGGTAGAGGGAATCGGATGCCGTTGGGGGGGTATATTCAGAGGCGTATGACAGCTGGGTTAGATGGTTGAGTTTGTGGAATAAGGCGGGGTCTGGGTCGGGGGAGGTCATGGTTTTGGTTGTGGTTTGGTTTGGTTGTGAGGTTGGAGGTCGGAGGTTTGGTGGGATGATGCCGCGTTGGTGCTATGTACACGGAAAACGCGTTAGACGCGTTGAGTGGTGGCGTTGGTCAGGTACTCGTGCACTACACTACATAAAAAATCCGCTACGTACCGCCTCTGGAAATTTATTGGTCAGGTGTTATTATACGCAGAGAATTCAAAACTATCGTATGAAACAAAAAAAAAGGGAAATCTTTTGAAATTATCATTGGTGGTTAAGTTAAGTATGAATTAAATTCCATAATAAAGCAGGAAAAAAAAAGAAAAAAAACCCCGAAAACTCAAGGTCCAAAAAAGTTATCAAAGAAATACAATTATCAAACCGAATTATAATATCCCCATGGCGGAGGGACGGAGGAGGAGAGAAGGGGAAGAAGTAGCCCGGCAGTAGTATAAGGTCCAAGAAATAAATAAAAAAAAAAGAAGAAGAAAAAAAAGGATTTAGATGTGAAGGGAAGGGAAGAGGAATGAGGTGAACGACTAGGCGGAATAATAATTGAGCGTACAGGGCTCTAGACTATATTGACGCGAAAGAAAATCAGCATGGAGAACACCAGGGTGCTGTGACCCCAAACAATGAAGAATGCTCTGGGGCTTTTCCCAGTAGGCCTCCGGGATTACAGACCGGGACCTAAAGATGTATATTAACACAGACCACGTCATAACCTTACGGTTGGGAACGTTTAAGAATCAATCAATCAATCAATCAATCAATAATATCCCCATGAAATGAATGCTCATCTTCTACCATAATCAATGAAGCTGCATTCTCAACCAGCCTTATCCATACCTATCCAGCCTTACCCAGCCCCCGAATTCCATGCCACAGAACCATATAGTCTCTACCAAGGAAGAAATGGTATACCTACCTACCCGTACCTACCTACATCCTATACTACCCCGGGTATGGGTATGGGTATATATCCCATGCGAGGTATAAAAGCATATTATAATGGAAGCTTCTTGAGTCTTGTCTTGAGTCTTGAGTCTTGAGTTTTGTGCGATGAGCCATGAGCTGTCGATGGAGTTTTGCGGGTTTTGGGTATTTTATTTTTTTTTGAGGGGGGATGGGTGGGGGGCGGGTGGGGTAGATGGTCATAGATGAAATAGATGAAATATATGATAATGATATACATTTGATTGGGAGAGGGGGTGAGGGGGGGGTGAGAGGGGGTGAGAGGGAAGAGGGGGTGAGAGGGGAGAGGGGGTGAGAGGGGGTGAGGGTGAGAGGGTGAGAGGGTGAGAGGGTGAGAGGGTGAGAGGGTGAGAGGGTAAGAGGGTAAGAGGGTAAGAGGGTAAGAGGGTAAGAGGGTAAGAGGGTAAGAGGGTAAGAGGGTAAGAGGGTAAGAGGGTAAGAGGGTAAGAGGGTAAGAGGGTAAGAGGGTGAGAGGGTGAGGGGGTGAGGGGGTGAGAGGGGGTGAGGGGGTGAGGGGGTGAGGGGGTGAGGGGGGTGAGGGGGTGAGGGGGTGAGGGGGTGAGAGGTAAGAGGTGGGATGATGGATGATGAATGGAGGATGGAAATACAGACAGTAGAATACATAATATCACACTCAGGATCACAGTTGTCATACTGTTCTTCTCAAAACGGGATAAAGATCTTATCTTATCTTTTATTTCCTGGGAATTGGAATTTAAATCTCGTCAGCGCTGCAGGGACAGATGAGACTCAGGAGAGTTGTGTTAAGATGATCTGATGAGGTTTGGGTTTTGTTGGTGGGTAATTTGAGGGTTGATGTAGATGGGATTGGTGATGGTCTTTGGTGAGGAGAATAGGAGAAGACAAGAAGACAAGAAGACAAGAATACAAGAATACAAGAAGACAAGAAGACAAGAAGACAAGAAGACAAGAAGACAAGAAGACAAGAAGACAAGAAGACAAGAAGACAAGAAGACAAGAAGACAAGAAGACAAGAAGACAAGAAGACAAGAAGACAAGAAGACAAGAAGACAAGAAGACAAGAAGACAAGAAGACAAGAAGACAAGAAGACAAGAAGACAAGAAGACAAGAAGACAAGAAGACAAGAAGACAAGAAGACAAGAAGACAAGAAGACAAGAAGACAAGAAGACAAGAAGACAAGAAGACAAGAAGACAATAATCACCAGAATCACCAGAATCACCAGAATACAAAAACCACAAAAATCACCAGAATACAAAAATCACCGCAAGGGGACATCTTCAAATGGTTTAATTTATAAAACAAAATCTCGTGGTTGGTGGTTTAACAGTTTTTTACATCTTGGGGGCGTTGTTTTTAAGGTTGGATCTATGAATAGATGAATAGATGAATAAAATTAATCGGATGGATCAGATGAATCAGATGATATGCATATGCATAACTATGGTTTTTTTCTTTCTGTTTGATTGATTGATTGTTTGATAATTCATGCTTGTGTGTGTGTGGTGTGTACGTATGTCTGTATGTGTATATGTATGTCTGTATGTCTGTATACCATGGCATTTCATGTTCATTTCATGTTCATGTTCATGTTCATGTTCCAATTTTTTTTTTAGTTTTCCAGTTAAGAATTTCCCAGGATTTTCCAAGATTTACCGGCATTTTCCAATCCCGTAGCTTCCACTTAAAAGACTCAACCCCAAACTCAAATCCTTAACTGAGAACTCTCAAGCATATTTCAACATATCACAATCACATCACCACAATCACAATCAAAATCACAATCATCATCACAATCACAATCTCACAAAATCTTCACATCATCACAATCAACCCGGCTCATCGACTCAATTCACAATCACCATCAACGCCCCCCCCCCCAACCTCAAAATTCCACAACCTTGAATCATCATAAACATCCAATACATCTACCATTACATCGTAAAAAAGGGGTGGTAAAGAAATAACAACCCTTCCGGATCGGTCGTAAGAAAGAAAAAAAAAGAAAAAGAAGAGTACGAAAAAAAAATAATAGCAGGTACAAGAAGTAAAAGACATCAGTATCGGTATTGTTATTGTTATTTCTTGGGTTTTGCTGGCGGGTAGTGGTATGGGAGTATAGAGGATGGGATGGGATGGAAGGGAGGGGAGATGGGATGGGATGGAAGATGGGATGGAGGGAGTTCACTTCCATTCCAATCATCGAGCATTCCACATCCCACATCCCCTCCCCCACCTCCCCAACTATCCCCCAACCGTCCCCTCCATCCCCTCCACCCATCCACAACTCACCCCTCTAAACCACCCTAAAACCCAACCACAGCAGCGGCAATAACAACCAAAGCAAGCGCAGTAGAAACCTTATATCCAGCAGCGGCATTCTGGGGCTGGTGAGGAGTCAACGAAGGAATTGTGGAGTTACCCGGGGTTGTCGAGTTCATGTTGCTGTTTCCGTTTCCGCTGCCGTAGGAGCCGGTGGGAGATGCGATACCATTGTCGCTGGGTACTGATGTGTGGATGCTGGTGTAGATGGCGCTGGGAAGGAGGAGGAGGGGTTAGTTGGTTATTCTCAGGAGGGGGGGGGGGGGGGGATTTGCGTGGATTGATGTGTTTTATTTTCTTTCAAGAGGGAAAGAGAGGGGGAAAAAAAAAGGAAGGGTAGGGTAGGATGAAGAAAACAGGGAGTTAATGGTTATATATACGTGAGCTGGGGATTATGGGGAATATGTATATGTATATGTGTATGTATATGTACATAAGTACAGAGTTCAGGAAAAAAAGCACTTACGAAGCAGCAGTAGAGTACTGTTCAACAGCAGAAGCAGGGGGGATTCCAGTAGCGGTAACAGTAGCGATTTGGGTGGAGTAAACAGTGTTACGGACGGTGACGTAGACTACTTCCTCGGAGGAGACTGAAGACTGGGCGATGGCCAGGCCGAGGAAGGTGAGGAAGGCGATGAGTTGGTTGAAGAGCATTGTTTTTATTGGTGGTGGTGGTGGTGGGTGTTTATTGGTTTATTGGTGATGGTGATGGTAACGGTGATGGTGATGGTGATGGTGGGTATTTATTTGAGATGTTTGTTGGCGAGAAAGTAGGATTGAATCCGAATGACAGTATATAGATCAGGTGATCTAGCTTATTGTAGAATGAATGAGGGTTGTTAAAGTTTTTTTTTTTTTTGTGTTGTAGGGCTGAGTATCTAGTGACTGAGGCCTGTGCGAGATTTTTTTTTTTTATGCGAAAGAGCGACGGTGGTAGCGACGTATGTAGCGACAAGCGAGAGTAAGTTAGGTGCGAACAAATCAGTCTTCCGTCGATCGAGGGGTGCATCAGTCTTCTTAAGAAAAGCCAGAAGTTGACCGGGCTGGGCTGAGCTGGGGGGGTGGGGGGGGGGGGGGGGGGGGGTGAGAGGCTACCTAGCGAGCCTGGGAAATTAGACCAGGATGGGTTTAGACAGAGTCTGGACTTGGGTTCTGTTTCCACCAGTCCTGAACTTCTCCTGTCCCCGTCCCCCCCACAAATAAGGCGTTGTAAAGCGAACTTTGAACTTTCCGCTCAAACGATTCGATTGAAATGAACTGGCATTATATGTATCCTGCAGGTACACAATGTTTTCGTTATGAAGCTTTATATTATTGGTTTGCTGTTTTCTTTACGAGCACTATGTAGGAAGGAATGTAATATTACGGGTTGTGACGTGGGCTTGGGATGCTGTGTACACTGCACTCTGCAATGCGGTGGATTTTTTGTCGCGAATGGTAAGCTTGAAGACGTTTTATGACCGGGAAGCATCGGGAAGCATCGGGAAGCATCGGGCATGAACAGGCGTGGGAAGGGAAGGTGAAAATGAAAGTGAAGAAAAGGGCAAGGAAAAGGGAAAAAATATAACAGCGTGGATGACAGACACGATGGATGTTGCGCAAGTTTAAGTTACATGGTGACCATTAACCATTGACAAACAAAAAAAAAATGCTACCATCAAATAAAGTGGTAAAGTGGTTCAGCATCCAATCATCCAATTATCCAAGCATCGCGAATCAACAAGACATCAACAACATCAAATCCTCGGCTAACCACAAATCGGGAAGGAGGTGTAACAATGTGTGTCAAGGTGTATCAAGGTGTAACAAGCGCTAGCTCCTTAATTGGTCCACCATCCACCGGCACTTTTCGAAAAAATCGGTGCCTTGCAGCTGGCTGGCAATTTCGTGAAAAAAAATTTATACCCCTGCTGGAAAATATGCAACGCAGCAACGCAGCAACGCAGCACCCACCAGCACCAGCACCAGCACTACCGCACTTATCCGCGCGCCCACAGTGCCCACCCTGCCACCTAAAGATGCGAAGGGACGAAGGACAAGGGACGAGGCACAAGGAAAACGGAGATCCAGCACATCATCCGTTCCACTGTCCACATGTTCTTGCACATGATCAGGCTTTGTAGCATAGTCGTAGCATAGTCGAAGTCGTAGCATAGTCGTAACAAAGTCGTAACGAAGTCGTAACATCGAAACAACACACAGCATATGTTTATGTATATCATACACAGCATATATCATTTCCATCATCCCTGGACCCTATGTTAACCGGTCTCTTCGATAAACTTCTTAAAGAAGCGATAACTTCCCCATTTCCTGTTGTATGCATGTATGTATGCATCTACCTATGTATGTGCGCCACAGCATGATACCCAGCACCGCGGTGATCCTAGGGATTATGATATATCAACCCATCAGCGTACAGAAAGCTTAAACTTTTATGTACCTCTATGGTGGGACTGTAATATGTATCCTGGGGTAGAAATTCTTCCAGGCCGATAAAATCGACGCTGTATACTGCGGGATTTTGTAATGTGTGAAGTGTGTGAAGTGTGAAGCGTGTGTGAAGCGTGAAGCATACACTGCAAGGGTCTGGTTATGTTGCTATGCGGTTATGTAGCTATGTAACTACAATGTAGAATTCCCGCAGAATTCCCGCAGAATTCACCAGCGACAGCAACACCCAGCACCCAGCACCCAGCAGCCCAGCACCCAGCAGCCCACCAGCACCTAGCATCCAGTAAAAGTCAACAACAGCCAGTCAACAACAGTCAACACCCAATAATAACCAACAGTCAGCACCCAGCGCTCAGCACCCAGCACCCAGGAACTACCCGATCATAAAAACCATGACATCCGAGGTACGGTATGGTATGGTATGTACTATGACAATATGTAACATATGTAATATCAAGCTACATCAGGCCATGTCAAGCTACATAAAGCTAAATAAAGCTAAGTATCCTATCTACGGTAGTATATACAATACAACGGGGACTTTTTCTATTTTATGAATATTTCTATTTTGTAGCTATAACTATTTCTATGATATGATATGATGTTTCTATGATGTTTCTATGAGCTATATAAAAGCAAACAGGCAGGCAGGCGAGTAGGCAGGTATGGAAGGAACGAAGAAGTCAACCCAAAAAAAAAAAAAAAAAAAAAAAAAAAAAAAACAGTTAAGGTATTATATTTCTTCGTATTCAATCAGGTATTTATTAATATACAACAAAAAAAAAGCGAAGCAGTGGATGGATGGATGAATAGGTAGATAGGATTTAACATGCTTGTGCTTGTGGTTATTTAGAAAGAAAGAACAACTTTGATGATAGATATTGTATGATGTGCTGTAGAAAATGTAAATTGGTAATGTGTATGTTTACGGCAATGCATTTGTACATGGAGGGCCAAAAGAATTTTGCCACAAAACCAACACTCCATGCACGTCGCATGCACAACATCCAACAAGTGCACTTTCCACTACCCATGCCCCACAAGCCACAAACACCGCTGACTAAACCACAGGCTGTGGCGCTCCATAAAATCGGAAGCGCGCAGCAAGTACATTTGTTATCTAAATGGCACAGAATATTGTTAAGCGCAAATAAAACAATGGTCAAATCGATGATATAGTTAGAAAAATGAATAGAAAGGCAGTAATGCTACAGAAAATTTTGTATAACAGCGCGTATAAAAGTAAATAATGATTAGTAAAATGTAGAGATTCTCTTGAGTTCGGGGCTCAGAGTAAGATATTAGAGAATTAGAGATATTACTATTTTTACCATTGGCAGAGAAGAAATCAAGACCGTATTATTATGAATATGACTTGAAACAAATAATAAAGTCACCATCAGTATGGTTCTTGCTTTCATTTTTTTTTCTTTATTTTGTCTTTTCTCTACAGATTCTTGCTTATTATGTCTGTGAAAACCTCTTTGGCTCCTTTAATAGGTAAATTCTTGATATGTATGTCACAAAACTTTCAAAAACACATCACACATGTAGAATTAGCATTACTCTCGCGTCCAAAAGAATCACATAAAGTATTCTGGATAACAAAAAAATCCTAAATGTAAAACTTAGACAAAAGCTTATGATGCCACGGAGAAAAAATGATTTCACTGTCAATCAAATTAAAACGCCTCGCATTTCCCTCCCTTCGATCGCCACTAAATCATTCCACTATGTATATACAGTGAAGAAAGAAAGCATGAGATATATTATATACATGGAGCAGCCGCTTCTCAAGGCAATCAACCGTGACATCATTCCGTTGCTAAAAGAAAACTCTGTTATTTCTATGAAGTTTCAATAAGTGCTGTAGCGTTTCTATGGGAGAAATACTACGATAGCTCAGAATATCAGCAAGAAAATCCGTTTCCACTCCATTTATCTACTATTCTTAGGGCTGTAATATAAAATCTCATCCTGCATCACTCCATATGTATTCATTCATCGTACAGACTGCTTTATCTGCGCTCATAGAATATTCTGTTCGATCTAAATCACCACTATCTCAACAGCCACTGCAGAACCGTCCATTAATTTTTTTTTTAATAACAACTGTGTTATTTGCGCTTTATAGTCTTGATGTATTTTACTTAACAATTGTTTGATTTACGCTTAAGAATATTTTGTGTCATTTGGATTACCACTATACGTAATGCGCGTTTCCGTGGTTTAGTCAGCGGGGTGGTATGGTTGGGGCAACGGTGTCTGTGGCTGGTGGGTGGTAGTGCGCGAAAGTGCACTTGTTGGATGTTGTGCATGCGACATACATCTGGTGTTGGTTCGGTGGCAAAATTCTTTTGGCCCTCCATGTACAAATGCATTGCCGTACAGATGGGTGTAACATACTTATTCTTATGCTTATTTGGAAACTTGTGATAATAGATATTGTATGATGTGCTGTAGAAAATGTAAATTTGTAAAGTGTATGTTGGTATTTTGGTATTTTGGTGGTTGTATATGGGTGTGTATGTTATGTATATATGCAGGTGGTTTGTGGTTTGTGGAGTATGTATGTTATTTTATGCATGTTATGCAAACGGTATAGATTCACCAACCTATCAACCTATCAACCTATCAACTCATTATGCCATCAACCTATCAACCTATCAACCCATTATTCCGTCTACATCCCTCCATACCCCTCCATACCCATACCTAAACCACCGCCGATCTCAAGATATTTCCCAGATCAGATCAAGAGCATAAACCTCACGGTATAGTATTAGGTATTAGGTATTATGTGTTAGGTATTGGGTATTATGTATTATGTATTAGGTAAAAGAGAACCTATATACCGTGCTTAATCAAACTAGAATATCGATTTCGTTTGTTTATGCTTATGAATAGGTATAGAGTAGGTTATGTACATATACATGTACTGAAGTTGCGGGATTGGTGCGGGATTGGTGCGGGATTGGTGTGGGATTGGTGCGGGATTGGTGCGGGATTGGTTCGGGATGTTGTTGCTGATGTTAGACGTTGATGTTGCCGTTGTTGTCTAGGGTTATTTCATAAGAGATATACAACGGAGGAAATAAGCTACATAGAGACACTTGCCTAGTCACTTTATAAGTTACAAAGAGGTTCATTCTTCTTCTTCTTCTTCTTCTTCTTCTTTTTTATTTTTTATTTCCGTCTCGCCCACGGTTTTATCAAAACCAGACTAGACTAGACACTCGCAATAATATGATAGATACGAATAAATACCGAATTCCTGTTCTCCTGTTCTCCTGTTCTCCTGTTCTCCTGTTCTCCTGTTCTCCTGTTCTCCTGTTCTCCTGTTCTCCTGTTCTCCTGTTCTCCTGTTCTCCTGTTCTTCTGTTCTTCTGTTCTCCTGTCCTCCTGTCTTATTCTCTTTACTTCCCCTATTCTCTTCACTCCCCCGTCCTCGTATCTTCTCAAATGACATCTTCATATGTATACTATACAAAATAAGTACCATCCCCGGCCTCTCGACTCCGGTTTCAACATTCGGTTATTGTGACTCTTATGTATCAAGCATTTTACGCATTTTACGCATTTTACGCATTTTACGCATTTTACGCATTTTACGCATTTTACGCATTTTACGCATTTTACGCATTTTACGCATTTTACGCATTTTACGCATTTTACGCATTTTACGCATTTTACGCATTTTACGCATTTTACGCATTTTACGCATTTTACGCATTTTACGCATTTTACGCATTTTACGCATTTTACGCATTTTACGCATTTACGAAAAAAAATAAAACAGTAACCAGAAATCATAGATGCATTATTGAAGAAATATACAGAGAGTCGGGAGAGGGGGGGGAGGGAGGGGGGGGGTGGGGGATAAGATAGTTTTTTTTTGGGGGGGGGAGGGGGGGGTTCTATACCCTCCAAGATCCAAAATCCATAATTCTACAATTGTCTATATGCCACTACCCTTCATATCTATATCCATATCCATATCTAAAACCCATTTCCAACAGTCGTTGAATTACGCACCACCAAGCACCACCAAGCACCACCAAGTACCGCCATACACCGCCATACACCGCCATACACCACCATATACCGCCATACACCACCATACACCACCATACACCGCCATACACCGCCAAACATCACCAAGCACCAGCAAACACCACCAACAACGCCATACACTACCATACACCACCATACACCGCCATACACCACCATATACCGCCATACACCGCCACGATATAACGGCGTGGCTGTGTCCATGGCTGGCGGCATGGTTGACGGCGTGCCTACGAACGTGCTCATTCATAGTCTATAGCGCACTCCATAGCGCGGTAAAAGTCAGTGTACACAAACACAAACATTTATACAGAATTTATAAATCACGTCAACCGGATGAACCTTCGATCATGATGAAGAACGGATATGATTCTAGTTTGCAAAATGAGAATTTCCACAGATGGTTCTACAGACGGGGTTGTATAGATGATGATTAACGGTGCAGGTAAGCGAGGAAATATGAGTCTGGGCAAGGAACCCGGAACCGTGGATCGCGGAGGATGGTTGGAGGCGGGCATTTCTGGGATTCTGGGCAGGAGAGGTCGGTTGATGGATTCGTTCGCTTCTTGTCGGGACAACTTTTGGGACCGAGGAAAATGACAACCGGGAATATTACGTCGGTCAAGGAGGCTAGCGGCGAGCAGTGGAAACTGTGCACTCGCGAAGAAATACAGAAAGTTCGCAGATGGGCGTGTATGGGCATAAAACGTATAAATTGAGATCCAAAGGCAAACTACAAAGAGGCATTTCTGGAATAATCGAGCAATTCACAAATAGTCCCACAGGAGAAACCAAAGTTGCACAGGAACACCGTTAAAGTAATTAAAGGTGAAAATTGATGATACCAACGCCGTTTTTTGTTCCCTCAAAAAAAAGACTACGCTACAACATATATTTTTAATACCATAGCGAGTGTTGTAAATGATGTGAAATGTATTCGCGCTAACGAAACATTTACTCGTCATCCTCCTCGGCATCCTCGTCACCCTTGGACTCGGCGGCCTTGGCCTTCTTTCTGCGGTTACGTCCGGGACGTCCACCTCCGAAGGGAGAGGAGAGAGCGAAGTCAATGTGCTTCTGGGAGTCCAAACGGACAATGAAGGAAGGAACGTTGACGATCTGCTTTCCAACACGGATGTGACGCTGGCGGATGAGGACACGGGCGTGGTGGACGGACTTGGCGAGACCGAGCTTGTAGACCTGGGTCTGTTGATGTTTTTAGCAATTGCCAGGCAAAGACAGAATCGGTATTCGTACCTGGAGACGACGCTCCAAGAAGTCCTCAACACGGAGAGCCAAGACGTAATCGAGCTTCATGTGCTGGTCGTCAAGGACACCGACACGGACAAGACGACGAATCAAGGCGTTACCCTCGAAGAGACGCTTGGGGTCCTTCTCGTCCTTGGTCAAAAGCTGACGGGCAGCACGACTATTCCCCCAATCAATAATTGTAGCGATAAAGTGATGTAGCGAGTGCCATACCGAAGGTTGGAGAGGGTGTACTGGACACGCCAGACCTCACGCTTGTTGCGGAGACCGTACTCTCCGACGGTCTTCAACTCGGCATCACTTTATGGGTTGTCAGTCGATTTGTCGCTTGCGTATAAAAAGGAGACTTGTGATGAGACAAGCTCAATCACAGTGGAACTCACAGACGCGCGGACTCGAAGGGACGTCTAGGGACCTGTATAACAAAGTCAGCATTTCGAGAGCAATATTCAATTTCATCCGGGGGTACATATTGTAGGTCTTGGAGTAGGAACGAGGTGCCATGGTGAACTAGATCGAGGGAGTGCGATACGTCGTTTCCTTCGAAGGGCAGTAGTCGTTAATCGTTGGGTTATCGCAACGCTATTTGGAATCCCCAAACCGAACATGGGGTGCAATCCAAGTCTTGGCATTGTGGGTTGTGCAACGGACTGCTAGGGTTGCAAACCCTGTAGCGTGATCCCACACAACTTTCGTCTTTGACGGTTTGGCGAAGATTGAACTAAGCACCCATCTCGACAGCAACCGCCTTTTCGCCGCACCACACGTTAAGCAACCCCCCCGACATAATCAAAAATGTATGTGCAACCGCCGAAGTTATGTCCGAATTCTACGAAACGAGGTTCTGACGAAATTGTGTTTGAAGGGGTCACTCCGGCGGTATTCGTTCTGGCACCAGATATGCCTTCTCCCGCAACTTCCGGGAGAAGGGAATGATCGCCATGTCCGTGTACTTGAAGCAGTACCGGTATGTTATCAATTACTAGAATCGAAATTAGAGGAATTTTCGTCTGACGATAGTTCAGCGTGGGCGACATTGTCGACATTAAGGCCAACGGAGCCGTCCAGAAGGGGTCAGTTACCTCCCTCCTCGAATCAGCGACCGCCCGAGAAATCGCCAAAATTCGATAAAAGAAACTCGGGCGGAATTGGTCGAAACAGCTTCTAACAGCTCTACAGTATGCCCCACAAGGTCTACCACGGAAAGACCGGTGTCGTCTACAACGTTACCAAGTCCGCCCTCGGTGTCATCATATACAAGCGTGTTGGAAACCGTTACATGGAGAAGCGCGTCAACGTCCGCATCGAGCACGTCAAGCACTCCAAGTGCCGTCAGGAGTTCGTCGACCGTGTCAAGGCCAACGCTGCCAAGCGTGTCCAGGCCAAGACCGAGGGAGTCCACGTTCACTTGAAGCGTGAGGCCGTCAAGCCCCGTGAGGCCCGCACCGTCTCCGCCGCCGACAACCTTCCCGAGACTGTTGTCCCTATCGCCTACGAGACCACCATTTAAAAAAGTGTTTCTGGGTTGTTTGTACATAGTCAATGTACTCGTTGGTGCACCTGTTCTGAGACGAAAAATATCGTGGGTGAATTTGGGACTAACTCATCGTTAGAATCGTCCTATCTTCTAAGCTCAGACAAAATGGTAGAGAAGATGACAGAGAGGCGTTGGCTGGGTTGGGTTTTTGCTTTGGGTCCCGGAGATTCGGGTAATGGGAGTTTTTTACCTTATCGGCGTGTATCTTGGTTGCATTTTCCCATAAAAAGGTCTCGTTATGAATCAACGAAAAAGTTCTGCTGCACAAAAAATCGGTCTGCAACGACTTTTTTGTCAATAATACCATGTATTTGCACAATGCACACGGTAGTAATACAAGCCAAGGCCATCAGCCTCATGACCTGGTCTGTATTTCAAATTACAAAGTGACATGTCTATCAATACCGCCCAAACATGCCATAATATCCTTTAAATTCGCAGTTCAAAAGTATCCAATAATTGCCTGTAAAAAACAGCGAAAAGTACATCTCGTAGATCACGTGTATTAACTGCAGCCTTACGCAGGCTATCGAAGCTAATCCTGTCAACGCCGGCCGCATTATTTTGGTGGAACCCAACGCTAATGCTCCACCTGTTATCGCGTGTTTTACTTCACGCGTCTCCCCGCTTCACGGTAACGCGTCGTCATATATTTCTTTTTCTCTTCTCCTTGTTGCCTTAGCAGTATGGTTCTGCGCGTCAAGGTGAACACAGTCGACTGGTATTCTGCATCGCCTACCGTACTTGATCCTGTGCTACCCGTCAGCTCGGCTTCAAAGAAACGGTCATCTGTGCCAATTTTACGAGTATTTGGTGCTACAGAATCAGGCAAACCCGTACTGGCACATATTCATGGAGTCTTACCTTATATGTACATCGAGTTCAATCCCTCAAATCGGGAAAATATCACTAGTAATTACCGCTTCGATGTGTAAATGGGCTAGTCGGCTGACATGGGAATAGCCGAGTCAATTGAAAAAGACCTGCGAGAACTTCGAAGGCAAATTGATTTTGAGTTGAATCAGCGCCGCCAAAACAATGTGCCTGGTCATGACAAGCCCAACCGCCACAAATATTTTAGACAGGAGATAGCCGCAATAACCTTGGTGAAAGGGGTTCCATTCTACGGCTATGACTATGGCTGGCGTTTTTACGCCAAAATCTATTACTACAATCCTGAAAGTCGAAAGAATATTACCGATGTACTTCTTAAAGCTGGTATTATGGGGAGATCACATCAACCCTGTGAGGCTAGGCTCAATTACGAAATTCAGTTTTTGATAGATTACAACCTGTATGGATGCGGTTATATGGAATGCGATGAAACGAAGCTCGTCTACCGAAGGAACTTAGACGAACTGGATTCCGAAGACGAAGAGTCCCCACCTCCAGAGGATCCTACGGCACAATCTCATTCGGGCTGGGAGATCGACATACAGGCACATCGAATTCTTAACCGCTCTCAAATCAAACCAAGGAGTATCCATACAGAGTTTAGGGAAGTCGATCCATTGACAGACACGAATTTCAAATATCTTCATAGTCTCGATGAGTTATGGAAGGTATACAACAATAACTTGGATACACAAAATATTGTGCGAAATCTCAACACATCAGTGCCATCAACCGAGAGAGAAGTTAAACTGGAACCGTGGAGCACAGAACTGGATTATCGAAATGATATCAAAAAGATCATGGACGAATATAAGAAGAATTCCGGTCATAAGGCAGAAATTGAGCCGATGCACATACCCAATGAAGAGCTAATTCCAACTGCCTTCGAGAGTGTGGATTACCTAGCTACATTTTACGCCCCTCTTGACCATGAATATACCAGAGAATTTATTCATAACAGTGATGAGATGCCTATTCATATACCAAAATCAAGCCTTCCGATAGTTTCGTCGGGTACTAAACGAAAGGTCAGCGCAACAAATAGTAAGTGTGGCTATAAATACTAAACATGAAAATTGGTTTCCTGACTTTCTTTAGACACACAAAAACCGATTAATGAACCCCCTGACAAGAAACATCGGGAAGTCAAGCAGGAGAAGCACCAGGATCTTCCCTACACTAGGCCATTCTATGGAAACCGAGATGATGTTCCTTCCATTGTGAAGGAATACGGTGGTGAGAGACGTCGACTGTATGCAAAAGACCATTACGATGACCGAGACAATCCACAAAGACTCAATAATGGCGAAACCAACTCTGTCTGGAAGTTAGCATCGAAACCTCCAACTAGAACTGAAGTCTTGAAATGGGCGGTTGAAAACGACTCCAAGAAGGCTTCAACAGCACAAAAGAATTCATACGAGCAGAAAGGGCGACGATACTACCACTCTCAGATTGAAGGGCCTACTCAAAAACCTATTGGTCGACCCACTAAGAAGACTGATCAACACACCAAAAAGTCTGATGATATGAGCGTCATGGGCTTGGAGATTCATGGTAATTCAATTACCTAATCCAAGCCGATCAATCCTTGGTACCATTGGCTAACCTGTTATTCTCTTAGTCAACACCCGCGGCACTCTCAAGCCCGACCCAAAAACCGATCCCATAACCTGTATCTTCTACCGTTTTCAATCGCCTGTTTCCGGTCTTACTATCACCGGTATTATAACCTCCGAAGAGCACTTTACTGAGAAAATCTTCTGCCGCTTCTCTGGCGTTGACATACTGGTGGAAGAAGATGAAAAAGCCATGATCATGTCCCTGATTGACCTAGTCCGAACCCATGACCCAGATATCCTGGTTGGTTATGAAGTACACTTGGGATCCTGGGGTTACGTGAATGATCGCACCACTGTCATAATGGAAGACGAAGGGCGTCATCTACTGGATGAGTTAGCACGGGTTAAGATGTATGACAGCGAGGGAAAGAAACACCAAAACGATTGGGGTTATCGGAAGGCATCTGCGTTAGCGGTGATTGGGCGGCATATTATCAATATCTGGAGGGCAATGAGAGGGGAGCTAACACTACTGGGATACAGTATTGAGAATGTTGCTTTCCACTTGCTGAAGAAAAGGGTGCCGTCCTACTCACATGAGGATTTGACGGAGTGGTTTACCGAACGCAACTCCGCTTCAGTTACTAGGGTTTTACAGTATTATATTACCAAAGTCTCGCTTGATCTTGAGATTTTGGAGAAACAGGAATACGTTTCACGAACCAGGTGCGTTGCTCGTTGTTCATCATGATTTATTACTCATGTATTAACCATGCCACAGCGAGCACGCACGATTAATCGGCCTCGATTTCAAAGACATTATAGCCCGCGGATCCCAGATTAAAGTTGAATCTCTGATGTTTCGTATAGCTAAACCAGAATCCTACATTCTAGTGTCACCCACCCCAGAACAGGTCGGGAAACAGAATGCAATCGAGTGCAAACCGCTAATCATGGAACCTCACTCGAATTTTTACACTTCACCAGTGGTGGTTCTCGATTTTCAGTCGTTATATCCCAGTATTATGTTGGCTTATAATTATTGCTATTCGACATGTTTGGGAAAGGTAGTGCCGGAGGAGAATTTGGGTGTTATACCATATAAAACGCCGGAGGGAGTTTGGAAGAAGTTAACGATGGAAGATATCATTGGTAAGTTATAATCTCTTTAGTACCTAGTACCAGGGGTTATATTGCATCTGAATGATGACTAAATGCTAAAAAATGAATATGAAGTCTCACCCAACGGAATTATGTACGTCAAGCCTCACATTCGCAAATCGCTTCTCGCCAAGATGTTGTCCGAAGTCCTCGATACCCGAGTCATGGTCAAAACCCGGATGAAATCCGCAGCAAAAGACGATCCTCACCTCTATCAAAAACTTAACTCCCAACAGTTAGCTCTAAAACTTACCGCCAATGTCACTTACGGATACACCTCCGCAACCTTTTCTGGGCGTATGCCTTGTGTAGAGATAGCGGACTCTATCGTTCAGTCAGGTAGAGAAACATTGGAAAAAGTAGGTTGCCCCATCTGTCTTTGAGGCCCGAATTCTTGCGTTTACAAGTGATAGTATAATGTATTGACCTAAACATTCACACAGGCTATCCAATTAATCCACACAGAATTCTCTCAACACAACGCCACAGTAATCTACGGCGACACTGATTCACTCTTCATCTTGCTACCCGAAGCATCCCGTTCCTCCGCCTTCGCCATTGGAAACCGCATCGCCGAGCGCGTAACGCAACTAAATCCCGCTCCCATCAAGCTCAAATTCGAAAAAGTCTATCACCCCTGCGTATTACTAGCCATGAAACGTTACGTCGGTTTCAGTTACGAGCACCCAGGCCAAACAGAGCCCAAATTCGACGCAAAAGGCATCGAAACCGTCCGACGGGATGGAGCACCTGTAGTTCAAAAAATGCAAGAGCGAGCTCTTAAAGAGCTATTCCGGACTGGTGATGTGTCAAAGGTGAAAGCGTATTGTATAGAACAATGGGGAAAGATACAGAGAGAACAGGTTGGGATAAGTGACTTTGTGTTTGCCAAGGAAGTTAAGATGGGAACTTATTCTGCTAATGCGGTTGAACAACCTGCGGCGAAAATTTATAGGTTGAGGAAAGAGCAGGATGCGAATAATGAACTACAGTATGGAGAACGGGTGCCGTATGTTGTGGTTTATGATGGGGAGAACCCGAGGAGAGTTATTGATAGAGTTGTGGAGGTACATAGGCTGCTGGAAGATGAGACCTTGTGGATTGATACGGATTATTATATCCGGAAAAAAATTATCCCACCACTGGCTAGAATTTTTAATTTGATAGGGGCAGATGTGGCAGCTTGGTATGAAGGGATGCCAAAATACAAACCCCCAAGAAGAATAATAGGTGGCCTTGGAGGTGGGAAGGATACTAAGGACTTCAAGAAGGAAAAAGGAGTTACACTCGACAGTTATTATAGAGCCGGAGGGGTGGTGTCGTGTTTACACTGCAAAAAACCTATAGAGAAAGGGAAGAGTGCGTATTTGTTTTACCCTTCGCAGTCTTTTGCATATCACTGACAAAACTTCAGAAATGTGTAAGCAATGTACCGATGACCGCGGGAAAACATTCTACCAAATCAAACAATCCTTAACCGATATCGAGTCCACGATCACCGCTCTAGAAACCACCTGTAGATCCTGCACCGGCACTACTCCGCGCCAAGAAATTGCTTGCCAGTCACTTGATTGTAAAGTTTATTTTAAGCGGATTAGAGAAGCTTCGAAACTGAAGGTTGCGAAGGCAAACGCAGAGGAGGTTTTTGAGGTATTGAAGGTGAGGGATCTGATGGTTAGACCGCCGCAGAGGAGAGAGAAGAAGACAAGGTCTGGAGGAGGGGATTACTGGCAAACGCCGAAGGGAGAAGCAAGGAAAAGGGAAGTGGAGAGCTTCGCAACGCAAATGGAGGCGGATGAGGAGGTGAGGGTGTTTGGGTCACAGTTACAGGGGGAATCTGGGGTTTTGGATGCGGACGAGGAGGAGACGGTAGTGAGGGAGTTTAGATCACAGGGTGATAAACATGTGGAGCCTCAGTCGGACGATGAGGAGTGGCAGGGGCTGTTTGAAGGGGATATGGATGACGAGTTAAAAGAGGATTGGGAGGTATAAGTTTTTATTGAGTTAGTGGGAATAAGTTCATGTTTCTATATACTGCAACATATTCTCCCACTGGAGGCTGATCACAAACAATCTCGATTGAATCAGAAGCGCCGCGCAACTTGAACGGCAAGGCTTCTCGAGAACGGGATGAGTAATAGCTCCATATGATGTGCCAAAATTAAGCCTCTATTGAACGAAACGATCCCTCTAGCGACTTGCACTGAACCGAAAGAACTCCAAAAGACAAAAGCAAATGATATTTACGCAGTCTTAGCAGCCTCAGCCTCAGCCTTCTGCTTCTTTACAGCCTGGTGGTGCCTATTCAAGTATCAGCTATTGTTCCATGCGTAGTTTAACCCTGTCTATTCGAGGCCGAGAAAGCGCTTACAACAAGATTCTAGAGACCTGGACGGCACCGACGGTTCCGAGGAAGAAGTTCACGGCAGCCAAGCTATTTTGGAGTAAGTATACGTGGGACTAATCTTTCATCTTGAGTGGCAGGCATACGGGTAGTTTCTGGGGGTGATGATCATGCACCACCTAGTCCAGATGAGACCAGTAGCGGTGAGCGCAGCGTTCTGGTTGAGAGAGAGGTCCTCGACGGGGCGGTAGAAGTCTGAGATACCGGCGATAACGAGACCCCACTGTAATATTTGCGGTCAGATAAGTTTGGTGGTCGCGTGCCTGCAGGCGCAGTTTTGGTCATACCTTAAGGACGGGAGCCTATCTCTTTTTGTTAGCAATGCGGGAAAAGTAACATGTTTAGAAACTGTCGCATACCCAGAAGTGAACGGTTCTAGGGTTGAAGGAAGGGTTGAGAGCCTTGGTAGCGGCAGCAGCACCTTGGGAAGCCATTGCGATCGATGTTCGTGAAGTGGCGGGCGAATAGCACAATGATGTCGTTCGTCAAGCTTCGTCTGCTCTGGTCGTGGTGGAGTCCGTAGCCGCCGTCGTGGTTGTGGCCACCCAGATTTGGCTTAGCAACCGCAGCTAAACACCGAAATCTCCTCCGCCGTAAAATTCCGCGTGAAACGGAGTTATGCGCGTCAGGGACATCCGCTGATTATCTGATTGCAGATTAGATCTTCTGCAGGCTAGTTAGATTAGAAGCTTATCAGATCAAATTCACGTTGCGGGCAGCAGTGTGCTGAACTTCGGCGCCCGCTCGAACTACCGTTACGCCACACCTCCCCAGCAACACCACCTTCACACCACCTCCGTACCAATGGCTTCGCGTTACGCATTCTCTACCAGTCTTAAGGAGCTCCGCTTCTTGTTCTGCCAGACTGGCGAGCAGAGCGCCGCTGTCAGGTAGAATCCCGGAGCCGGCGATTTCCCAATATCGAAGACACCTCTAACGACGAATCGCGATTACAGACAGTTCCTCCAGAAGTCCTACCCCGTCATGAAGAAGCACAACCCCTACACCCCCATCTTGATCCGGGAAGCCCAGGGAATCGAGCCCAAGCTCTTCGCCCGTTACGGTCGGTAGTCTTTAATGAAGCATTCCGCTGGTGCGGTTGACTGACGAGGTGTCACAGAGTTCGGCAAGGAGACCCAGGTTCCTTTGACTGGTAAGAAGGACTATTCCGGGGGTTTGAGGATAAAAAGCTGACTCGAGATAGGGTTGTCCGGAAAGCAGATCGAGGAGAAGGTTGCTACCATTGTTCAGGCTTCCGCATAAGTGGTTTCGGTTTTCGGGCGTTTAGTACATATTTCCGCAAAAAATATCAAATTAGAATCGCATACATATCCTCGCTACAGTGAACGATGGTCTTTGGTGGAGGTATTGGTTTCAGAGAGGGGGAAGATGGTGACTATGAGGGGTGGAGTTAATGATGGACACTTGCTTAGAGAAGAGAAGAAGAGAAGGGGCTATTATTTACAAAATTCGACAGAGTTTATACGTATTATACAGGAGCTATTGTTTATGGGAGATGTGCTGAATCCTACAAATCAAAAAGGACAAATTTTGGCCAATGAATATTCATGATTATGACGTAGTGAATTGAGAGTGAGAAAGAATCTATTATTATTTTTATGAAATTTTGAAAACAAATTCAATCGTATTACAAATCAACAAAACTCAAATATCCTAAATATTTGAAGGAATACCCACTCCCCACTAGCTCTCTCAAAATCCGGGGAAGTTCGGGCGAGTGCTATTCAATGAAAGCTAAGCATTGGAGGGGCGCTTGTGTAACCCCGGCTCCGCATGAGGTCATGCAGGTAACAATGATCCGGACCTCAGCGCCGACCGCAACCTCATCTCAAGATGGCAACCGCATCGCGCTTCATTGCGCGCACTCTGAAGAACAGTTCTTCAAGCATAAGCCGGTGAGTTTATATCTCTTGATTACATTGGTCTTTTATTATATGTCTCACTAATTTATTCCCGAGGAAGACACTCCCTTAAGCTTCTCCCACGTGTTTCATCCATCTACGGAACCCGATTCAACAGCGTAAAGATTATATCCAATGAAACTCCGACAGAAATATCCAGTCACTAACTTCGGATTATGTTTATAGACAAGCCAGCCTGACCCAGATCGCGAAACTGGTATCCTCAAAACTTACCAGGTTACCAAAGCCGACGCCAGACCTGTCGTCTCGGAACACCATGAGATCTCGTTTGATGACAAGAAAGTCTTGATACCTTGGGAGGAGGGAAAGACTTCTTACTAGTAAGTTTCGATATGATACTACCGATAGAAAACTAAGGCATCTGCTAATAATAATCTATAGTCAACATTTGTGGTTGCGCGATCACTGTCAATGCCCCGCATGTCGACATCCCGAGACCAAGCAGCGACTAGTCAACACCTTCGACGTAAGCTTTCAGAACCCCAATATCCAACCCCCCATTTCTATTCTTTTTCCTAACTCTCCCCAGATCCCCCGAAACATCAAGCCCGTCAGTGTCGAAGGTAGCGAAGCAGGATTAAAGTTAACATGTCAGTATCCCCTTTCTCCCACTAATTAGACCGCTCCTAACATAAATCCAGGGAAGGATGGCCACGAGAGTGTATTTCCCTGGGACTGGCTTCACCTCCATTCCTACGCACCCCGTCTCGAGCGGTACCTCTCTCCACAATTCCATCTCTGGGGCTCCGAGATCGAAAACAATCCCCCCGAAGTAAACTACGAAGAAGTGATGGCATCCAATGACGGGGTAGCCTTATGGGTATCCAAAATCTACAAATACGGTTTCTGCTACGTCTCTGGAGTTCCCGTAACACCCGAAGCCACCAAGGAGCTCATCGAGCGCATCGCATTTATCCGGGAGACACATTACGGCGGGTTCTGGGATTTCACCGCCGATTTAGCAAAGAAGGATATGGCATATACCAACCTAGCATTAGGAGTTCATACCGACACCACCTACTTTACCGATCCCGCAGGGTTACAAATGTTCCATTTACTTGAGCATTCCGGGGGTAGCGGGGGACAAAGTATCCTAGTCGATGGATTCCGGGCGGCGAAGATTCTCCGCGAAGAAAATCCACAGGCCTACAAGACACTCAGCAATGTTCGAATTCCCGCACACGCATCAGGAAACCACGATTCCTCCATCCAACCCTTCGCACCATTCCCGGTCTTAAACCACCACCCTTCAAATGGTGAGCTCGTTCAGATTCGTTGGAATAACGACGACAGAGCAACAATGGATAGATGGGATGATTTAGAGGATGTAGAGGAATTTTATGATGCTGCTAGAGCTTGGAATGATATCTTGAGACGTCAGGGAACGGAATATTGGGAACAGTTGAAACCCGGAAGAGCTCTCATTTTTGATAATTGGAGAGTCTTGCATGGAAGATCCGCTTTCTCGGGTAAAAGACGCCTGTGTGGAGGTTATGTTAATATGGATGATTATAAAAGTAGACTTAGAACTTTGTCGGCTACTAGGGAGAGGTTGTTGAAGAGTTTGTAGGCTGGTGTGGGTTTGAGGGGCAGTGGGCGGCGGCCGGGAGAAGAGAGGACGGGCAGGAGGGGCGGGGGCGGGGCAGGGGTGGGGGTGGTGGAGGAGATGGTGGAGATGCTGGTAGCAGTAAGGGAAAACATAAACAATCTAGTAAAATCTAGTTTAAAATAGTTAAAATGTATAGAGTAGCTTGATACGATATGATATGATAGGATGTCACTTATTCCACTTATCTTATTCCACTTATCTTATTCCACTTATCTTATTCCACTTATCTTATTCCACTTATCTTATTCCACTTATCTTATTCCCCCTTTTTTTATCATCAAGAGACTACATTTATGTAAGTACCAGTTTATTCGTACTTACTTACTTATATTCACACACGTTATGTGATTTATCGTCTATGCTATGATGTTTTTGTACCCTGTATATAGTCCTTCCAATCCAGTGTTCCAGTGCTCCAGTGCTCCAGTGCTCCAGTGCTCCAGTGCTTTTATTACGCTAAACACAATCACAATCACAATCACAATCACAATCACAATTACATCCCAGCTCCTACCCACACCACTTGAAGTTTCAAGTTTCAACTATCACTCTCCAAGAATTATAACAATAATAACAATAACGGAATCTTCACTCAACGATTCATTAAATGGATTGAAATTCTCGTTGTATTGTATTAGTAACTCTCAATACTAGATACTGGATACTAGATACTAGATATCATACCGAAATACCAGTTTCCGAACCACAAATACTAGATTCCGAACCGTAAATACTAGATTCCGAACCGTAAATACCAACCACAAATCCTATATCCCACAAACCATGCCTAAATACCATACCCAAAATCCCAGATTCCAAAACTTAAATACCATACCTAAATCCCCCAACATCCCCAACATCCCCATATATCCCCTTCTCTCTCCCCCTCAAAAAAGCCCCAAAACCCCCAACCCCCCCAAAAACAAGTGATAGGTGATAAGTGATAAGTGCTAATTAATAATCAAAAAGAGAAAAAAAAAGCAAAGATAAATTCATAATTGTCTAAAGCCCTATATAACCCCCTAATATTGTAGATTAAAAAAGATATGATGTTATATCCTCCTCTTCCTCCTCCTCCTTCTCTTGATTCATTCCTTCATCTTTGTTCTTCATCTTCATCCTGCTACTGTTACTGCTGCTACTCCTACTGATATTGGTACTGGTACTGTTACTCGTACTCCTATTAGATCACTAAACACCTGACACATAATTTTCCATCCCCCCCTACCCCTGCAGCAACCCCCACCCCCCCTCCCCCCTCCCCCCACCCCCCCTCCCCCTTCCCCGCTCCCTCGCTCCCCCCATCCACCGCTCCCCCCACCACACACCCCCGCCATCACAGCCCAACTAATAAGGAATACCATTAGTCAAATGCTGGAAGCGATCATACTGTCCAGTAGAATAAGACGAGTAAGATTTCTTGACGAGGTATCTCATATAATCCGCCGCTTCACGGTCTGTTTTATCCAAAACAAATCGATCACGAAAGTTTTGGATAGTTTCCGGTTTAAAGCATGGTAGTCTGTGGATGATATTAGCCAGTAGTCCAAAAAAAAAAACAGAGGAGAAGGAGAAGGAGAAACATACCCAGAATCCAACATCAAAACAACACAATGAGTAAGTTTATCCACATACTGTCTACAAACCAAGAAAGCCTTGACACACAATTCCTCAAACCAAAGGTAAGGTTGAGAGTCCGTAGTTCCACCCATAACGCTGACCATTTCCGCAGTAAGTTTAAAGGGAGCTCTTTCAAAGGTGATTCCACCCGGCGCGATATCGAAACAGAATCCAAAGTCTATTATTATTATTATATAAGTTAGTTTTTATTCCAATCATAGAACTCCACCCCATATCTCCATTAGGTTTCCACTTACCAATGTGAATAATATGACCCTGATCATCCAACATAATATTACCATTATGTCTATCCTTAAACTTCAACAAGTAAGAAATAACCGAGTATGCCGCCATAGATTTAACAAAGCAACTTCTAGCCTCCTGGAACTTAATGGAGTCTTCTCCTCCATACTTATTAATAAAGTAATCATAGAGACCCATTTCATAATCTCTTCCCAGCATATCTCTGGAGATACTTTTAGGGAGGACATCGATAACACCACATCCTGGGGCCGTGGCCGTGACTCTGTACGGGAAGACAAAGACATCCAATCCAACCGAGTTGAAGATATTCCGGAAAGCAGAAATCATTTGCAAAGCCAGCATATCCTGACGACAATCATCTCCAACCTTAAAGATAGCCGCCTGCATCATTTCCTTAGTAACAGTGCTAGTAGATTCCTTTCTTCTTCCATGTCTATCAAGGGCGACCTCATTCTCTGCCGCTGCCTCAGGTTGCTTTCTCCTAATCTTGAAAGTAGCCATAAAGGGAGCTTTAGCATGCGATTGTAGAGATTTTCCGGATTGACGATCGATATCAATAACCACCGAGTCGGGGTTAGATGGTAAGTATACTCCAGGATCAACAACAATCTTGGCCAATTCCTCGGCAATCTTGACATTCTTCTCCTGTTTAGTCTTCTTGATAAAAGGCTTTAGCTTTCCGGAAATCGAGGTAACCTCTCCAAAGAATGCAAATTCTCTTTCATAGAACGATTTATCAGCCCCAGAGAAAGAGGCGATGAGTCGGTTCATCACATGGTCCAATTTCGGCTTAACAGGATCAGGGATCTGAGATTCCTCGTCCTTGAACATATTCGCCTTCATGTTCCAAATGATCTGATGAGCGAAGATCTGAGAGAATTTCGCAGTCTCAAGGATAAAGCGCTCCACGTAACCAAGAATATCGTAACGGAGGGTCTGTACAATCTGTGGGACGAAGAAGAAAGTGATATCAATAGGGTAACTCTCCAAAGAGCGCATGGCATATTGCAAGATGAAGGGGTCACTGTTGTATGCAGGCAAGAAGTAAGTTGCCGCAGTAACAGGGTTCGCAGGAGCCCAGTAGAGGAGGTAACGAAGCTGGAAGGAGATATCTCCGGTGAGTCTGTCTCCGAGCAATATACCACTGGCATCAGGGATGTGGAAACATTTCTCGGGGAAGGTGCAGATCAAACGCTTCACCTCTCCCTTAAGGCGCTCAGACTGGAAACGGTTGAGAAGCTGAATAGCGATAGCCGGGTCTTCCTGCCAGGCTGCAGGGAGGAGCGCACAGATAGTGTTGTCGGTGCTGGGACGGGCACTGTAGGTAGGTACAATGTGATGCTTGCGAGAGTGGTCCAAGGGGTATAACCAGGTGGCAAGACGGTTTTGTTCATTCTCCAAGAGGAGGAGAAGGAGATCTTGCTTGATTACCATGCTACGACTTTGAGCACCAATAGGAGCAACAGTGTTAAGGAAGGTAGCAATGTCTTGGAGCAAGTGGGCCTCGGCCTTCACTTGGAGACGGTTACCACCAAAAGACCAGCGAGGTGCAAACTTGAACCAAGAAAGACCAGCAGAGATGATGAGCTCCTTGAGAGAGTACTGCTGGCGCTCAGTAAGGCCAGTGGAGTACTTCAAGATCTGCAATCCGAGAAGAACAAGCTGGAAACGAGCCTCACGGGCAAGAGGGTGTCCAGTAGCAGTCTTGAGACCATTCAAAGAAATGTGGATCAAGCGCAAGAACATCTTCTGAATATGAGGATTTCCATGACGGTTGGCATGGTAATGAGAGGACAACATCTGGATGAGTCTGATATGGGGTGATAGCAAGTCGATAGCAGTCTGCTGCTCAGTGTTGTGCTGGTCCTTGTCCGAAGGTGCGTATTCCATCTTAACATCGAAAGCGTCGGAGATTGCAAAGTCCTCGGCGAACAATCCCATCTTCTTCTCGACGGTGAGCTCGAAATTGCGGGCGATCTCGGCCAACATCCGGGTGGCCAACTCTGGCTTCTCTCCAATCACTCCAGTCCATAATAGCATACCAACCTTAATGGCTTCCTTGGTAAAGACGGCGAAGGGCATGCCGACAAGGTGGCGGATGAGGGTTCCTTGGTCCTTCTCAGATGAACAGACAAGACTGGCCGCTTTGCGGAGCATGTCTCTGACATCTTCGGTTGAGGTGTGTCCGATAGTAAAGTCCTTTCCTTCCATCAAGGCAACGAGTCTCTGTAGGGAATCCGAGCTTGGTGAAGAGAGTGGTCCACTAGCCGCAGCAAAGGTGATAGCCTTGCGAGTATTATCCGCACCAGGTTCTCCCTTTCTGTAAACCTGTCTAACAGAGTATTGCTTAATAAAGTCCGAAGCCAAGTTTCCTCCGGACTCCTTAAGAAAATCGATGGAAGCTGGACAAGTCAGAACTATAAACATATTCATTTCCATTAAGGAAAGCATACCAAGACGACGATCAGAGTTAGGAACGGTTTGTCCCATTTCCAACGCGAAAGTTCGTCCAAGGGAAACATGACCCAAAGTTCCCTGATCCTCAAATTCCGACAAGTAGGTCTGTAAGAGACCCTTCAGGTCGAAAGGAGCCTGGTTCAAGACCTTAAGTACCCAGGTCTTGGATTTGGCTTGGAAGTTGCGAAGCGTCTGCTGCCGGAATTTGTAACTGTCCGGCATTTCGATAGCGACTCTTCCTCTCTCAGAGGTAAAGATACTCTTAGTAGCGTATTCATCTGTTTCCTCCTTCAAGCAGCTCGTCCACATAAGGGTCAGGAGCTCAAGAAGAGCAAAGAGCGAAGATCTTCTGCACAGAGCGGAAGGAGCCGTGTTAATAATACGATCCGCCATGTTTGTAGCCGAAGCCTGAACTTTCTCAAGTCTATGACAGCAGCCAACGAAAACATCCGCCAGCTGATCAGCAACCCGCGATGCGGTAAAGTTGGGGTAGGAGCCGGTCAAAATCAATGCAACATAGATATCGGTAACCTTGACGGAAATCGCAGTCATAAGAGCTGCGGCTTCTCCGGCCTTGAAAGCAGGCTCAACAAAGTAGGCCAACACCTTGGAACATCCTCCTCCCTCGGCTCTCATACACTCAAGAGAGAAGACAGCCTCAAGGAAGACAGCACGTTCGTAGGTCAAGGCCCGGACGTTAATCTCCTCTGCTGGAAGGAAGTTGGTAAGGCGTCTCTTGTGCTCGATAAGGTTTGCTGGCGAGTTGTATCTTCTCAATAAGGATTTCTCATCCAAATTACTATCAAAAGTCTTATCCTCCGCAGTATTTCCAACCACAAGGGGCGGGGTGTATCTAGCGATAGTTCTAAGATAGTAAGCATTCTTTTTCGCCAACTCGGAACCAAAGTAAATTCCATGCAGGACACAATTAATCCAGAAGTTCCTAAGATGTTCAGAGTAACCCGATCTAAGGGCAAAGTTGACATCGGTTCCATTTTTGGCCAGTAAGATTGCAATTGGTGCAATGTATTGTTCGATTTCTCTTGCGGCCAGCTGTTGCGCACCATTCAGCTGATTGTCATCGACATATGTATAATCTTGACTAACCACGGCATCAACTTGCTTCTTCTTAGGATCCGATCCAATTTCCGCAAGGGCCGTGAGCATGTCGGTAAGGAATAAGTCGTGGTGTTGCGACTCTTTGCTGAAAAGCTGAGCCAAGGAGATACGAGCAGCGAGTGCCTATAATGTGTTAATATTAAACCGAGCGTAGCGAGGCAAAGGGTGTAAGATTGAAAAACTTACAGCCTCCAATAGAGCATGATCCTCCAACCTGATACCATCGGTGGTAGTCCTATCAAAGACCTCTACAATAGCCTTACAATCGGCAGCGGTCGAAACGGGTACCATCAAAGCCAGAGCGCTAAGAATCTTAGCATGAACCTGACTCTTGACCTTTCCGATTCTCTGGATAAGAATAGTGATGCACAAAGAAATTGTCTAGAGAGACACCAAGCAAAAACACATTAGTTTAACCAACCCTTAAAAAACCCATCTGAAATGCCAATACTGTACCTTCAATTCAGTGCAATTGGTTGCAATACCAACAATGGTATCAATAACATTGCAGTAAATGTTGTATCGAGACTCTTCGGGGTTTGCACCCAAAGACGGGGATATCGCAGGAGTTTGCTGCTGCTCGAATGGCTGCAAAGCGCCGGCTTGTAAAGCAGTCTCAGGCTTCTGGGAAGACAAGATATGTCCCATAGTGTTGAGAGTGGTAATCATGGCATCCTCTGTAGAGTACTGTAGAACATAGCTCAAGCACTTAGCCGCAATCTTCACAACCTCCTGGCAGGGAGATCCCTCAATGATGAATCTCTGAAGCATTCCAATGATCAAAGAATCAGATCCTGCATCATCCCTAGAAACCCTAGAAAGAATAGCCAAAGTCTTCAAAGTTGCCTTTGCCAAAACAACGTTAGACATCTGGTTAGGATCAGCGATAGTTGATTCCAACCACTGCAAAAGCTGACTAGCATCCGCAACATTGCTGAGAATAACGCAGTTACAGTATGCAGTAAGAGCCTCAGATTTAACAGAGTGAGCCAAGGAATGCTTGACTTCAGCTCCTGAGATGGTAGAGGAGTTGGCCTCATCTGCCATTGCGATGCTGCTGGCGATAAGCTGAACGTAGGATTCGACAGTGGCAACGTGTTCCTCCGGTGCGATAGAAGAAACAACACCACGTCCTTTCATCAACAAATCCGAGATTTCTCCATCATAGAGAGCAGTAGAGTTGGTGACAATCAAGGAGGTTCCAGTAACAAGAAGCTTCTGAAGGGCATGATGAATCAAAAGAGCACCCAAAGGTCTTCCGATACTCTCATAGTACCCCACATACCGAATCCACTGTCTGGCCTGTTTCTTCTGTGTGCTCTTCATAGTCTGGAAAGCAGCATCTACCTTGCCCATAAACTGCTCACTAAGAATCTCACAAACCACAACCACAAGCTGCTCCCGTTCCTCAGGAGTCCAAAAGTTAGCCACCTTCGCAGCTGACTCAAGAAATCCGACAACCGAAACCGCAATACAGGCAATCTCAACCTCATCCTCCGTTTCCTCCGAGACAGTCTGGACCCTTCTCAAGTAGGAATACAAGCTTCCATTAACCTCCTCTCTAAGATCGGGGAAATTAATACCGATATGCAACAACGCGGTAGTGATATTAGTCGCCAGAGCCTCCCAAGGAGAAGGTTCAATAACTCTCAAATACGGACTAGCCTGAAACCGCTGGGTCGGGGATTCAATCATATAGGGATGAAGCTGTCTAGCCAATTTCTCCGCGCTCTTATGAGTTCTCAACGAAGGAGCAGCTTGACAAAGAGCCAACAAGACCTCGAGCTCACGGATAGACATAGGGACCAAGGAGGTTCCATCGGGGTTGGCAGGGGGGACGGAATCCTCATCGCTGGTTTCGGGTGAGGCTTCGCGCTGCTGGATACAGCTTGCGGTGAGTTGGTCGAAGGCGCTTTCTGGGGCGGATTCGTCGAGGTCTTCGCGGGAGGAAATGACAGCGAGTCGCTTTAGGGCGTTGCCGCGGAGGCGGCGGGATAGACTGTGGAGAGAGCGGTGTCAGCTTGCTTTGGTCTCACTTCGTCTGCTTTGGTCGGACTTGGTCGACGTCGTCTATTGTCGTCTGTCCGAATCCCTCGCTTCATTACGGAGGCGCAAAAGAGAGGGAAACAGGAGGTAAATAGATAGATAGATGGTAGCTATACCGGTCCATGATATGTTACTGTGCAACACCTTTCGCGATGTATGTTTCGGATAATGAGTATGTAGGAACAGCTGCAGTTCGGGGGTTTCGAAAGGGGGGTGAGGTGCCGCAAGACCTAACTACTGGCTGGATCTCAGCGTCGATACCGATGCCACCAGAGTAGTTCTTCTTCGTCGTTGTTATGGGAAAAAAAAAAGAAGTCGATAATTAAAACAAGTTGTTATTGATGGTTGTATTTGTAGTTGTAGTTATCGTTGACCGATGTTATTGAGAAAAAGAAAAAAAAAAAAAGAGTGTAGTAGCGGAATGGACTGAATTACAAGTGATGCCTTGACATCTAAGGATCTTTTTCGGGGATGCGAATCGCTCGCTTCACAGACAGCTGTTCGTTGCGTGGATGTGTATGGGTACAGAGTTATCTGCTGTAGACAGTCCGCCTGTATCTTGTCTCCGTACTCGTAACCATGCCCTCTCCCTTTCGGCAGGGATGAACCGGGATGACGGGTTACATGTGAGAGCCGGGATCAGTTGGCATAGAGAGTGCGTCAAAAGGTCAGGGCGTTGCATTAAGCAGGGTGGGCCCGAGAGACCGAGAGGCCGAGAGGCCAAGAGGCTGAGACAGTGAGACAGTGATACCAAAACACACTTCCGGAATGATTTCTTCATGATATGCCACCATAAATTCATCCATGCCGACGAAGAGAAAGGTGTCGGTGCATAGATCTATAACTGTTCAGTGCACGATAAATATTAATATACGTAAAATTCCGATAAAATAACCACAATAACATCTTCGATTCACAGCCGTAGACATACAAAAGCCTACATCATTCTTGGAAAATACTTGTCATAACCCCTCATAAACCTCTACTAATCCTACTAATTCCATCCCCACCTCTAATCGCATCAGTAATCATTAATCATTAATCAATTAAATGCATCTCTACCATATCCTGCTTTTCTTCCATTCTCCCATTTCCATTCTCCCATTTCCATTCTTCCTGCTTTTCTTCCATCCTTCCCTCCCTCCACAAATTTCATAAAAACCTGCAATCCTTTTTTTTCCGCCAGTTCAGCTGGTCTGGTTATCATTACAGGTATATAAATCCGTCACCGTGCGCTAGCAGCTAGAAGATTAGAGTTGTCATTTCTTAGCTTTGCTTTGCTTAGCTTTTTCTTGGGTTTCTTTTTTGGGAGATTACGGCTTTGGGAGATTACGAGATCACGAGATTACGACTTTGCGGCGTTGCGAGCGGCGGCTTTGCGAGCGGCGGCAAAAGTAAACGAAACGAATTTCGAATCGAAGTTCGAAGGAAACTCAAATGTCGAAGGAAGGAAGATATCTTCCATCATGATCAGATCATACCAGATCATACCAGACCAGATCATACCAGACCAGATCATACCAGACCAGATCATACCAGGCCAGATCATACCAGATCATACCAAACCAGACCAGATCATACCAGGCCAGACTATAGCTAGAGAAAGGACAAGCATAAAAGTTTCCGTAGTCTGTAGATAAACATAGCATGTTAACATGTTTAAAAATAAGAAAAGAAAGATATAAGGAAATAAAGAAATAAGTAATCCAAACATATTATTATATCATTCACCGCTAAAAGATCAACTGCTACTACCACTACCACTGCCACGGCCACCGCTTCTACCTTACATACTACATACTAGATACTGCGTACTCTTCTACAAAATAAAGAAACAGAAACAGAAACAACGTCAACTTTCCACTTGATTTCATTCCTGATTCTTTATTCTTTATTCATCGATTTCGTCCAGTGAGCTTTCAGCTTTCAGCTTGCATTGAATTTCCCAATCCAACCCCGGCATGGCATCCCACCTGCGCACCACCACAGCTACAGCTACAGCCTCAGCTACAGCCAATTTATCCACCCCCCACCCCCCCCACACCCCCCAGCAACAACCCCCCGCTTAACCAGCATGCTCAACAATCTCACTAACCAACTGACCATTCTTGATCGTATGCTTCAACTGTTCCGGCACAGCTCTCTCAGCCGAATCACCATCCTCACCAGCATTAGGAATATAAATATTAACGGCCGAAGTCTTGCTAGTAAAGACCTCAACATCCAAGCTTTCTTCCGAGATATAAACCTGACCGCCATCACACTGATCGATCTGAACATTTGGGACCTTTCCGAGGACCTGAATAGCAAAGCCATAAGATTTAATAAGTTCCATACCAGAGACGAGTGAATCAGCAACGACGTTTGTCTTAACACACTCATTAATAGTGATCAAATTAACCTTTCCCTTAACCTGGATAGTAGAGTTTTTGCATCTAAAGATGAAGATACTCTGGTTAAGTTCTGTGTTGTCGATAATGATGTTTTGATCATTCTCAAAGTTTTCAACAACCCATTTGTTTCCTTCTAGTTCAATTTTCGCAGGTTTACGCTTAGTAAGACTGGCGGGTTTGGACTTCAAAGGAGGGGCGGGAGATTTGCCCCGGAGAGAACCAGAGGATCCAGGTCGGGATTGGACGGATACAATGCTGTTGTTACGAAGCTCTGGGTTTTTGTGGGTCATCTGGCTTTTGTCGACTTTCTTAAGGCCGGCGGTGACAGAAGCGCCGCGGTTGAGCTGTTCGAAAACACTGCCCATGTCGCCACCGGTGGAGACTTGGCTGAGAGGGGAGGAAGGGCCGTCAAAGTTGATAGGTCCAGGGGGAGGAGGAGGGGGAGGTGGAGGAGGGGCACCACCGGCAACAGTCAAAGAAATCGGGGAGCTGGAGGAAGCTGCGAGTGCCTCAGCTGCGTCGATGCCATGGTAATTCCAGGTTACGCCCATCAAGTGGTGTTTCTTGACGTAGGATTCTAGGGCTTTCAGGACGTCGTAAAATGATTGGATCCATTTGTTGTGGATATCATCCCTTTGCACTTGTTAGCACCCAGCACCCATATTCTACCCATCCGACCATCCATCCAGCTGGAATTGCTTTACAGATGACCAAAAGATTGAAGGGAGAAAAAAACTCACTTCTGATTATGCTCCTTAAGCACGCGGTTTCCATAAAACTCGGCGGCGCTTCTCATCTCCTTCACAATATCCGCAGGTTTCGTATCAAAAGTAACCCAGGCAAGCGCAGGCATTCCCTCGCTAACAGCAGAGATCTGGTTAAACAGAGGGGAAGCTCTATTATTCTCCCTGATGTTAGAAACCTTTGTCAACTCTGCTTGCATTCCTGAAAGGAGCTGCATTAGCAGGTTGGAACCAGCCTCGGAGCCAGCTTCGGGCTTCTTTGCTTTGAGAGTTATGATCAGGAATTTGCGTTGTTCAGCGAAACATGATTCAACAGCTTTGGCCTGGGTATAGTATTAGCATCACCGCGCACAATGTAGAGCTCGATAAAGTCCGGAGAATCCCAAACGCCATGGAAACAGACCTGCTCAGCAACAAGACCGCCGATCTGCTGCGAGTTCTGAACGTACAACGCAACCTGATTCGCAATCAACTCATCGAACTCCTCGATAGACCGGGGAAGTTCCTCGACAACGGGCTTAGAAGCGGCGGGAGCGGCGACAACAGGTGCGAAATCCTGATGGTTAGGGATAGTAACGCGAGTTCCCTGAGCGGGAGCAGCAGCGGAGTTTAATGAAGCGGCATTGGAGCTGGGAGAAGGAATGATAGTTGTTAAGTCCTCTAGACGGGATGTTGCAGCTTCGAGCCTGTTATTGTTGGTCAGGGGAAATTAGCTGAGCTCTCTCTTTCGCGCCGGGCCGTGACATTATTGCGGGGGAGGGGAGTGAAATATACCGCTTGATCAAAGTCGTGAGGTTGTTCATCTGATTTGGTTGCGCCATCTGGAATTCGTCGAGTCTCTTTGTTCGGATCAGAAAGGCGTATCACAGGTGTCGCTATTAATCAACAGCGTGGAAGTCGTAGGGACGGTATAAGGTCTCCAAACAAGCAGCCCGTTATTCCTAGGCTTCCCTTCCGAACTTAGGTGAAGCTACCAGGGCAACCAACCCCTCTGGGCTGCATGGATCCGTCGTGTCCATCGTGAAACGAGTCTACTGTATGTACTTGCCTCTCTCTCTGTATATACATATATCGAGAGTCTGTACGCAAAGAAAACCACAAGCCACAATAATAATACCTCTAGTAGCATAATTCGCCGTGAAAAATATCAGTCTACGCAATGTTGAATTACCAAGTTACAATAATTCCGTTCCCCGGTGTGCGCGCAAAAGCCCTTGCCGGCTGAAGACAGCGAGTGACCACAATTCAAGAGGCGCTAGTAACTTACCTCGCTAATCTTATCTAATCAAAAACGGGCTAGCTCTCCACCACCTACAAAATTTACCTTCTCGTCGAACTTCTCCACGAGCAGGTCCAGCAACTCAACCAAACAACTACAACCACGAACCATGCCTGCACCTACCGCATTACAGAACGCACCCGTTGCCATTGAGGCATCTATTGTCCCCGAGCAAAATGGTACTACAGAAAAAAAACAAAAGAATCACCCTTTCTGAAGTGCGCTAACTCGCCTATTAATCAGTCGACGACGAGATCTTGATCGACGCCTCCATGCCTCTCACCGTCAACGAAGCCCCCGAGCAAAAAGCCGATTCCGATGCCGTTATGCAAATCGACGAAGAAGGACGTCCCCGTTTCGCCCCTGCCCAAAAATCTGGCGCTGTCGTCAAGCAAGAATCCCGCAAAGTCCCGATTCCTCCCCACCGCATGACACCCTTGAAGACCGCCTGGCCCAAGATGTTCCCTCCTCTTGTCGAGCACCTTCTTCTCCAGGTTCGCATGAACTTGAAGGACAAGGCTGTTGAGCTCCGTACTAGCAAGAAAACTGTGGATACCGGCGCTTTGCAGAAGGGTGCGGATTTCGTTAAGGCTTTCTCTCTCGGTTTCGACGTTGATGATGCTATCGCGCTTCTTCGTTTGGATGATCTCTACATCGAGACTTTCGAGATTAAGGATGTCAAGACTTTGCAGGGAGAGCACTTGGCCAGAGCTATTGGTCGTATTGCTGGAAAGGATGGAAAGACGAAGTTTGCTATCGAGAACACTACCAAGACCCGTGTGGTGCTTGCCGACCAGAAGATTCACATTCTCGGTGGTTTCCAGAATATCCGTATGGCCAGGACAGCAGTCGTCAACTTGATCTTGGGATCGCCTCCCGGAAAGGTTTACGGAAACCTCAGAACGGTGGCGGCCAGACAGAAGGAGAGATTCTAAATGTTTGGTTGCAGATTGCCTCTCCGAGAGGAGAGAATGTCATGACGAAAAAGGGAAAATGGACAAGGGAAAAGTTATGATTAATCTTTTTGGGGTGTTTTTTTTTGTTTGATCTTTTGTAAATTTGGGATAATGGCGTCTTTGGGTTTCTAAGTATAATGGGTCTAGCATGTATGCAGATTCAAATAAATAAATAAAAATGCCTCAGGGAGGCAGATTTTACGAAAATGATTAGAAGTTGAGCTTTATGGTGAAATTTGCAAAGAAAACACGGTAGAAATTTCGGTTGTCGGAACTTGATTGTAACCTCGTACCAAGTGATTTCCCACAAACTGCAGAACTCGTTAAGGAAATATCAGCTTTTGTAAATATATTGCTCAATTACATAACTGGGCCACAAAGAATTAACTATTGTGTCGAGAGCTCCTAGGGAACAACACACAATATACGCACACCGGTTTTAGCACAAAGCAGCCCGTTTCTATATCCAAAAGAATCCATTACGAAAGCACTAACTTTTCCAACCCACAAAAAAAAAAACGCCAAAATCAAAGTATCTACATAAATAGAGTCCCATAATTACACCCCCTACATCTTTCTCCTCTTATTATGCATTCCTTTACGTCCGGCATAGTGCTCTCCAATCTGTCGTCCACCCTCTCCATCCTCATCTCCACCTCTCTTCCTACTTCTCTCCAATACCTTCTCTCCTCTTGACTTGCCAGCGCTCTTAGTAAGCTTCTCCAAATCACCGGCAAAACTCCTCCAGTCTTCTCCACCAAACTGGTTCTCCCTGGCTCCCCTTGTCTGTTTACGCAAAGCCTGGGCTTCCTTCTTGTTCATCTTTGGCAATCTAACGAAGTTCTCCTCCTCAAACTGTCGTCTCTCCTCCTCAATCTTCTTCTCCCTGCTAGTCTTATGTCCTCTTCCACCCTGAGTAATAGTAGTACCAATAGAAGGAACCGCCACAGGCGCAGTAGAAATCTCATCACCAATGAAATCCTCAATAGCATGAGCTCTGGGGGCAGCTCTCTCCTTTTTCTGTTTAGCACTAGTGATTTCGGGCATAGCAGTAGCCGCAATTCTCGGGGGTCTATAAATCCCATCCGACGCATCATCTTTACCGCCCTTCTTTTCTCCAGCAGCAGCAGCAGCAGCAAGCAACGCAGCAGGGTTAGGACGGTACGCCAAATCCTCTGGTGCGGGGGCCATAGCAGCTTTCAAAGCCGCCTTCCTTGCAGCATCTCCTTCCTCGACTTCTGATTCAGATCCAGAAATATCATCATCGTCACTATCTGATCCGGATGATGCATCCTCGTCATCTCCTTTGCTGGGACGGTTTGCGGCTTCCTCCGCTTCTTCTTCGGCTTTTTGTTGCGCTACGGCTGCTTGCACTACTTTGTCGATTTGGTACTTCAGCTTTTGTTCCAGAGGCTTGGTTCCGCGATCTAGTAGGAGGCGGAGCTTGATCAGGTCCTCGATTACTGGGGAGCCGGAGATACGACCGCTTTTGAGACGGAGTAGGGTGAGGAAGACAAGGTTGTGGAGGTAGGAGAGGAGGACATCGTTTTTTACGTCGAGGAGGGAGATTCCATTTTTGGGGGGGAGAATGGCAGAGGAGTCGGATGGGTCCGGGAGGGAGGTTAGAGAGGTGGTGAGGGAGTCGGTTAAGGATGTGAGGTGGGTTAGAAGGTCGGACATGGCGATGGTTTCGGTATGTCCGGTACAGGTGGAGGGGTGAAGTTCGTGGTGAATTCGACGGTGTTGGTGAAAGGTCGAATTGCGTTGTAGAGTATTGCTGTTCTTCCGCTTCGCGCGCCCCAGCCCAGGAAATTTTTGGCGGGTTGCAGAGGTAACTTTTTAGCGTGACTTTGGCGTGAAATCTTGGCGGGTGGGATGGCGCTTGCATCTGTTATACATGGGAATCGCTGGGGGTTCGATAAAGCCTCCTGGAGGCAGAGATGAGCTGATTTACAACGCTGTTTAACTTTATTGGTTTTACTATAACTATTTGATGGTTATTGTGACCTACAAATTCATAGCTGCAATTCAATCTGGCAAGATTCAAACTTTTCGAGTGATTAACAATGATCAGACTCTCCATTTTGAGCTGTAAGGTCCTTCGGAAAAGAGGCAAAAAATTGATATATATTTATTTACCAGAAAATAATTGACTTTACATCTGGAGTTTATTTGACTTACTATACGAATTGGCATTGAAATAACATCGAATCCGCGATTTCCTACTACATAGGGCACAGGGCGCAGCGGGGCAGCATGGCCATGGTCCATGGAGCCGCATAATTTTTTAGCGTCCGGGCAACGCCAGCATTCCCGGACCCGGAGCGGGTACCTTCGTCCTTCGCGCTCCCAATCGCAGCATTCGAACCGAAAACGCCACGATGTTCGCCCTCCGATCAATTTTTTCGGCGCTGCCCCGAGCAGCATCTTCAGTCGCAGCTGTCCCTCGTATCTGCGCGCCTCGCATCCCCACCTCCATCGCGCCTATCCTCCCCACAAACCCGCTCGGCCGTCGTTGGGCTACCTTCAACCAGGTGCTTAGAGGATGTCGTAAGAAGCAGCGCGCGAGAAAACCTGTTTCCCCCGCCTTGTCAGAGGGAAAAAGACCCTGTATGAAGGGTGTTTGTCTTAGGGTTACTATCATGAAACCTAAGAAACCTAACTCTGCTGAGAGAAAGATTGCAAGAGTTAAGTTGTCTTCGGATAGATTGATTACTGCTTATATCCCTGGAGAAGGTATGATGCGGGGTTGGAAGAATACTTCGTGGCTATGGCTGATTGGAGATAGGTCACAATGTTCAGCAGCATTCCGTCGTCTTGGTTCGTGGTGGAAGAGCTCAGGATTGTCCCGGAGTCAGATACCACTTGATCCGTGGAGCTTTGGACTTGGTATGTAGAGATCTATATCTTTGGAAGGCGGGGGTGGAGGGGGTGGGGGGGGGGGGGGGGGGGGCGAGTAGACAGGACATAGAATGCTAACAAAAATGACAGGGAGGAGTTCCCAACCGTATTACTTCCAGATCCAAGTACGGAACCAAGAAGACCAAGAACTAGACGGACGGCGACTACATAATTTATTTTATGTATCACAAAATGTACAATACAGGGCGTACGAGCATCAGGAGTTTTAGAGTGTTTTATATCCGATATTTTTTCAAGCGGAAAATCTGTTCAGATATCGTCTCCACTATAGTGACTTTTCACAATCGAGAAGATCTACAATATTCGTATATACATCACGCAGATTTTACCAAATTCACACCCGTGTTAGAAAGGACAGGGAGAGACAGACGGTTCTATTGTAGATTATAATGACGATACACAGAGAGGAAGCATTATATATAGTAGAAAAGTTGGCTAGTCTCATCCTCCTGATCAAACCCTGTTTGGTGTCCCACTTGGTCCCCTTCAAGGTTCGGCTTGAGCAAACTCGAGGACCTTGTTACGACAAGCTGGATTGCCTATTCACGGCAATTTTCCAACACCCGTCTACTTCTTCAATGGCCAATTTCACGTATTTCTGATTACCAACAATTTTACTCGCCGGGCAAATATCAAATATCTGCAACATTTCAAAGCACTTTTTGTAATTCTGGATAGCCAACCAACGACGTGATAAGTCATGATTCAAGTCATTATACATAGACGGACGCTATCACTCACACTATACCACCAATACCGGTTATATCTCCAAGTACTTACATCATTTGATGTAACCATGTAGTATAGCAATATGTACCAAATTGAAGTCTATCACAAATCGGGTAAAGTTCAGATCAAACAGTGCTATGCGAAGTGTAATACGTCTAAGAACGTGTTCCTGGAATGGTGTTTTTCTGCGTCTTTTAATGACGTTGTTTATTGAGAATTTTTTGCTGCGTAGTGAGTTTGGTTTGATAATATATACATATGTGTACAAGGCTGGTCGTGTTAGCCGGAGTTGTCTGGGTCCTCTGTATTTATACCCCTTCCTGGTTTTACAGAGACTCTTGGGTCCTTTCTTGTCATGATGATGTCGAATATCCGAAGTATGAGTAGCCAGTCTATTGGAAGGGATATTTTTTTTTCAAATAATAATCTAATGGAAAGATGGAGGGAGTGATGTGGTGTGAAGCAGACTAACTGATCACCCCCCTATGGGATTTCCATAGAAGTCACCTCTGATAGACCGGTTGCTTGGCTGAGAATATGTAAAGTATTTTATAGCATTTTTCTCAGTTTAATCCGGGAAAATTTTTCGACTAGTCGACGGAAAAGGAAAGCATCTTCGTATAATAAAAAAAAAATTCAAAATTACAATAAAAACAAGTATTAACTATCTAATATAACAACCCCCCCCCCCTTCCCCCCTCCCCTCTTACATCCATTACCATATCAATTCATCTTCCTTCTCACCCCCGCCCCACTTAACAACCAGATCCTCCACACCCACATCCACAATCCCCATCTCTATTCCCTCTCCCCAAATAAAAGGTAACCGCCAATCCATAATGCTCACTAACCCACCCCTTCCTATTCCTCTCCCTAGAATTACGATGATACCCACCTCTTCGATATTCACACTTCGCGCCGACTCCTATGCGTCTAAGAAACTTCCCATCATCCGTCTCACACATCGTCTCCTTCCCACAGTAAAGAATCTTACTATATCTTCCAATCAACCTACAAGTTTTCACCTCTGGTTCAATCGGTTGATACCCCCACGTATGTCCCAAATCCCCCCCAGTCTCAGCCAACTCTCTTTGTTCCCTTGCCGAAAGATTATGAATATCATTCCTCCTCCCAAACTCAATCCAAACATCCTTTAAACACGGTCTCCAATCTCTATACGGGGGGCTTAAGCTCTGGACCGTACCGGTATTAAAAGCAGACATATTACCACCGACGACACCTCCCAAGACATGGTCTTCGTTCATACGTTTATCGACCATTTCTCGCTTAAATTCATGGTCTTCTAAAGATCCGGCATGTTGGAAGGAATTGCCAAGTCGGAAATAGGGTCCGCTACCAACGGCGATGTCAACGATTAGAAGGTCGTCTTGTTTGTTGCATTCGTCGTAGGGGCTCCGGGTTATGGAGCAGATTTTGAGACATTTGGAAATTAGGGTTATGGTGAAGGGGGTTTCTCCGTTGTCGTGAAGACGGGTTCGGTTGGTGATTTGGAAGCAGTTTCGGATCCACTGGAATCATCATTATCGTGGTTAGTCAGCACGTCATATTATGTCGAATCACTCAAATTGGGGGGGGGGGGGGGGGGGGGTAAACATAAACATCAACATACCGGATGTTCCAAAATCGCCTGTAGCCCAGTATCTGTAACATCCTGCAAAAGAATAGCACAATACCCAACCCCAGATCCTTCCAGATCCTTCTCAATCATAGAAACCGCACAAGCAGTTCTACTATACGCATGTGTAAAAGTCCCCGACAAATGCCAACTATAAACCTTGATCCTATGACCTCCCAAAGGAACCTGTCCCGCAAGTTCATAGGATGTCGGGGGACACCAGTTATCTTTAATCGCGGACCAAACATACACCGGAAGACCCTTTGAACTTGGGCCGCAGGTACAGTGGAAGCGATTTGGGGGGCAACAACAACCGGATCCTCCGGGTCCTACGAGTATACCACCACCGCCGCTGGAACAGCTGCCGGAACATCGACGGGTGGAACAACCGCAGCTGGGGCCGGGGGTTGGTGCTCGAGGAGGTGGCAGACATCGTCCAGGCGAGCTGGGGTAGAAGCTACCAATGGAACTTGCGGAGCCTCGACGAACATGCCAGGTGTGATGGTGCTCGGAGTGGGAAGTTTCGGAATGTTCTTCGTAGTCCATTGTTGAGGTTGTTAGGATTGATGAGGCGATTGAGGTTCTGGATATTGAGATGATGGTGTTACTGCGGTGGGGGAGGACTGTATTTATGTGTTAGAGAGATGGTCTGATGAGATGGGGATTTATCACAGTTATCACCGCAATTGTATGCGGAATGAAAAATGTACCGGGGGTGGTATGACAGCCTTCACTGAGGCTTCGTCGACGGAACAGAAAAGATAATCCCCGCTGGAGTCGTAAGGGAAGATTGAAGCTTGTCCACCGTCGTTTGGAATGGTATTTTGGACGAGTATTGGGAGACATAGATTATGGTAGGCCTGAAGAATGGGCTGTATGAAACCATGGTAGATTATTCGGTTTGGTGCCGATTGATATGATAGTTGTCTGATGGGGTTTAGGCCTAAGTTACACACAGGTTCATGGGAAATCACACCTTATCGTAAACCCTACTTCAGGCCACCACATATCCTAGGGATGCATATTAGATTTTCTCAGTAGAGTTGCCTTATTGAATTGCCGTACCTGATGCAGCGTACACATAGGGTTTGTAACCCTAGTACTTGGCTACATTGGGGCTGCTTAGCTTGTCGACGCCTCATGCATCAACCCGAAATATCATGTCGATGTGTCAGGACCTTCTAAGTCTCCCCCAAATTGTTAAATGAAATGGCTAGATGAGAGGCGTACAGGCACGATACGACTACTGTACCGGTCCGCTGCAGAATCGTTTCGCCCCGAGTTTTGAGCCGATGAAGGGGAGCTTCAACTGACGCTGCCAACCTAAAGTCGGTAGTTTTCCCAGCGTCTCGGATTACTTGTCCCAATCCGGCCCGTGAATTTTCAAATTTCGATTTTCACGAATGTTACATAGGGCGTAAAATATATGCAGGTAGTAGACTCATTTATTCTTTTAGTCTACATCACCGGCCAGGTGTGAGGAGCAGCACCATGCGTTGCTCTCATACATCCATAACACAGCTTTCCTCTGGTCCCATCGGTATCTTCCCGAGATCCCAACGTCAGACCCTCATTATTCTCATCCGCAGGCAGTCCACACATGGTGCATGGATCTGCCTCCGGATTCGATGGCTTTAATCTATCTCCCATGCGTACCACATTCATAACTGTTGAAGGGTATTGTAGTTCCATGTTTTCGAAATACTGCGTTAATAGCTCTCCAACGGTGATATTTCGGCCACTCGTAGCAGCAGCGGCGGAATGTTTCGGTGTTGACGAGTATGCAATGCACAGCGGCACCAACGGCGGTTCGGTAATCTCGGTAACAAATGTAACAAGCTCTTTCTTGAACACATCACGGAGAGGATGCAAGAACTTCAGACCTGTTCAAAATTAGCGTCCTTCTGAGATTCACGATCACCGGTGAGTTATACCATAGGGCGACTTGGTATCGCTTATCTGCCACGGCAAAGAGAACCCACGTCCCTTAGCTGCTTCAGCCATAACCTTGTCTGCTAACCGGGTAGTGGTATCTCCCCATAGGATCCCGCTGCATCCCTCACGCTGTGCAATGGCCACAATAAGCCGTGTTCGTAGGATGCCGGCCATATCCTCCCTTGAAGTCGGTGACGGCAGCGCGGTGAGTAGCTCTTCCATACATTCTCTCGGGCTCTTGTTTGTATCTTTTTTCTCCAGATCTGGGATATCGGCGCATTCGGTAAAGCTGTAGATATCCTCAAGCTTAGAGGCAATATAGTCTCCGGCGTCGGGAAAGCGCTGCTTCACAACTTCGAGATGTGAGCCTGAGGGTAAAGATGGATCTAGTACTGTTTCGTCTACATTTAAGATCTTCAAGCGGTATCTGGTTCGAGTGACTTTCTGTCGCTGGCCGGCGAGCTGGGAATCGATCAAATAGAGTAGACTGGTAGAGGAAATTCCAAAGGAAATGGGTAGGAGGAAGGTCGGAATCTGGTTCTGGTCGTCGGGGCGAATTTTGTAGCTTTCCATACGCTTAATACACTTCGAACGAATGAAGTATTCGTAACAGCCGCTGTATTATCGTTTGCTGGTCAGCTGTTGGCCTGCTGTCTACGACTGCGATAAATTATATTTGAAAAGGAAGACAAACCGACAGTGTGGAGGTTCATTGCGCAGAACATAGATACCATCATTTTCCTTGCATCGTCGACATAGAGGTGGAGTTGCGGGTTGTTCTGTTGTCGTGGACATTTTTTAGACTTCGCGATGGCGCTTTGGCGGGGTGTCTTCGGGGCGAAAGAGCGACATGCAGAAGCTCTGAGTCGCGAGCGGAGCCGCATCAGGCTAAGCTAGTTATTCTCCAACCTCACCTCACCTTCACGAAACGCACCTCGCGAACACCTCACGCCAACCTCCACATTCATACACCGCAGTAATGGGAAGCATCGGAATTCCAATTAAGCTCCTCAACGAGGCCCAGGTACGGTTTACACTATTCATGGTTTAATTTTCCTTACTAACGAAAGCTTTTCAGGGCCACGTCTGCACCCTCGAGCTCACCTCCGGCCAGATCTTTCGCGGCAAACTTATCGAAGGTTGCTACCTACCGCGTTTTCCTTTTGCCACAAAATAGAGACTGACCAATTATGTACAGCCGAGGACAACATGAACGTACAGCTACGCGATATCACCGTAACAGCACGCGACGGACGTGTTTCCCACCTCGACCAAGTTTACATCCGCGGATCTCACGTGCGCTTCTTTATCGTTCCCGATATGCTTCGGTGATTACCTCCCATCTACAATCTCCCCAGGACACAGCTAATAGGTCAATAGCAACGCACCTATGTTCCGTTCGCGAACTGTCAGAGGGCGTGGTGTTGGATTGGCACGTGGAAGAGCTACAGTCAACCGTGCACGAGGACAGAGAGGATCAGGTGCTGGGGGGCGTCCATAGAGGGAAATACAGTAATGAACGAACGTGGACTTGCTTGCAAATCTGGTGTCAGGGTGCTTTTCTGCTTACAGGGTGTAATATATCAATGTCATCTAAGTTGATGCTTTTCAAGTTTGATTGGGTAGGTACGTGGCTATCGAGTGATGGATTATGTTTTGCACTTTTCTCTTACGGCCAATTGCAGTTTAAAGCACACTCAGTCAATTTAGCTACCCCTAGTTACACCTTTGAAATAGGGTTTCCCCCGCAAAATTTTACCAATAATGTTCCATCCAAACCAGCTTCTCTACACCGTTGATCCCGCACATGAATATTTAAGCGTAGACGTCCATGGTGATACCAGTCTTGGGATTGTCGAGCTCTGTTTAATTCAGTTAGCCTGGATAATTTCAATGCTTGGGATTGCAATTGATACTTACCATACCAATCGAAGAAGACTGGGCCAGCTCTAGTTCCCGCAACCTCAAAGTCCATTCTCTCACCAGCCTTGCATGGAACCCCTATGACCACGACATTAGCTACTTTCCCACAAATTCTCAAAACAATTTTTTACTCGGGACAAACATACATTTACCTGTGACCTTCGCCGCACCACCATGCTTGGGCTGATGAATGGTGTACATCGGCTTCCAGGTAGTTCTCTTAGGCTTCGTTTCCCAGGTCGTCTCGCCATTGATAATCATGGACTTGAGCTCCCAAACATCGAGTTTTCCGCTTCCGTTTACGGTCCATTCATATCCATACTTTGACTTAGGGGGGAGGTTGAAGTTGATCATGCACTTGGGACCAACGTCTTCCGGGATGTCGAATCCGACTAGGAGCCGGATCTCTGCGCCATGGGCATGGGATTCCCAGTGGACCATGCCGGTCTTTTGGGTTTCATGGGCTTGGTCAGGATGGGCTTCTTTGATGGGAACTTGGGGGAAAAGAGTTAGCTTGACGAAGTTGGGGGAAATTGGCCGAAGCTACGGAGGGTTGGGGAAAACTGGAGAGAGGGATGGAGGAGGTTGGAGACGGTGGATGAGGGGGTTTGCTAAACCTACCAAGGTAACTAGGGAATAAAACCATCTCAGGTTTCGGAGGGTGAGCAGGATGAGTAGGATGGGTGGGATGAGTAGGGTGAGTAGGATGAGTGGGGTGGTGATCGGTCTGGCCTTCTACATCACCCTCAACCGGAGCTGCGAGGACAGATGCTAAGAGGGCAGAGAAGATGATGGCGAACTTCATAGCTGTTAATTTTCAAGACTTTAACTTAGAATGTGCCGTGAGTTTTCTGAGTGAAGTGATGTTCCAGTGGTTGGTGTCTGGATTATTTCCAACTGGTATGAGGAAGTGGTATTTATACTCGATATTGCTGGGTTTGTGCTTTGGAGTCCAGACTTTCTGGGATTTGGTAACTTAGCTGGATGAAAATCTACTATTGTCTGGGCTGAAACTGCGTCACGATTGACAAATTGGTAACCGTTGATCTTCTCTTTTGTTAAACTCTTGGTGATAACGTTACTCCCATAGAAACCTCGCCATCTGGCACCTGGGCCTATTCAGGTAAGTGAGGATAAGTTCACACTATTTTTGGTTGTACCATCAATGAGTAGACTCGCCTCATTGAAATTGTAACTTGAGATATCCGAGGCATCCGGGTGAGTGTAATGGAAAACATAGGGAGTTCTCTAACTGGAGTAGGTGAAGAAATTCACAGTCAACCATAGGGACAAATACCATCGACCAATTGGTTCAACTAAAATTGATTTACTTTCTTCACCGGGCTCAGGAAACCTTGCACAAAAAACGTTAACTCTCAGTTGCATACTTAGCCAAGAGCATGAATACTAGAAGCCTGCATACTGAGAAAAGTTTACATCATGAGTTATCCTGATCATTGGTCATGATGATAAAGTTAGCCTTCCCGTTCCAGAAACGGACTTTCTGCAAGGCATAACACTCAAATAGCCCTGCATTTTCTTTGGTCAATTGATCATATCGCTTATACTTTATTGACAATAATATGATACAAGTAGGACTTGAGTTAGGATCATCAAATTAACAGTGTACACATTTTTCTTAGGAAGTTTTGCCCGGGATCCCGTGCTCCAGGGTCCATGTTCAAACCATCGATTCACAGAGATAGTCTTGTAGTGGAAAACCCGGGGCTATTTGCGTACCATCTTACACAGAGTTCTAATATGGTAATCTTCTAAAGGTTAGGGCCCGTGTGTAAGCGAGCGAAGGAGGATGATTGATATTCAACGGGCTTGCATACTAATGCAGCCCAGGTAGTACCCGCTGTCTTGTAAATCCAATAATCTGGGGAGGATCGCCTTGGTGACTACTCATGTAAGCACTACTTGAAATCTATGATAAATCCATGGTCAGTCTATGATCATGATAATGGGATGGAACGTATAAGCCTGGAAATGTTTGCGGCATATCACTGTAAGCACTATGGCTCCATTTGGTAATTTATCAATCTAGCCTACAAAGAGATAGAGAGTTTAAAGGATACGATTTACGGATCTTTCGGAAAGAGCTTGGTAGCTTAGTTACAATGAGCCTCAAGAGGCAGCTGCCAAAATAATGTTCCTATCAAAGCTAGCGAAACTTTATCTCGCCAGTATTTAAGTTTGGAAACACCTGAGAGCTATGAACTTACCAGAAGGCAGTGACTATAAACTTTTCTATGCAATTGTAGGCTTGTATCAGTTACTGCAATAATTCTGAAATACCGAGGCAGACTTATCTGGGGTTCTTTCCTGAAAAGTATCGAGTTCGCCAGTTACGTGGCGTGTTATCTGCAGGTAACCATTTGGATTCTTCAAGGGGAGCGAAACACAAGGGTAAAACATAAACTTTATGCAAACGGCGGGCTTCGGTAAGGCACGACCCGCCATTAGAAACGGTATGCAGTGATACTTTCCCTTTGTACTTCCTGATATGATCTGAATCAAGATACCTCAGACACAGACATATTATAGACATGTCTCAACATACGATAGTTGACAGAAAACGGCCCGGGAAAGTCTTGAGATAAAAATGAAGCGGTGTCGAATGACTACGCAGTCCGTTCATATGCGGATGCGGTGCATAGAGTTGACTCTTGAGCAATGTCATCAATGCTCGGCAGCTTAATTCATAGTTCGCTTTTTATGGTTATCGAAGATTTGGATACACGATGGGATTGGCACATGGTTCTACCGATTACATTGATCGATCATAGAATAATTTGGACGCTTATAGACAATATCCGCCGAAAAGAGGTTGAAGATGATATGATTAGTCCCTGAGAGCTGGCATGACACATCATGTGTCTGGTAGTGATGTCATTCATCAGGGTATATCTATTTAGATCATGGAACATGCTGCAGGAACGGATTATCATTGCATGTATGATGGGTTATTCGCTTGGAGTTGGCTTGGAAATGATTTAGAGAGCTAGTGCTATGCCCGATTCGAACTCGAGGGCAAACCCAAACCTTTAACCTCAAATCCAGACGCCCTTCCCTCTGCTTCTCATTACCTTTGCTCATCATTCCTTACTCAATCCAGTTATATAAATTCTCTAGCTGTTAAATACGCTTCATGCTTCTCTCTCGTATCATCCGCTTAGTAACGTACAACAATACCCTTTGAAAATCCGCAACGCACATATCTACAGTTTTGAAAAGTCAATGTACAAAAAAAAAAGCTTTAAGCCCACTTGAGCGCCATGTTTTACTGTTACAAATCCGCATTATTAATCTAGGTATCTCATCTGTTTCATCCCCATCTGTGGGACTCATCTCCATCTTCCCATGTTGTCTCTGAGTATGCAATCTCCGCCTTTGCCCTCTCAACCTCCTTTGCGTCTCCTGTGTTCTTTCCAATATTGTCACTAATCTTCACTGCAGGCTTGCCGTTTGCACTGGAGATCTTGATAACGATATTCAAAGGCACACTCTTCTTTCCTGCCAACTCCCCGCTTCGGTGAACAAAGTCGTTGGTCAAGAAAGTTCCAACTCCGAAGCTGGTAGCAAAGTTATGCTCCTCGGCCACCTGTTTGTACTCCAGGCACTTCTCGACATCGAGCGAGTCGGAGAAAACAATAGTCTTCCTCTCCGTGATTCCCTGGGAATCGTAAAACTTTCTCATAAGCTTTACGAACTTAGCTGGGTCCCCAGAGTCCTGTCTAGTTCCTGCAAAGATTTCGGCATAGGATTGTGGTGGGTCCACAAACTCGCACTTCTTCTTGAAACATTCTAGGAACTGAGGAGTACCAAAGGTGTCTGTGAGGGCAATAGTTAGGTTCTTTCCAAAGCACTTCACCCAGTTCTCCAAAGCAATAGCGTTGGCAGAGGTGTAGGTATCCGTTAAAGCCGCAATTCCCATCATCCACTCATGAGCTACGGTTCCAATGGGTGTCAACCCGAATCTGTGCGCAAAGTGTACGTTGGAGGTTCCTGACAGCATGCCATTTCCGTCCGGGTTTTGTGCAGCGTATTCCTTCTGAGCTCGTAACAGTCCATTGAGGACAAGTTCTTGTGTATGGTAGCTTCTTCGCCGGCGGGTTCCGAACTCCGAAAATGTGCAGCCGTTGGACAGTAACTGCAAACCCTTCTTGTAGGCATTTTCTTCCTGGCCATCATAGTCCCAGTCGGTGTCGGAGAAGCGGAAATAGCACTCGGAAACAAGTACTAATAGAGGAATCTCGTAGAGCATTGCTTCGACCCATTTTCCCTTGACTGAAATGCTTAAATCACCCTAAGCCGGCTATTAGAATTCACTTCGTAATGCGTAACGGAGTACAGTGGTGGGGGTGGAACTCACAAACTCGGTACGATCTGAAATCCTCTCCTCCTCCTCCGCTTGCTTGGCAAACCCGTGTACCGGCGTGAATGTCAAGGTGACTTGTTCGTTTGGCCGGAAGCGAAATTGTTTGAGGTATGCGATGTATTCATGTGGTAGGTAGCTACACTTTTGTGATAGAAATTCCTCCTCATCATCTGTCAAGGCTACTTGTGAGAGCTTCGAGACTTGTTCTTGTAACCAGTTGAATCCTTTACGGGTCAGCTTGAGGTCTGGGGTGCGGTTGGTGAATGAATAGGTGCTGTCTGGTTCATAAGTTAGCTTGAGTCACAGCTGAGAAAAGAGCCATCGTGAACGCACCAGCATCAGGATATGACTTCAGAACCGCCCATTGCATGGTAAGTTTATAAAGGTCAGTATCAAGAATCGAAGTGATGCCCATAAGGCTGGAGTCCTCGTTGGCGGGCATGGCGGAACGTGAGCTTGCAGAGCTTCTAGCGAAGTCCTAGTCGAAGCTTGATTGCGGGGTATTTAAGATGTTTATTTAGCGGGGCTGAAACCCTACGAGAATGGTTCGTTCGAAACGATGTACTTTTGGGTATAGTGATATCGGTTGTGCTAGAAAGGAAACTGAAATCACAGAGGGTTTTGAGTTTAGAAAATAAGTGGAGTTGGCAAAAAAATTATTAGCTGAATGTGAGAAATGCCGTATGATGCCATACAATCACCGTAACACAACTTTAAGGCTCAAAAACACGCCCGGCTAACGAGAGGCGAAAGGGCTAGCTTTGACGCGACCACCGCATAATCCGCACCCCGCAGATTCGAAACCGCGACGAAACCGTGACGAAACGCGAAGCATCGCGACTTCACAGCACAACAAACTTCTTACAAGTCTTCGAAATAGAGTCATGGATTCCTCACCCGATACCCCTCGCGCCCGCTCTCGCTCGCGGTCTCGTGGCCCTCGCGGCGGCACCCCACTTCGTCGCCCCAGTAGCCGCAGCTCCCTCCGTGCCTCGCAGTTTCCCTCCGCATTCCCACTTGACGACATGGCCTCAAAATTTGAGGAGCTATCCATTGAAACAGAAACCTTTGAATCTCACCTGGATGATTTAAAGATTATGCACAACAGCATCAACCGTTTCAATGAGAACTTTGCGTCCTTCTTGTATGGACTCAACATGGATGCTTTCTGTATTGGATTCTCTGAAGCACCTGATAAGGAGAGCTTCCAAAGGGTTAAGGAGAAAGAGGAGAAAGCGGGTAAGTTATCATGCACAATTCGTACATAGTCAACAGGAGAAAGAGATGCTGACGGAATTTTAGCTGCCGCACAGCAACAACAGCAAGCCTCTATGCAGAAATCTGACTATGAAGATGATGGAGATACAACATTCATGTGAGAAATCTTAGATTTATGGTTACGTGATAGGTTTATACTGATTGAAATAGCACGACGGGCAGCCCTCCAACACATCCAGTACCGGAACCTACACCAGCCAAACGTCCAGGAGTGAAGAAGACTCCGGCTACTAGAGGTGGTGCGGGGCGGGGGACAAGAGGAGCACGAGGAGGAACGGGTATTGCAAGAGGTAGAGGCACTAGGGGAAGCGGGTTGTCGTTTCGCTGAACGGCTGTGGATCTGGTGGATGAGACGGAGTAATATCAACGGAACCTTCACAAGGATGAGGATATGGCAATACGTTATTGTCCCGAGAGCATAAAAATAATCACAAGGGATGCAGAAGTCATACCCGATAGGGAAGACAAGGGGAGAAACTGCGTAGTCTCTAGGGATTGACATTATAATGCACAGGTGAGTGTAAACAGCCTATATCATTGCATTCCATTTCTCCATACTGAAAGAGAGTAGCAGTCCCGGAAAAGGAAGGGCATCATTTTATTAACGAAAATATGAGAATATTATATAACAATCATGTTTACTTATTGAAACTAAAGAAAGTGGTCAGCCATGATACGCTGACTGCTGACTGAAACAAGAAGTGCTATGATCAAGAACTTTGCAACGCAGACAAACAATGCTGTGTATTGAGAAAACTGTGACATGATATCGCCGTATCCATAAGGCCATCGCGGCACTCGCACACAAAACCCATTCGAAACACGCAAGCAAACAAAGCAACCCGCAACCATATGATTATGATCATCGAAATCGTGCCATCATAATCTATTTCCTGTAACCTTTGCCAAATGACCAAAATGAAACCCAAAATCACCCGACTCCGTAAAAAAGATAATGAAAAAGCATCCATTTTTCCATTTCTCTCGACACGATTGTGCGAACAAGCTCGTGTTTAGGTACATGGTTATCGTCGTAGTAATATGGGTGGGAAACATGAAAGTCATTTTCCACCACACAAAGAAATGATGTAAAAAAACAGAACAAAACGATTTAAAAAGGAAAAAAAAGACCTAAAAAGAAAACCCTAAAACTAACCACTTTTTTCAACTCAGAGAACTTACGTCTTCATGGCTCCTCCGTGGAAGCCTGATTGCTGTTGAAATTGTACACTCTTTTGAGGTCTCTGTCCTCCTTCCCGGTCTCCCTCACGTCCGCCACGTCCTCCACGTCCCCGTCCACGTCCGCGGCCTCCTCGAGCACCACCACGCTGCTGTCCACCCTCCTGGAATCCTCCCTGTCCCTGCGTCTTCTGCTCAAGGAATCTTTCGTTCATCTCAGTGAGACCAGAGGCCTTGTCGGCAAGAGTAAGAGCCAAGCTCTGGAGTCTGGAGAGCTCAACACCCTTTCTGAAGATAATAGCGTTGTTTACCTGGTCAAGGGCAGCGGCAATCTCCTCGTGGGCGATCATCTTGGAGACGAGAGCGGCAACCTTGCGGTTGGAGAGGTCGAACATCTCGGTGAGACGGCTCAATGAGAGAGTATCGTAGTAGGGAGCGTAGGTGAAAAGGTATGTCCGTAATCCCTCCTCCTGGATCTTCTCGTTCAACATATCCTTGATCTTCTGGGGCTCGGGGAGGAGGTCCCAGATCTTGATGGCATGAATCAACTCGCTGGACTTCTTCCACTCACCGGCAGCCAAAGCCTTGGCAGCCTGCATGACGTGGTCCCTGGTGTTCTCGGGGGGTCCAGTAAAGATCTGGCGCTCGTGGTACTCAAGCATTCTGCGGAAAGTCTTGGAGATGACACGCTTCTTAACATCGGGGCTGGATCCGGAGGCAGCAAGGGCGGGAATTTCCAAAAGCATGGAGCAGGTGAGGTAAGCGCACTCCAAAAGCTCCAAGTTAATGTGCTGGTGGAACGGAAGCTGGCGCTGACGCTCGAGACGCTCCTGCTCGGGGGTAACCTGCTGGTAGCGCTGGATCTGGACACCCTGTGCCAAAAGCTCCTTCAGTCTTCCAGTTCCGCAGATCTCCTGCATAGCAGTCTGTGCCTCGAAGATCAAACCAGCACGGAAAGCGCAAAGTCCGACCTGAACAAGGGTTCTGTTATACAAGATCTGGGTGCTAACATCGGCACCATGGATTCCCTCCTGGAGATGGGACATGAGAAGCATGTCACGAGCCTTGTAGAACTGGTTGTGAAGGGCGTAGTGGTAGATGTGGGAGAGCATGGCGCGGGTGCGGAGGACGGATGCGGCATCGTGCTGGTAGAGGTGGGTGCAGAGGGCATGGAGGAGGTCGCTGGCGGGTTTGCTGACCATGTTGCGGGGGGAGATGGTCGAGTCGAGCTTGGCGGGGATGGCCTTCCAGGCGCGCTCCTCACCGGTGGTAATAACCTGCTCAGGCTATGAAACAATTAGTCGTTGAAAATCATATCACTGATTCTGATAAATACCTTGAAGTAGACGTGGTCCAATCTACGCATGATAACACGGTTGAGGGCCTCATCGCTGGGGATGCTCTGCTTGTTGAGACGCTCGAGGTAGAGCTGAGATCTGAGGATAGAAGTGTAGAGAGTTCCCTCATCGCTAAGACGCTCAATGTACTCGGTGGTGTGAGGGTCAATGTGCTGCAACGAGCGAGTAAGCTCGTCGTCGAGTCTATCCACGATAGAAACAATGGATCCGGGGACCTTGAAGGTCTCACCCTTCTCAGGCTGAGGGGGCTTCTCTTCGTCATCCCACTCCTCGGCGTTCTCAACAACAACAAACTCGTGGCTGGCCTCAAGAACATCAACCAAGACGTTGAACTCCTTCTCAGCGGACTTCCACTGCTCAACAGACATGTAGTTCTGGGACCCGGTGGTGAGGTCGAATCTGGTGGCGATCAAAGCAAGTAGGACCTTGATCTTCTGGTAGGGAGACTGAGCAACCTCCAAAAGCTTCTCCATAATCTTAATTTGCTCACCACGGTCGGTGTTCTTCTTACCACGGCTCTCAATGATGACGCGGAGGTGCTTGAAGATACTCTCAGGAGTGTAGGAAAGAGTCTTTCCACCACGGCCAACAGTAGCGAATCCATCCTCGTCATCAGCTTCAGGAGCAACGTTTTGCATGGGAGTTCCCTTGGACTTCTTAGTGACGGTGACATCGGTAAGGTCCTCCTCAACCATGAACGCATCCTTGTCCTTACGGAAAGTCTCGATCTCAGTCTCGTAGGTGCGGTTGTTACGCTTGACCTTCTGCTTAATGGCGTTAAGGGCACGGGCATTGGCAGCGTTCATCTTCTTGGCGGCAGCCTTGTCCTTGACTGTGTCGTTCATGAACTCCTCGAGCTCGGCGATAGCTTTGACATAGATCTTAGGAGTGGTGGTTCCAGCCTTCTGGACAGCACGGTTGAGCTTGTCGAACTCTAATTTTGCAAGTCTGTATCAGCATCATTCTGCAGGCAAGCTTCCCGGGGGTCCCTGCCCCGCCCCGCCCCCGCTACCCCGCCATCCAACAAATACCAGGGAAAGAGAGCACCCACCAGAAGAAATAGTAACCCAGTCGTTGATCTTCTGTGCGTTCTCGATGGCCTTAATCATTCCTTCGATCTCCTCCATACGCTTGTCCTTCGCACTCTTGACGGTTCTCTTTCCATCCTCATCGTCGCTGTCATCACTCTCGGCTCCTCTCAAGAAGCGAGAACCACCCTCTTCATCACTATCCTCATCGCTGCTGTCATCATCTTCGTCGTCCTCGGCAGAGTCGCTGCCGTCATCAGAGGAGCTTTCTTCCTCCTCCGACTCCTCCTCTTCGGAGTAGGAGAGCTCCTCCTCGTCGGAAGACGAAGATTCACTGTCGCTTAGACCGCCGTGGAAAAACCGAGACATGTTGGAGGCCCTTGGTTTGTCGTATTCAATTCTCGGGGTAAAACGGTGCTGGAGTCGGGTACTCGGGGCGCCGCAAATCGATAACGAGGGTCGAGTTTCGTTTGATTTGCCGTCGAGATGCTCGTAATAGTCTGTTTCGCTGTGGTGAGGCTTTGGTCAAGCCGAAAATCTCAAAAAGCTTGGCGAGGTAGCCTTTTATAGTTAGTCGGTGCGGCGACCTCAGTGCGAAAGCAGTCCCAAGTGTTTAAACAGCCAGCAACGAGCGAAATTCTTTGAGATTCACTTTTTCGCAAACATGATTTTCATAAGGGAGGCGTATGATATAGGGCCATATGAAAATTATTAACGATCGGAATGGATTGCAAAAACATCACTTCACCGCTTTTACTGGAACTAATAAATATGGACAGCGCTATGCTTTCAGCATTATCACCATCATCCGAATATCATGAGAAGCTGTGAGAGGTTGCCGCAATGGCTGAAGCCCAAAATGAGGCACCTCTACCGCATTGTTGTCTCAGACAAAAAGCAACACCCTAGTTTCCATCATCAAAAAGCCCCTTGGTTCTTTCCTTGATGAAGGAGATGGATTGGATGCTGAACGTTATGTATCATGCGTCATTACCCTCTGGTGTCTCCAGCAGCCGCCGCTCCTCTAAACGATCACACGCTACTATGGGTGCCTGGTTCCGAATTCAAGTATATGGTCACCATACAGGTTTCTTTAATCCATATTTTTATGCAATCATGTTGGATTGATCCGAATCACCGTCGACAGAGGGTGTCCATACTCCACGAAACATGAGACCTCACGCAAACTCACATAAACTCACTCGGTTTCTGACAGAAAAACACAAATAAATCAGCAAAGAAATTAATAAACAACAAACACCATTTGTGCAATAATTCTATTTACCTGATACCTAATATGCAAACTTATCATGCTTTCCATGCTTAACCCGAAGGTCCAATAGTGCTTCGTGAAACCCTCCTTCCCGCTTTGCACGTCGCAACATCTTGACCTGATCATCGTCTAATGGCACTCCTGCCAATTCCTCAAGCTCTTTCCGACTAACTCTATCTTTCGCCCTTCCCTTCTCCTCCGACGCTCCCTCTTTCACCTTGACCTTATTTCTCTTCTGCAGTCTCACCGTCCAACCCTCTCTAAAACCAACATCATCTCTGTCTCCTCTAACCTGCACCCCCTTGCTAGTCTCCTCCACTCCCAAGAACTTCTCACGTACTGTAGTCCAAGCCCATCTACCATCTCTTCGTACTGGCACGAACTCTTCCTCCGCACTTATCGCCTCTCTCGTAGCAGTCAACACCCCGGTTTTATCACAGCTAAGATATTTCCCCAAGTGCGACTTTAATGAGTACTTTGTGCTGCTACCATAGACCTTAGCACAAATCCAAACCTGCTGAACATCACTTGGTTCTGCAGTGCTAAGGTCTTCTCCGGTGATGAGTGTAAGTGGCGAACAGAAGACACTGCCGGCGGCATCTGCGGCGAGGGCGATAGGGGGGTTCGAGGCTAGGGTAAGCATGACAGGGCCGGTTAAATCCTCTGTAAAATATTAGACATGAATAACTAGAAATCCGAGGAATTTGGGAGCACTGACCAAGCACCTCAGCGTCAGCCCATCCTTCAGTATCTTCATCATAAACTTTCTTGGGGGCTTTGGCGCTGGGCTCGGCGGCTGCGTCGTCGCCGTCATCGGCAGCGCGCTTTCTCTTCTTCTTTTTTTCGCCTTTAAATCGTAGGGCTGAAACCATTGTTACGTGAGCTATCTGTGGTACGGCGAGAACTCGGGAGCTGGACGCGTTGTGCTTGAGGCAGTAAACGCGAATGTCCAGACGCGGCCTGATCTAGTCCTACAACAGATTAGGCCTCGTAATGCGGCTCTACGGGAATCCCCACTAGCTGCACGGGAATTCAAAAAAGTTCGCGGAATTTTGCAGCGCAACAACCTCACGTTCACCAACCCAAAATCTTAAATCCCAACTTTGGGATCAAAAATCAACAAAAATGGCGTCCTCTCTCGCCAACCAGCTCGCGAAAATCGCGGCACAGACTACGAATACTCTCAACACCCGGAAGCTTAAGGCTATTCACTCTACTTCTTTGATTTTCGAGCCCTCAGTCGCTGCCACTCAGGACCTCGACACTGTTTACACCATTGCCTCGGAGGGTTTCCAGGAGCTATGTTTGCTTGACGAGCGCTTTTACGTTTTTGAACGTAGTTTGTTCAGTGACAGCAGTAAGGATGTCGACCGGTTGCTTTTGACTAAAGATGAAGTCAAGGAGCTTGACCGCAGCATTGAGGCCTTCCTCGAGCTCGTCAGTGGGCGTCTTTTGCTTAGACCTGCTATGAATGCAGTTGAGTGGTTAGTTCGTAGATTCAGGTATGAATTAATTCTCTACCACCTCTAAAAAGCTTCCTAACATTTGTACAGAGTTCATGATCAGAACACTACTGCGCTCCTCCTCGCCTTCCTTCCCTACCATGCAAACGCTACCCTTTTCCCTCAGGTCCTCAGTATCGTCAAGGCCAAGGACCTCTCCTCCGAGCTTCGGTTTTTGCGCCCATACCTCAAGCCCGCTGCACCAGTGCCTCGCCATGTCATCACCCACACTCTTTCTCACCGGCGCGAGACCCTCGACCTCCTGATTACCCATGTCATCTCAGTTGTTAAGGCCAGACGTGAGAGCCACCAGCTTCTCTCCTTTTTTGCGGCCGTCTCGGCCGAGGCTATCTCCCAGATGTGCGATGCTGCCCGTTCCTCCAATACTACTGGAGTTACTGAGGAGCTCGTTCTCCAGAAGACCCTTCCTATTCTCGAGGCCACCTTCCGTGCAAAGAAGACACCCGAGTTCCAGATTGGTGGATACATGCTTGCAACTATCGTTGTTTCTAAGATCCCTATGAAGGATGAAGTCTTGTTGGCCATCATGGCAGGAATTGTTGGTGGATTGTCTCCCGAGACAGTATCTTCTGCCTTAGCTTGTTTGGCCCTTATTGCCCAGGCAAGAACTGGAGAGATCTCTGCTCGCTTCCCCGAGGTTATCACTCAGAAGCTGCTTTCCATTGAGGACATTGAGTCCAGACTCCAGGAGATGGGCAAGAAGTACCGTGTTGACAACTTGGTTATTGGACTTTGCAACGGTATCATGGACAAGATGGGTGTCGAGTACGGCCCCAAGGAGTTGGGCAGTGTTGTCCGTCTTCTCGAGGAGTCCAGACTCGGACCCAAGGGACGCAAGGCCATTCTTGGTAACATTATTACCATCGCACAAGACCTCCAAGGTTTTGAGGAGAGGCCTGAGGATGAGTCTGATGCCAGAGACATTCTAGCCTCTGCTCTTGTTAAATGGTCCGAACAGGGTTCCAAGAAAATTGGGAAGACTTTGCAGCTCCTCATTGAGGAGAAAAAGGTTGATATTGAGAACCTCGAGCTTTCTCTCCGCGCTGTTATCGCACGCCCTGTTATTGCAGCGCCCAAGGAGGTCAAGGCCATTGAGGCCGCACCTGTCAAGGAGCAAGTGACTCTCGAACAGCTTTTGGCTACGGTCCCCGCAATCGGTTCCACTGTCTCGTTCGTTGAGCCCAAAAAGACCGCGAATACGAAGCTTTTTAGCCACCTTCAGCAGACGTTTCTTTATGCCCTTCGACAGCCCGAGGGAGTTCAAACTCTCTTTGCCCACCCTATTTTCGCTGGAAGTAAGGTGACCGATGCTCTTACCATATCTTTCCTTGCGAAGATCTGGACCCTTACTACCAACCCTGTCATGGCTAGAGTCGCTGCCATCAAGCAGACCAGCAGGATCATCAAGACCAACTCTCATGCCAAGGTTGATTACCAGGCTTTGATTCCTCTTGCTTTGGCTGCTCTTTCCGACAGTGCTGAACGTGTTCGCCGTGAGGCTACTAACTTGGTCAACGTTCTTTTGGCTGTTTACGAGCAGCTCGACGATGTTGATACCTCCGCAGCCAAGAGGAGAAAGTCCAAGGGTGCTGACCTTGAGTACTGGGGTATTGACTCCATTTACGGATCCGGATCCGAGACCGACAAGCTCAAGGTTTTGGATGCCGCCGAGGCTCGCAAGTTCTTGGAGGTTGTTATTGCTCGTGGATTGCAAGAATGTACTCTTGACTCTGCTTACATTGGCAATGTCATCCAGAATGTCCTTGGAACTACCACCAAAGAGAGCAAGGAAGGAAAGCTCAAGTCCTCCGTCAAGACCCATGTTCTCGAGTTCTTGTCCAGTCACGCCGTCAATATTCCCAGTTTATCCGTTCAGCTTAAACTTCTTACCATCCTCAACAATGTTTCCAACGCTTCTAGCTCCCGTGCCGAGTTCCTTCTTCCTGCTTTGAAGGCATGGATTTCTAACTCTCTCGCCGAGAACATTGAGGCCTGCGAGGAGGAGCGTATCGACATTAAGGAGGTTGAGGAGCAGATGGCTTCTGTTGTCGATGGCCAGGAGGGAATTTCTGACCTTATCAACATTCTCAGCTCTGATGTTGGAGGAGAGGGAATGGTCCTCGCTGCTGCTAAGCGTATCATTGCCGTTTGGGGATCACTTGAGGAAGATGCCAAGGTCCGCGTTGGTAAACTCTTGCTCGAGCTCGTCATCAATGATACCGAACAACAGTTTATTGGAAGTTCTGAGGCTCTCGACGTCCTTCGCAACGTCAAGCTTCCTACTGCTGCATTCCAGGTCATTATGGAGGAGGCTAGACTCGACCTTAAGGCTTCTCTTGGTATGAGAGGGTCTGGCCCTAAGCGCCAGAGGACCTCCACAGAGGGAGCTGCCGGAGACGAGAAAGAGGACAGGATTGCGGCCTCTATTCGCAACATCACCATTATCTCCGAGATCTTTGGTGCACAGGACCCTCGCAACCACTCCTCTGTTTTGGCCACTCTTTTCAGCATCTTGGGAGACTTGGGCAGTGTTGAGTTTGCCGGAATCACATACCTTCAGGGAGTTTTGCTTTCTTGTGCTCATGACATCCTCAAGGGCTACAAGACTGCTGGTGCTGGTCTTGGGTCTGCTGGTGTCGTTCGTGCTGATGTTCTTGTCTCTTGCATCCGCTCTACTACCTCACCCCAGGTCCAGAACAGCGCCCTTCTTCTTCTTTCCACACTTGCGGACATCGCTCCCGATATCGTGAAGCACAGCGTCATGCCCATTTTCACCTTCATGGGAGCCACCACCCTCCGTCAGGATGACGAGTACTCTGCTCACGTTATCGAGCAGACAGTTCAGCGAATCATTCCTCCTCTTGTCAAGTCTCTTCAGGAGGAAGGCCGTGACCTCCTTTCTGCTGGAGCCGAGCTCGTCTCTACTTTCGTTTCCAGCTACAAGGTGGTTCCTGTCCACCGTCGTCTCCGCTTGTTCCAGGCCTTGACTAAGACTCTTGGACCCGCGGACTTCTTGTTCCCTATCGTTGCCAAATTGGCTGGTAGATATGCTGCTGGGGATGGCGAGTCCGATGTTAAGGACTTCGTCTCCATGCTCGCTGGTGGATTCACCGCTGAGGTCCAGATGGGTACTGTTGTTAAGTACCTTGCAGTCATCAAGGACACTCTCTGCCAGGAGAAGTCTTCCGACTGGAACCTTGTCTTCGGAACCGATGAGGATGGACGTAACGTCGCTCCCGTTGAGTTGGGACGCCGCCTTCTCGCCGTTTTGAAGGCTTTCCTCGTCTCTGAGCGTCTGAAGGTAGAGGTTGCTAAGTCTCTCAAGACCAGCCGCGAGGATGCCGCCGATCTCCGTGCTTTCTTCTCGCAGGCTATGGAGCAGACCATGGCTCTTGGTGAGAAGCACAAGGAGAGCCAGGCAATTACCGTTGAGATTCAGGCCATTATGTCCCAACTTCTTGAGCTCCTCTCTGTTACCGAGTTCGTTGCCGTCATCGAGTCTCTTATCACTCGTGTCGACTCTCCTTTCCGCAGCTCTGCTCTCGTTACCTTCAAGAACCGTGTCCTTGCAGAGTACCGTACCGATAGTGCCTCTCGTCTCGCCATTCTTTCTCTCACCCCTAGAATCGCCGACATCATCGCTGATTCAACCACACCTGCTGAACTCAAGTCCGATGCTCTCCTATGTATCCAAGCCGTCACCACCAAGTTCGGCAAGCAGGAGCCTGGCACTATCTCCACCCTTGCTGATGCTGTCATTGGTGCTGGAGCTCTCAAGAGCACTGACTCTGGTCTCCGTGTCTTGTCTCTCGTCTGCTTGACTAGCATGACTACCGTTCTTGGAGGTCGTATCGTCCCCGTGCTCCCCAAGTCCGTTCCCGTGGCGATCGAGTACCTTAAGGAAGCCGTCAACGCCAAGGAGTCGGCCTTTGAGCAGCCTCTTGTTCACAACGCTGTCTTCAAGTACCTTGAGGAGTTGGTTAAGACTGTTCCTTCTTTCATGACTAGCTACTTGCCTACCATCATTCCCCTTGCTGCTGCTGCTTGGGACCAGGATACTCTCGACGAGGGAATTACCGTCGACGTTCGTCGTGCCTTCTTCTCCGCTGTTGCTACTAAGGTCGAGTTCAAGACTGTCGTTGGAGCTGTCACTAAGGCTTGGAAGGCCTCTTGCAAGAATGGTGCCGATCCAGTCCAGGACTTGGTCGACACAGTTTCCAATGCTATCACCCTTGCTACCAAGGCCACTGTCCAGAAGAGCTCTTCTGCCGTCTTGCAGTTCTTCTTGTCCGCTCTTGATATCCGCCGTGAGCCTGAACTCGAGGAGGTTGATGAGCTCGAGAATCATATTCTTAAGGCGTTTTTGGCTACTGTTTACAAGCTCAATGACAGTATCTTCAAGCCTATGTTCCTTCGCTTGGTGGAATGGGGTACTGAGGATCTTCGTGCATCTGATGATGAGAGCGGAAAGTGGGCTCGTGTCGGTGTTCTTTGGAAGGTTATGGCTGCGCTTAGCACTGAGCTTAAGGTACGTTTCCCTTTCTCAGCCTCCCAAGTGGTCTTGGGCCATTTATGATTTATAACAATACCTGATGCTAACTTGATTACAGTCTCTCGTAACCGACTATCACACCTCTGTCCTCCCCTCCGCCATTTCCACCCTCACCACCCCCGTTGCCGAAGCTACTTCCGCCACCCATAACTTCGCTCTCACCTCCATTCTCACCGCCTTGTACCAGGGTCTCCTCCACGATACCTCTGACTTCTGGCAGAGCCCCACCCACTTTGACCCTCTTCTTCCCGCCTTACTTTACATCCTTCCCACCCAGTCTGAGCTTGCTATCCCCGCTCTCTCCGAGTTGGCTGCTGCCGCTCAGTCTGAGGAGCACTCTAAGGCTATTAACCAGGGTGTATTGAACATGATGAGATCCGAGGATGCAAATGCTAGATTGGCTGCTATTAGAGCTATGATGGGCTTGTATTCTAGACTTGGAGAGGACTGGCTTGGACTCTTGCCCGAGACCGTACCCTTCATTGCTGAGCTTATGGAGGATGATGAGGAGACTGTTGAGAGAGAGTGCCAGAGACTTATTAAGAAGATTGAGGAATTTTTGGGAGAGGGAGAGTTGCAGGGTATGTTGACGTAAGCGGATGGGTTGGTAAATAAAGGGGAAGAAAGATTATGTATGTGAAGGAATGGGAAAAGTTTTTTGATTTTTTGGGATATACATGGTAGATATTTAGTCTTGGTGTTGGAATTAGTAATGGAGAACGATGGTTCACTTGCTTCCATGTCACTTTTTTCAGACACTTGAATGATTTGAAACCCCCCCCCCCCCTTTCCTAACTTTAAATATCTATAGTTGAAGCAACGTTGAACCGAGGGAGTTGTAGACATTTCGCTCCAGTTGCCTTTAGCAAAACCCAAAACCGTGGCGACCGACGCGCTAAGAGTCTAAGACTTTCTAAGAGGTCCTCAATTAAAAATTATTCTCAATCAAGCCGACCTTTTTAAATTGGAAACCCATATACTGTACCCGCAATCGTTAGGTATCATTATTATAATGCCTATGGTATGCCTATGGTATGTCTCTATAACAGTAGCAGACTTTATAGTTTCTTCATCAGCAGAATGTAAACATCATGGGAATCCGTATACAATTCCCCAAACACAAATAATAGACAACCCATAAGTGCTGTATATATCATCCCGAATCTCAGAATCCCGAATCCCAGAATTGCAGAATTGCAGAATTCTGGATATTATGAAGGACCCAAGGACCCAAGGACTCAAGAATCCAAGCATCCAAGCATATCATAAAGCCTAAATAGCCCCTTATATTTACATTTACGGGTTATTTTAGCAAGAGACCTGCTGTGAATTATAAGGTGTGGTAGGATCTATATCGTAGTGTTATAGAACTTGAATTTTATGTAGTTTAGATTTTACTCTAAGGATGAGGAGGATTCAGGATTTAGAACTCGGGGAAATATGGTATGTATAAATTTAATTTAATTATATATTTCGTATTTCGTATTCCTTATTTCTTATTTCATATCTCTTATAACCCCCCCCCCCCCCCCTATATCTCCTCCAGTGACTATTGACTATTGACTATTGACTATTGACTATTGACTATTGATTATTGATTATTAATTGAATGAAGAGGCTCGGATGATATGATATATAAATATATGAAGCTTGGTTGGAGGTATGGTTTCTAGTTCGCGGGGTGTATATACATGGGCTACATGGGCTGAAGATTATTTTCTCCACTTCACCCCACTCCGCTACACAGCCGTGAGTGTCATCAGACATCTTGACTTTACTTTACTTTACTTTTCTTTACTTTTCTTTACTTTTCTTTACTTTTCTTTATTTTTTCCTTATCAGGAATTTTTTTTTTTTTTTTTTTTTTTGTTTTTTGTTTTCGCCGACCCGACCGGTATTTAGAGATTTCTTGTGGGATATATATAACGAGCCAGAGAGTCAAAGAGTCAGAGAGTCAGAGAGCCATTTATCTGTAGGGAGATTTGTCATTTTTAGGGATCTTTTGATGGGGTTGGCTGGGGGGATGTAGATATGGTCACCATACACTGTTACTATTACCGTTATCGTTACTGTCACCGTTACTATTACTGTCACGGTTACTGTTACCGTTATCGTTATCGTTACTATTATCATTATCAGGAAACCCGCATGGTAGTGGGCTCACGGACGGTGCACAGTGATGTTATTAACCCTCTAGTCTCCAATCTCTAGTCTCTAGTCTCAGCCGCCTACGTTGCACCATGTACATGATAGGGAATTATCTTCCTTCCTTTCTTTCTTTCTTTTTTGCCATCATGAGAGAATTATTGCAATAACACAGTGATATGGTGATATGGTGTGGTGTTGCCAGTTTGTGGGTGGTTATCGACGGGATGACTCAACTGCGCGGTTGCCAGTGGCGACTTGGTGTTCGGTTGTGGCTGTGGTTGTGGTGGATGTGGCTTGTTGCACGCTTCCACGCTTGCATGCTTGCATCGCCACGGAATTGGAAGGGGAGTGATGTATTGGACATCGGATATCTTATATCGCGTGTGGATTAGTCTGCGTGAAGGTATGGTATACAGCTGAGAGATGTGATCGGATTTTGAGATCCTGCGATCCTGTGATCCTATGTTGTTCATGTTCCCATATTCCTATGTTCCATATTTCGGAGAATTTTTGGGGGGGTTGTCTGAGATGGAATTAAATGAATCGAATGAATCGAATGAATCGAATGACTATGCCACCATACTGTGGCGTGTATCCCAAATCCCGATACTGTGGTCCGTGGGAATAATTTTTTTTTTTTCCAATCGATGACTCGAAAAAAATGTGGTACCGAGTGATCATGATACCAGTCGATTCAGGCGCCCTAGGTCATGATACTTATGTTTGGACTCACTGCTTTGGTTGATGCGAATACAAAGGCGGTAGGGAAGAGGCTGTTGGCTTGTTGATTTGATGATATCGATTTTGATCCGTCTGATGCGAGGGATGAAAATATCTAGCCAATGAGAAATATCATGGGCACTGTGTTTGATTCATGTCATCCAGCTTCCGTGAGTGACCCCTATTTCACCAACAGCAGTCATCGAGTAAAATATACTTTGGGAGTTCCGTGTCATTCGCCACAATTATAGAGGAAGGACCATATTTTCTGTATACTACACGCTAGATATCACTACAATAGTCATCCATTGTGCGGCGGAGAAACTCACAAGACATCGATGTATTCCTTTCGAGAATTTCAAATGGGAGTAGAAAATGAGTAAAATCTCACGTCCGACTCCCTATTCCAGGTCTATTCTTAGTCATCCCAAACCGTAAAATAAGATGGAACATCAAGTTCTATGCCTACAGTACGATCTGATTACCCGGAAACTTTGCCTGAGCTTATGGCAAGCACTCCCCCTGCATCTTTCTCCCTCTGCCTTCATTGTATCTCCTTCATAGTTGAATTTCGGACCCAATAACCCGCGATACATCACTCGTGATTAATCAACAAAACAAGTTCACCAAGTCACTTCCAGAAGCTCATTATATTGCGTCATTCCTCGGCTTCTCAACTAACGACGAATCTACTAGATCTGCATAGAAAGATCGCGATATCGCGACATCCATCTATCCAAATCTAAATAATTATAATCTCCAGTTCTGTGTAACAACCTGTAATGGAAAAGATCTGCGAACCAGGGTGTGATGGCCAATGGTGGTTTTGTACCGCGAACGAAAACCTGGCACTAGAAGCACCTCTGATGCATCTCTGATGCGTCTCGGCAACCTTCGCAATCACACCAGGTTACCCGGATCGCGCAGTAACCAATAGGGATTGCAACGAAGCGAGGTGGGAACTGAGCAGTGGCCGAAAACCGGTTTTTGAGGTCGATGGCATTCCAAATGTTTCTTGCACTTACAGACGTCGCAATTCTGCTTGGGAAAGTAGCAGGGCGCTCGCATTGCAGTTGGCATCTATAAAATAAGACGATTCCACCGTCCATTTTGAATCCTGTAGCCACTGCTTGATGCGACTGCCGTATTAAAAAAAAAGGTGAGTTTTTACCTATGGTAACATGCTTTCCCCAATGCTTCTTCTTGAAAACAATGAACTGACGAGCAGTAGCATGTGAAACAGAACAGTAACAGGTAAAAAGGTGAGTTCCACCCGTATTAACATACTTTTCCCGCTGCTTTTTCTGAACTACAATGAAACTTATCTAACATTTCAGGCCAGAAACATTGCCGATGGGGGCTGGAGGGAAGCTCTTGGAGGAAACATTCTCAGTGGGTTTGTATATTTTCTTAGTATTGCGCTGTTTTCTGTCTCTTTTTTCTGTCTCTTTTTTCTTTTGCTTTTTTTTTTTCTCTTTTTTTTTTCTCTTTTTTCTTTCGCTTTTTTCTTTCGCTTTTTTCTTTCGCTTTTTTCTTTCGCTTTTTCTTTCGCTTTTTTCTTTCGCTTTTTTCTTTCGCTTTTTTCTTTCGCTTTTTTCTTTCGCTTTTTTCTTTCTCTTTTTTCTTTCGCTTTTTTCTTTCGCTTTTTTTTTTCTCTTTTTTCTTTCGCTTTTTTCTTTCGCTTTTTTCTTTCGCTTTTTTCTTTCGCTTTTTTCTTTCGCTTTTTCTTCGCTTTTTTCTTTCGCTTTTTCTTTCGCTTTTTTCTTTCGCTTTTTTCTTTCGCTTTTTCTTTCGCTTTTCTCTTTCACTTTTTTCTTTCGCTTTTTCTTTCGCTTTTCTCTTTCACTTTTTTCTTTCTCTTTTTGCTTTCTCTTTTTCTTTCTCTTTTTTCGTCCTACCGCAAATGTACATATATCGAAATAAATCAATTTTTGAAATCATATAAAAAATATCGGGCACATGTTTTCAGATATATCTTGAGGAAATGTCACCTTGAACGTGTATCGAACGTACTTTTGATATGATCCAGTAAACATTGAAAACAACTACAGTGACTCAGTTAGAGATATGAAGTTTTAGATTCTTTATGTTTGTTGTACTTATACTTATGGAGAACTTACAAGCGGAACATTCTTTCTTTTTATTTTCATTCTTATTTTCATTGTCATTGTCATTTCATTCCTTTTTTATTCTTATTCTTATTCTTATGCGGAGGGAGGCGGAGGCGGAGGCGGAGCGAGGGGAGGCGGAGGGCGGCGGAGGAGGGCGGAGGCGAGGCGAAGGGGAGGGCGGAGGGAGGCGGAGGGCGAGGGCGCAGGCGCAGGGCGGAGGCGCAGGGCGGAGGCAGGCGAGGCCGGGGAGGCGAGAGGAGGCGGAGGGGGGAGGCGAGGGATGCGAGGGGGGCGGATGGGGGAGGCGGAGTAGGGGGAGTTGGAGGCGGAGTGGGAGGCTGTATTCTTAGGTGGTGAGCTAGGGGGGTGATGGGATGATGTTGGTAGCTAGTTGGAGTCGATTTGGATTGGGGGAGGGGATTTTATTTTTTATTCTTATTTTATTCTTATTTTTATTCTTATTTTTATTCTTATTTTATTCTTATTTTATTCTTTTTTATTCTTATTATTCTTATTTTCATTCTTATTTTTATTCTTATTTTCTATTTTTATTTTCATTCTTATTTCATTCTTATTTTCATCTGGCCACGACCACGAAGAGCTCTTTTGCTTCAGGAAGCCAAGCTTATTGTTAGGGAACAATTCCCTGTGGCTGATTAATCTGCGATTCAATGTTTAGATCAATTGCTACAAGTGTTAATGGTGAAGGCGACCGATTTTGATGGGGGCATTCTCAACACTCGGGGATTTCACCAGGTA